>VXAV01009905.1:99500-113240 GCA_013399715.1 Alectura lathami | reverse complement strand
AAAAAAAAAAAAAAAAAGCTATTAGAAGCTATTAGGTCCAGTGGGGACACAATGCTGTACACACAATGCTGTACACATCCACATTCCTTATTTAATTTTAAGAATCTGTCTGCATAAAAACTCGGTCTATGCACTGAAACTGTGTCCTGCAAGATTGAAAACAGTCTTAATCACATTTTCCATAAGAAAATAGAAATTATATTGTCAAGAAAAAAGTTTGACAACTCAGATAAACAGTAACTGGTCTACCCAATAATTTTTTTCCTTTGAGGAAAGTTTGCCTTTAGCCAAACCCTTACAAAATTATGAGTTATATAGCTACATTCTGCACAGTACATGTATTCTTCAATGTCTTGCTAACTGGCCAGATCATTTGCCGTAAAGGGCAAGATCATTCCACCTGCTTTTTGAAAGGTCAACAAATAAAATCAGAGCACATATTGAGAAATGGATCTAAAAGACTTCAGAAACAGTCTAAATGACATGGTGGTGGTAGACTACAAACATACCAGAGCTAGCTCTTTCCTGGTCAACAAAAGTCAAAGTTCTATTACCTAAAATATCAGCAATTAAAAAAAAAAAAAAAAAAGGCTATTTACCCCATCATAAACAAGAGCTTTCCATGAATGTTCCAGCTTCTTCATTAACCTAAACGTATAAATACAAAGTCAGAACTACTGTACAAAATTTCCACATCCGTAGGTGATTTCAGAATAGTTTATTCAATAAAAGCTTGAAATTCAATTGCTACTTACCTGTAAGACTGTAGAATATCAATAATACCCATAAATAGAAGCAGCTTTTCTCCTTTATGGCTTTTAGCTGGAATACCTCCCATTCTGACAGAAACAANAGCATAGCACTGATTTTAAATGGTAAGCTTAAACTACTTTAGACAGACTGGCAAATATTCATCATAAACAAGGTATATTTTGGGGTCACTTAGATGGGATTGGAAATCCAAAAAGGACTGCACGGGGCTTTCAGCAGCAATACTGCACTGCTCATGATTTGAGTAGCACCACGTTATCACCAGCACTACGCAATACCTGGTCTTCTGTACGTAATAACCACAGGGACTTTATTGGATGACCTATGGAATCAGCTCTGGCTTTTAGTAAAAAGCAAAACCACACCAAAACCAGAAACCAGCATGTCCTGCCAAAACAGCCTGTACAACACCTATACCGTTGCATAAGAGCACTCACCCTGCTCTGTGTACAAGTTTTACTGTAAAAACTCAGTGAAATTCAGCTCTTCGTCTAATTTATATTCTAGGCCTCAGAACATCTGGAAACTCTCTATAAACACTGTAATATCTGCTGTAGGTTTAAGCACGTGTTTCTGTATCATTAACTGTGTTTACCTAGACAGCTCTCTTGAAAGCTGTGAGGAGAGCAGATCCTTCTAATGTCAAATTAAAACCTTGTTATAATCACGGGCTGACTATACAGAAGGAGAACGGTGATCCTCTCACCGATACTGAATGCATTTAGAAGGAGACAGCAGAATAATTGCTGTCTGTACACTCACATTTCTTCTGCAGTTTTTGCTAGATAGAAATATCAGAAAAGCAGCCACCCAGTCTCAGGAAATACTGCACATGGATATGACTGCACTACAGTGGCTGATGATAGAGTCCCACATACTGAGTGTACTACTTTGATATCAAAAAGTAAACACTGTAGAAACATTAACTTCAATGTTAATAGTTCTTACTTATGGCTCATTGGGCCGTTTCTAGTTAAGGCTAGATTATATCTGAAACTCTTGCAATGGCTGTCTCATTTCTTCCATAAATGAAGTGCACGTAAGTCACTTTGAACTAACCAAACTTGCTATCATGTATTTAAAGATATCAGTCAACTACTCAACATTTTTATTTCTGTCTCCAGCAAATCTTAATGGTGCAGCTTTGAAAAAAAAATTAAATGCATAACCTTTCAATTCCTGAAATGCAGCGGACTCTTGAATGTTTTGCCAATTAATACCAGGTGGGACAGACTGAAGGAATTTTAATAGCAACATGAAAAGTGAGTTACGGCACTTACGTATTTGTTGCCTCTGTTATGACCAAGTCCCCTGACTTCCCAGGCCCCTGTATAGACTCCATGGCTGTGGAATAGAGAACTTTCTGCCCTCCAGGACGTTTCGCATCTGATGCATTCTGGGAACTCTCGGCCTCTCTTTCCCTCGTGTTACTGTTCAGTATGTGGATTCCCAGGAGCAGACTGTAATCCATGATCTTGAAACTCTCTAGAACCTGTGAACAAAGAAGAACTGTCTGTAGTGAAGTAAGAAAGAGGCTATCAGCAATTGCATTACACAGCAGCATTCTGAGAACCCAAGTAATGATAGGTTTTCACAGCACACTTTTCCCTGATCAGGTATCCTTCTGTACATTTTCCTAAAAAATCATCTTTTACTACCCCGTAGAAGTTACATGCTAGATATCTAGTTATCTCTATGCTCCTGTAACAAGTGAGGAAAGAAAGACACAGAACTGAAATGTAACACAGTGTTACTTTATAGTCAAGGAAGACATGTCCACAATTCTTTCTTATTTATAGCAAATAATCAATTAATAGTTCCACTACATAGTTATGAACTACAGTTTTTTTTTTTTTTTTTAAAGTCACCTCTAATGCATGTTCCAGGTTCCTCACTGAGCAATTCTGCCTACACTAAAAAAGCACTCTCCCCTCCACCTCCTGTTTATAACTCAAAAAGTACACTTTGAGAATTTCCCAGTGCCAGGAAGAACACTTGCTACTGCCCTCTCAGCACCTTCTTCTTCCATGCACGTGCATCATACGCTTCTAGTCAGTGACATCATTATGAGGTCTGGCATACTTCCATTAAAAGGAAGTATGTTCAAGTCAACATGTAAACATGTGCACAAAAATAAGCTGACATCACATCTACAGTGCAACCAAAACGTTAACAGACAGAGACTAAACTAGCACTTCCATTATACAGGATGCTAAGAGAAGGGAGAAAAAACAGAAGCAACCAGAAAAATACGCTCTGCTACTCAACTCTCCCTTAATTCTTGCAGCTCAGCAATGATTTATGGTATTTTTTGGCACACAATGCCCAGTGATAATAGTGTAACTTTGACACTAAACTAAGAGGTCTTTCTACCTCAACAAGAACAAAATGTGATTTTACAGTGATGACAAATAAAGAGCAGTAACTCTTGATGTCACTTTAATGAAGACAATCAAAGCATAAATATTGTTACACAAACCACTGAGCTGACTTGTGAACTCTACGATATAGATTAAAATCCAAATGAGATTTGCTGGCAAGATTTAATGATCTGTGAATTTGCATAAGGAGGAAAAGGTAGTCTGCTGCTTACCACCCATCTCCAGAGATGATTTTAACTTCAATGACCAAATATATATGCAAAGAGATAGGAAAGCTGTTCCACCCCATTTGTATTTTCTCAAGTACTTATCAAAGTAACTAGAAGCTGAATTCTTTCTTGTCTCTGGCATTTACCTTCCCTGAGGAAGGCGGTAGAGTAATGTTAGCACCACTGTTACTATATAAAGCAAATAAAGCAAGCATAACACAAAGTAACCTAAGTGTGGAAAGACATGAACTCATCATGATTTCCAGAGACAAAGGAGATTAGAAGATGTGGTAAGTTTGACCTTGCTCAGAGTAACCCTGCATGGAGGCATGTTAGTTACAAAATGGAACAGGAAGATGGCTGCTACACATGGCTATTAGCACTCCAGAGCATTGTTCCATTGACAATGGAACCCACACAGGGTTTCAGGACACAAGAAAAAAGCATATTCTAAATTACCATGTGACAACACAATGAAATGTTATTGCTCATTGTGTGTTGGTGGCCAATACCTGTTTTATGACCATGAATTGAAAGAATAGCACAGCTAATGGATATGAAAGCACAGACACCCAGTGTCAAAAAAATTCTAGAATTTCCCTTACCATTTGCTAATTAGTAACCTTTACTAAGACTTTCTCAAAGACATTATTGTATAATGCAGTCACTAAAAATATGCAATTGGTGGATGTCTGCCACCACATACGGAATTAGTTTCTGTGTTGGCTGGAAAAAAAAAAATCAAAACCAAAAACTATAATTCATCCTCTATAAAAATAATTACTTCAACAGAACAGCTAATAATACTGTTTATGCAAAGGCAGATTTCGGCAGCTTGCCAAGCCTGGAAAAAAGCATTACTACTTTTATTTCACAGCTATAATCCCTGGCAGTTCTGCCTTCAACCTATTCCTTACTCTTTTTGAATCAGGCTCCATTACACTCTTTACGGTTTAACCACACTAATTCATAACCTACCTTTAGGACTGGATGTAGTCTCATGGAAGGCTATGGTATAATGTGCTCGTTCTTCTTCCACAGGAAGACATAACAAAACTAACCTTCCTGACTACACCAATTCATCACTGCCACTTAAACCCATACTACTTTTAGTGTGCAATGGACAGAAAATCTTTTTGACTGTTTATGACTTTGTTTTAAAATCACTGACAAAAAAGAACATCTAGTTTATTATGAAGTTGAAGCATCTGCACACCCAGTGGATTAATTGCAGCATACACTCTTACAAACAGCACACCGTATAAAATCCCACTCCTGTCTTCTAGACACGCTATTCACAGTCCTCTTCAGAGGCAGGGTTGTCTAGTCTATAAAGTGTCTTCAGGACATCGCCACACAATTTTTTTCTTTGCCTGCTTACTGGTTTCATATACATTTCTAATTACCTCCCCTTAAAAATTTGATAATCAAAGCAGGCACTCATAATGCAAAATACGTCTTTTGACCAGATCTAAGCATATCGTACTGCCCAGTTTGTTTCTAATCAGAATGCTGGTAAGAAACAATTAACCAGAATAACAATGCAGAATCTCAGACATCAGTGCTGACCACAAACTTTGTGTCAAAATCTTCAGTCTGTATTAAGATGGAACTTTTATTTGAGGTGACTGGGATTTCCAAACAGACCTAACTGAAGAATCCTCACACATGTATCACTCAAAAACATCCTATCAGTGTTATTTTAAAACGTGTAACACTTTGCACACAAAGTTGTACAAATTAATACTGTTCCTCAAGAGAATGCAGCACAAACTACTTTTGAACACGCATCATCCTAAAAAAAAAAAAAAAAAATCCACGAAAAGGCAAAAACCTTTTCCTGTGTTGAGTGTTGCTTGCCACTCAGTCCTGCTGATTTTAGACGGAACTGCTTTTCTAAGTGGTATCAAGTTTTTGCTTTAAAGGTATTGAAATGAGCTCCTAGTCTATTGGAAAAAAAAGGCACTCAAGGAAATCAGTCCTATAAAGGCATACATTCACAACAAAAATCAGAGAACTCATTAAAATACCTGATGTCATCCACATGGTATCACTAGAAATTGATGTTAACTTTCAGAAACGTATCCCTTGTGAAGTTAACATGAGAGAAATTCAATCTTTACTCATGTAACCACTCTGAAATGCACATTGCTAGCAAATTTCTGGGAAATTTCTGCAAGAATATTTTGTCTGTTCCTCCACAACATGATTAGGTGTATTTGATAATGACAAGTGAATGTTCTGGACATTAGCGGTGAATTGTTCATCTTGTTTGTACTTGCATACACTTGTGTTTTTCACTAGTTAAACATTTTCTTCAACACTATGTCCTCAACTGGTCACCATGTGCTGCTTGCAGAGCTGGCTTTATCTGCTCTGCCAGCTTCCAGGTGGCAGGCCTCACTCATTCCCTTACAGCCTTAAGCACTACTTTGCTTTCATACTATGTAAGAGCCCAGTAAATTGCATCACAAAATATGCTGCATCTGAACAAAGAAAAATAACTGCTTTAATCAGATTTTCTCTTCTCAGAGCTAATCAGATGTTAAAGTGTTCTGTGAATCATCTTAGACATGGTCACACTGAACAATCTCAGCCAGTGACTAACAGACCAAAGCACATATTTCTGCCATGTAATTTCTTTTTCATATTAGATATAGACCAAAGCGTGTACTGTCTGACAGCGAAACCTGTGTTAATGCTGCTAACCACAAAAAGCAACAGGTCAACAGGCAATTTCCATAGATTCTGGGAAAATATCACTCATACAAAAGATAATTCCATAAGTTTATGAAATGCAAAAACTTGTAAGGATAACCACACAAGCAGGCATTTCCTCTCCCATAAAAGTTTCAGAAAAGGGGCATAGGAACTAATATAACAGAAATAAGATAGATTTAACAGGTAATCAAAAAACACCCTTCAACATAATGAAATGTATATTTAAAGCAAAAGAAAAAAATACAAAAAAAGACACAAAAGAAAAAAGACTGTCTTGCAAAAGAAGCTCTTCTTAAAAACAAGTGTGCAAATGTCAAATGCCTAGTGATGGGTGGTGTTGCATCAAACTAAATAAAAATCATTGTGTTCAGATGCAACTTTGGAATAAACAGGCTCAGTTTCCATTTAAAATTATCAGAAGGGAAAGCCGTTAATACAAAAAGCTGAACTCAGTCATTTGGTCTGCAATTCTACTTTAAGATCTTAGCAGCAACCCAGTTTATCCCTTATGTCTTGAAAAATGCTAGGCAATGATAGAGAAAGAAAAAAAACAACAAACAAACATGATGTGAAGCCCTACTCTGACCACTAGGCAAAAATGGTGTTCACAAAATCTCACACTCTAGACAGCATGGAGATATTAGCTAAATAATAGTCACAATACTCCTACGTGGCACCTAGTTATTATCCTGATGTTTTTTAATGCAAAAATACAATATAGAAATAAAGTACTCTCCCACAGAGTGAACACTGAACCAATCTTCATACTTTGGTATTTTGGTTTCCTCATCTGCAGTGCAACAGCTTAAGAAAAGGGGTGAAGAACAGAAGAGTAAGGATTACTTGAATCTCAATTTCAGTCACAGCTGTATTTGCAGAGAAAAAGGAAGGTCATTTTTCCAGCCTCAAGAATTTCTAAGAGATATCCCCAGTGAGAAATTATAAAACATGCAACATCTCCAGGCATATGTTGCTTATTCATAAGTCATTAGCGCTTCAATTGATAACTTGAAAAAAAACTTCCTATTGAAACAGAAAATCTGATCATTTGATGAAAGATAAAAATCCTTAGTCTTACAGTGAGCTGGCTTGTTTATTTGAGCAAAACAACATCTGTCAGTGTTTTAAATGTGATTGGTGTCCTTAACAGGATCCCTAAGGTCACTGAGAAGAACAAGTTTCGAGTTTATAGGTGGACTACTTAATATGCTTCATTAAGAAACAAATCCATCCTGATGTAACAGATGGAGACCACTAGTGCTCTCGGAAGCTCTGTCTCGCTACCCTACCACCTCCGCCGCCCCCTTTTTTTTAAGTAGATGTGGAATAAATCTCAACATCAGTTTTCAGAATATCATGTATTTGAAATTTCTCTGGGGAATTTTAACCCAAAGCTCAGGATAAACAAATTCTGTTCCATTTGCATAGACAGTTTTTCCATCTCCAGTATTTATATACATCAAAAAGTGTTATGCAAGAGGAGGGAGAAATACTGGGAATTGCGTACTTGCTGACAAAAAGAGGTTATCGCAGTGCATGCAGATAAACATCTTACTGAGCAGACATTAACAGCCAAGTAAAGAGCAAAACGAACACTACCTGGAAGAATTTTTGTTTGCCTTTGTCCAGTTACTATGGCCAACCACATTTACATACACCCCTAACTAGCCCTGCACAACTTGTTTTCTCTTGGATTCAGCAGCAGATGGAAAGGGAAAACACCACCAGGCTATTTTTAATAGGATGCCCAAAATTCCTGCATGTGACTAGTTAACATTCAAGAACACGCTGTATGTGTGCAAGCATGTGAAGCAAAGGTTTACAACAGAAAAAAATCCTGTAACTATCTCATCTTCTGAAATTCATGATTTTCCATTTACAGTGACACTAATGTGCTTTGTAACTAGATGAGTTTGTGGAAGTCTATCTCTGCACAATCAAGAGACCTGACAGTTTTAAAAGCGACTTCCTTTTTTCCTTTTGATGAGCTGCTACCAGTTCATTAGTTCTTCTGCACTTTAAGGGTCTACAGGGAAGAAGTTAAGGGTGTTTTCATATTAAACCACTGGAGCATATCCTGATGAGATGTTCTGATGAACCTTTCCTACCGTAATTATTGGTATGTACACCTAGAAAACTCTTAGTTTTTATATGTGAAGATCAAAATACAACCTTTGTAACTTGTGGTTTTGGACTGTAATTCTTTCTACTAGAGAGATTCCTGGTGTCTTCTCCTATGCTTTCTACCCAGAAGAGAGGTAATTTGTATTTACCAAATTGTTTAAGAGCTCCAGCAAAGATCAAGCATGTAATAATGGATGCCTAGCTTTACTTTGAGCTGGTAGCACCTATGATAAATAAAATACTACTATTAATTCACTTCCTGCCTTTCTTACACAAACTGAGTCATGCTCATGTTACCTGTATCTAAAACATCAGTTAGTGACACAACTTATCCTTTAACCCTATGCAAGCATTCCTCCAGAAAGAATTTCTGCGGGATTTCTCTATCTTCATAAAACAAAAATTAAAAATGCGCTTTAAACTGTCTTTGTTGTCTTTACTGACTTTGCTTTTAGTTACTATTTGCTTAAATCTTTTATTTCTTTGTCTCATTCATGAGCAAAACCGTTTTTGTTAATTTGTCAGACTGGAATTTCAGTTGGAAATTGGAGATTTGCCAGCTGTGAGAGTTCCCCACCGTACACAAGTAAACTACCAGCTCCTGTTTTTACTTTCCAATTGTGTTCCCTCTTTTAGATTCTGTTTATTATTTCTCATCCAACAGGCAACCCTCCAAGCTTTTACTGTGTAAGTAACCTTCGACAAGCGGGGGAAGGAGCACAGAAGGGTGTCCAGATGCAACACACTGATGCACTCTGCATTATCACACATGGCAGGAGATCAGGCAATGCTCGCTGCAAGATGCTACCAAAAGAACAATGCATGACGTTAGATACATGTCTCACGCTGAACATGCAGCTGAGCGTTAGGTCACCCAGCTTTACAAACCAAGCACAAGACATTGCAGAATTCCGTGTTAGTTAAAACAAAAAGTGCTATTCATGTGCAAAAACAACACTTTCCATCTTGCAACACAGGTGGCAATGAACAACTAACAGATGTTCAGGATGCCTCCTCTATGCCTCCTCAATCTACCCATTCTGCTGTTTTAGTACTAAAAGTAAGCAGGCCTTTTCTTCCCACACTGCCCTTCGATTCTTACGGATCTCTGAGACACCTGAATAGCTCCCCTTTTTTTCCTAACTCTGTTTTCTTAATTTTCTACAGAAGAAAGAATTAACAATAAAAATCAATTTTACCATAGTTATTCTACAAGAGATACTGACTTCATTCACCAGCGCCCTCCCAAAGGACTGCAGCAAACATCCTATCCTGCCTCAAAAATCTTACATGGACATCAAGCAGTACCTTTCAGCTTGGGAGGAAATTTGCTCCAGAACTAAGACTGCTGCCACAAGACACCCTTTCACCATTCAGTTTGCTAGCAACTTGCCACTTACAAAAAGACAGACTCAAAGCAGTACTGAGCTTGCAGCTCTAAACACTGATCTTACATAACAACAGTACTACAGGTCTATTTGCTGTGCATCAGAAAAGACTCAATAAAATCTCCAAATTAATGGAAAACTAATAATAATAATAAATACTCCACTGAACTACTTTCCTACATTAAGCTGTATTTCCACAAATCAGTCATAGATCCCAACAGCTTAACTGAAATATAGTCTTCACCAATGCTTTGATAGTTTTTCCCAATTAAATTGCAAGGAAAGGGAGATTTGGGAGGTTAAAGGACACGCAGAGTCATATCCTGCTCCCTATTTCGCTGAAGTAAATCTAGAACAGATGTGAACACAAAAATTTACATAGTTAATATACTCACTCGACAATCACGCTGTAGTGTTTTCATTAATGCACTGTGAGTTTCAGAGTCAAAATACAAGCCTTCATGCATGTCTTGCAAGAAATCCAAGTCCTTGAACGTTGGGTTGGACTTCTCCCTCTCTTTTCTTGATGCTCTCCGTTTGTATGTGGAGCCTTTCAAGTCATATGTGGAATGCATTTTCAAGGCTCGTGGCAAAACATTGTTCATTACAACAATTCTAATATTAATGCCTCCTGACTGAACACAGTACAGCCCATAAAATTTGGGTAGGAGTGTCCTTGGATTCTGGTTCAGATTCTAGAATAAAAGAGATATTGTTAAATGTTTATTTTAAATCAAATTACACGCTTAAGAAAGTAACTTTTATGCTGAAGGACACTAACAAGCAGCAAGAACACAGAATGTTTTCTTATTCAGTGCAGTTTCTTTGAACAACTGATGACTTAAACACAACATACAAACTATTCTGAGGAGAAACTGAAAGAGAGGTCTGGCACAGGCCAAATCTACGGTGAACTCCAGAGCACCACATAACCAGGCTGTCTTTTCAGTGTGAAGGTTAAATAGAAGCCTTGAAGGAAAAATAAATAAATAAATAGGATGCTCCTATCAACATGCATTGCTTCATGCCAGATGGATCCAATCTAGTTCAAACTGCCACAATCACACTCCCTGCCATGCACTGTCCTGAAAAACATGACCGAACCTCTGATTCTGCATGTATGCCAGGTTTCTCTTTCCCACATCCCATGAAAGCACAGACTGGGCTAAACCTAAACATATACCAGATATTTTATTTATTATGACCTGAACAACCTCTGCATTTCACCTGCTGGAAGAAGTTTGAGTCAAGTGTAGTTCTCATTGCCCTGACTTGGGTTCTGAAAAACAGAATCCCTGTCTCCATGAGGCTTTTCACAACAAAGGCTAGTGCCAAATGACCAGGTTGTCTGACTCTCTATGAGTCTGAGGTAATAACAGAATCATGACATACCATCAAAATAGAAAGGTGTAAAATTATCCAAATTTCACAACAGGTAAAACATTAATGAGGAGATGACAAGAGAGGTGAGAGTAAAAAATCTTCCTTCCGAACACTCCATTCAGGTTTCAGCATGAAAAACTACTACAAGTCTTGCATTACTACTAAGTCATAGCATATAAGTTACAGGAACAAAGTGCTTTCATGAAAAGAGTCACAGTGACTGAAGTTTCACATTTTGGAAATCCTCACATACATTACAAGTGAGAAGAAAGTTCCCAGAAACAAAGAGAAGTGGTCTTACATTTTCTTGCAAAAATGCTCAAACATGTGCTGAGCTGCTTATCCTGATTACAAAGAAGAAAAAGAATTACCTGCATCTTTTTTTTCATGCTATCATTGCATCAAATTTTTTAAACAAACACTGAACTGCTGTAAGAATGAGGAATATCATCATTACAAGTACAAGTGAGAGGGTAACATTTCAAGGGTTTACTCAAAAGAGCACAGAAAGAAAATCAGGCCAATAGCAACAGATGTAATATTCCAAAGTCTTGTGTACTACCCAGAAGAACCTCTGTTCGTATGCACACTGGGTGCTTTTTATTGAAAAAAGGAGAAATGTTAATTCATTTTGGATTGATGGTCTCCCTTTCTGATGCCTGACACACATAAAACCATACAATCAACTTAGCATTAACTTTCAGAAAAGCTCTACTTAAAAATTAGGTATTGAACAAATTATATTGACAATAATAACTTTAACAACATTGTTTTAATACATGAGAAATTGAAGTAGTCCAGAAACAAAAGAGAAACTGACCGGTCTAGTTTCTTTGTCCACTCTGAGTGAAATGCAGAGGGTAGACAAACAAAATGGAGAAAAAAAGTTGAATTAGAAATTTAGAAACCTTTCTTAATGACTAACTTATTAGAAACAAAGTTTGGTATCATGTTAGAAGATGATATTCAGCTTCATCTTGAATGCTGAAAGAACAACTATTGTCTTAAATACATTCTTGATTTATATCCATTCTTTCTGAGGGATGTGGGAGTACAAATTTTAAAGGCATAAGTTGTCAAAAATATTATGAAAAACATGGATAAATCGCTAAAACATTAGAAGACATAAAATGAAACAGAATCCTTACAAGTGTGATGTGAAACTGGAAAAATACAGGTGAGGACATATAAAGATGGAAAAAACTTCAGTTACTTACCATATAATAACCTGGCAAGAGCTTCTGAAGAAACTCAGCCTCTTTGTGTTGAACTGTTTTGATGATGAACTCGTCATCACTAGTTACAAAAAATAAGGACCCGCTGGCACCTGGATTGGATAATTCAATTAAAGGCTCACTGCAGATCGAATACTGGAAGAAACAAAAAAGTTTTTTATTGTCAGTGCATGCATTGCTCAAATAGAAGTTTAATACAGAGAACTGCAGGTGCAAATAAACACAGGAGAGACAGGGAGCTCTATCATTTAAGCTTTTACTGCAACAATGCTTCCCTACAGCAAGCTGTGTCACGGTGATTTGGCTGAGGACACGCTGCACAGCTGTGGAAGCAGCAGCTGGTAGCTGAGCGTATGGTTCCCTCTCCACATCCCACTGCACCAGCTGAATTCTCATGGGAGTGAAGTAAGTGAATAAGTGAGGTGGAAACAACCCATCCCTGCTCCACCAGTGTTGCAAATCCCTGAGTCAGAAGCCCTAAGACAATATTTCCTTTGTAATTGTTCACGTTTCACAGCCATTTATGAAGCACATGTGAGAAGCATGTTAGAAAAAGACACAAGGAGTACAAGTGTTGAACTACACACAAATAGACAAGCCCTCTCCCATCCAGCTATGGCTGACACCATCAGAATAACCATCACCTCAGTATAACTGCTAATGTAGTTTACCAATCACTTGCCTGCTTGAAACAGAAAAATGAAATGTCAGCAAATAAGAAAAATTGTGTTTTGGGGGACCATTATTTTGGATGTTTAGACACGCCTTCTCTTCCACAGGGATACAGTCATATTTACGATCACATTAAGGATGAAAAAGTAACTAAGGAGTATTTCTTTACAATACAGCCAGACCCCACACAGAGGCTAATGTACATTTATTAAACTTCCATTAATACACACTTCATGCTTCATTCAGATTAAGTGGAGAAGAGATACTAGCCTCCAAAACCAAAAAAAATCTGTTTATATTAAGCTCAAGTGCTTGTTTAAAACATAGTAACATTAAACTTTAATTCACACACTCTTTTCCTCTGTTATACTTCAGCAGCTTTATGCATTCGGAGATTTAGCATTCAGTCCAATACTTTCAGACTTCAGCCTTTGAAAAAAGGATTTAATATTTGAAAAGTCGTGGCTGTCAGGCGAGGTCCCCTGTGAAGGGAAAAAGGGCAGGTCGTGCCTGACCAATCCGGTGGCCTTCTAGGATGGAGAGACGGCATTGCTGGACCAGGGAAGGGCAACGGATGTCGTCTACCTGGACTTGTGCAAGGCCTCTGACACGGTCCCACACCATATCCTTATCTCTAAACTGGAGAGATATGGATTTGATGAGTGGACTGTTCGTTGGATAAAGAACTGGATGGATGGTCGCAGCCAAAGGGTTGTAGTCAATGGCTCTACGTCCAGGTGGAGGCCGGTCACGAGTAGCGTCCCCCAGGGGTCCATCTTGGGACTGGTGCTCTTCAACATCTTTATTGACGACTTAGACTGTGGGATCGAGTGCACCCTCAGCAAGTTTGCTGATG
>VXAV01009905.1:85618-99195 GCA_013399715.1 Alectura lathami | reverse complement strand
CCGGTACAGAGGGGATGTGGAGCTGTTGGAGCAGGTCCAGAGGAGGGCCACCAAAATGATCAGAGGGCTGGAGCACCTCTCCTGTGAGGAAAGGTTGAGGGAGTTGGGACTGTTCAGCTTGGAAAAGAGAAGGCTCTGGGGAGACCTCATTGTGGCCTTCCAATACTTGAAAGGAGCTTACAGGCAGGAGGGGGACCGACTTTTTGCATGCATGGATAATGGTAGGACAAGGGGGAATGGGCTAAAACTGAAAGAGAGGAGGTTTAGGCTGGACATCAGGAAGAAATTCTTCACTGAGAGAGTGGTGAGGCGCAGGCTGCCCAGAGAAGCTGTGGCTGCCCCATCCCTGGCTGTGTTCAAGGCCAGGCTGGATGGGTTCCTGGGCAGTTTGATCTAGTGAGCTAGTGGCTGGCAGCCCTGTCCATGGGAGGGGGCTTGGAACTAGATGACCTCTGAGGTCCCTTCCAACCCCAAAAAAAAAGAAAAAAAAGAAAAAAAATTACAGAGGACCTGAATTGTGAGCAATGTAAGCACCAGGAAATTATTTGCAGAGCAATACCTCTTCTGATCTTATCCTAACAAAAGGAGTACCACTTTCAGCAACAAAGTAAACTTTGTTTACTGGGTCAGTGCCTGGCATGAGTTGAGCTACCCTTCAGAAAAAAAAGCAAACAGTTTTATTTGCTGAAAATGGATTTCATTAAATTTAATGTCTGGCCAGTGATTTCAGACAGTTGTGACAGGAAATAAAATTGATATAAGAAAATGTATCAAATATATTCTTTTTTGACATTTGAACTAAGAAACCATGTTCCCTACGTACTCAAATCACCACCTCATGCTTTTTCCTATTGTGACACTGGCTGTAGCTTTTCACATGCCTGGAATTTTTAAGACTTGCATGCTATAAAAATCTTGCCTTTTCCTTGTCTCTGCTTCAGCAGTTCACTCAGTTCCAATTAACAAGACCTTTCCATGGGCTGTAAAGCTACACAGGCCTTCAGAGCAAATCACCAGTTGTATTACAACCCGAGTCTTTCTTGCCAAAATACGTAAAGCCTAATTAACATTTTTCATTGCTGCTAGCATTTGAAACCAATTATCTTAAACATTAAAGCTCAACAACACAGTTTAGCATAAACAAGAGCTACTAGCCTATGCTGTGTGCTGGTCATTCTATAATTGAACTAATTCCTGTAAAATAAAAGCCTACCCACCAAACAAATTTTGTAACTGTGACTGCTGGAGACTAACTGAAATCAAACCTGAAAATTAACAAAACCCCCAGAACTCCAGCAATTACGAACTTCATGATCAAGAACTCCTGCACGAAGGTAAAACCATACATCTTTGAGTTCCATCATTGCAAATTAACCACTTATAGACTCATTTATACTTGCTGCAATTTATTCTGCCCGTACTTTCTTTCTCTTCAGCCCCGGCTGGACTATGGTTTGCATGCTGTTACAGTAAAGTGTGTTGTTTTAGATACTAGACAAGAATTACTATAATTGCACGACAGAACCAGATTTCACAGAAATGAGAAGGACTGCTCAGTCAGAATCCCAACACGTGCCATTGGAAGCAATATTGTGGTTACAACCAATTGGGAAAAGGGTCCCAAGCTACGTTTTGTTTTGAGATTACAGTACACTTCTGATCACATCTGACCCTGGACCACAAAGGACTGCAACCCACTCTGGTTGCAATGTGATGCCCATTTAGAGTCAGAAACAACAAAAATGGATTCTAACTTGCTTGCACAATAAGTATTAACATAATGGATGCTGGCACCAGTTACAACAACAACGCTAATTCCAACTATATTTCACAAAAATACCTCTTCATGGAAGGAAGTCTGCTTCTTTATTTGTAAGAAGAAAAGTGGCATAATATTGAATCTGATCAGCTCTCAAGTCTCTAGAGTACTGCACTCAGCCTTCCCTTACTCTAGGAAAAGAGGAACCTACAGCAAGAGGGGAAGAAACATCCCAGACACATTGTCCCAGACACACTGTCTCCACACAGCAGCACAGAGAAGCTTCATTCTCTTCTTTCACCAGCAATCAGAAATAGTTCCTAAAGTTTCTCAACAGCTGCCCAAATGGAGTTCAAGTATGGAAATAATAAATAATTTTAAAATGCCCATCTATACTGTCTACATGGAAACAAGATTCAGCTTCATTCAGCTTTTTCTTGCATTTGACCACTGAAAAATATGCTTTCTCCGTTCCTAGGTCTTCTGATAGAGTTTCTCCTTTACTTGGTGTATTTAGCTGTTCAGAGTAGAAAAGGAATCTAAACCAAACTGCATTTACTGGAACTTTCCATCAGGGATTATCATTTTGTAGCTAAGCAGAGTGGCACAAATTCCCATCAATAGCAACCATGGTCTTTCTGTAATGTTTATTTTATGCTACTGCAAATACATCTTCAGGTGGAATAGAAGCCACAGATGACAATAGCTTTACAAAGTACAACCTTTTCTACCAGCTGGCCACAGCTGGAAGGACCAGCTTAATACTTGGTCCTTCTCTAGGTCCATAAAAGGAAATAGAAAAAGAACATTTTACACAAAGATACCTTTATAGAACTCCAAACCAACAGTATTTCCTAGCAGCTAACATCTGTAATTCAAAGGAATGATCTGCTTATACACAGAAGTATTGCCCAAAGGCTAGTAAAACAAAATCTATACATGGTGCTACAAAACTAAGATCAGACACCCACATTCAACACAAATAAAAGCAAGAGCAGCTATGTTTTGCTTTTAAGTTCATTTTCCAAGAAGTGAAAAAAAAAAATCTAACAATGTACTCTAACAAAAAGTCAGTGAGGTAATACATAAAGGAATATTCCAATACCACTTAATGCATTATTATTTATTCATTCAAATTCTATGAAATTCTTCTAATTTCAAGAAACTCAGTTACCACTAGTAGTTAAAAGAAAAAAAAAAAAAAAAAGTAAAAAACTAAAAACTGGACATGTGAGAAACATCAAGAGAACAGTCCAGCTCTCCCCTTTCACACTGCCCTTCCAAAAGCAGAACTAAAGGAAAAGCAAAGCAAGCAGATCCTTGCCTCCAGCAGTGCATGAAGTGGTTCCACCAGGTGAACCCTACTTTAACAGAACAACAGCATGTACATGATATTTTTCTCATGTTGGCAGCTGAACACTGAAATGGAATCAGTTGTCAAAGTATACGATAAGGAGAAAAAAGAAAATACTCTAGAATGTTTCTTTCTTAGGCCTCCATCCCAGTTTTCTCCAGGCTAGATGAGAATGTTTGCAGACAGACACATATTTAATGAAGTGAATAAGGTAAATAACAGAAAAGCACTTGTACACAGTATATATATGTGTATATATATATATGATTATAACTTCTCTAGAAGCAATGACCTGTGTAAGTAGTAATACTCAAGTTACTCTAGTGAATTAACACAGCAGGGTTTTGCTCAGCAATCGCCTTAAAGGAAAAGAATTAAGATTTTTGTAAAACTTTAAATATATTCAGTAGTTATAATACACTACACACACAAAATTTACTACCTGTTTGGAAACCATTAAAGCATCCTCCTCTGTCAGCACAAAACTAGTATACATTGTAATTATTTGTAACTCAAAGGAAAACTTCAAGATCTTACCAAGTAATCATCAGGCTTGATACCAAAAAGTTCTCTGAAATATCGGAAGGCAAGAGGCGCATACGTCTTAAATCTGAAGTCAGGGTAATGATGAGCAGGGGTGAGATTGCTCCCTTCACTGTGAACAAAAACAAAAACAAACCAGTTATTACTCAGCAATTTTTAGCTACTTACTACAAAGCTTACATTCAACATAAAGCTGCCCAGCTTAACCATTGGCCGTGCCAGACAGGAGCCATATATGTAGACAAACCTGCATATCAGCAATGATCAGTGTAATAGAAATGCCTGTGAGAGTGTCATGGTTTCCCACAAGAACTCTATACCATGACATCATGTAATAAGCTGACACAGGTGGGAGGGCTGCTAAGGGAGAATCACGGCCCACAAAACACTCCTGTCCCTTCCCATGTGGTTTCCAGGTTCCGCGAGCAATTCCCTTTTGCTTCCGATCACCATCATGGATGCACACAGAAAGGAGACACTCCTTTTCCCCAAACATATATTAGCCATTGTCAGATTTATCGCTTTCAATTCCTTTCATATGGTATGATCTCACATTACATTTTAAGTAAACTAGTTATCTTTCACCTCTATCGTGCCTCCTCCTTCCTCACTCCTCTACCCAGCCTCCACGAGGGGTGAGGGAGGGGGCTAGGCACTGTCACGGGACAATCTTTAATTAACTCATGACAGGGAGACAGAGCATCACCAGCAAATTCCTTTCTTCCTCCTTTAAGGTATTAAGTCTTTTCATCATTCATTTCCACATTAATGAAGACCATGTTTAAACTAACGATACAGCTTCTGACCTCCCTCCAAGGTAAGCCAGTCTAGTGGCTTTGACACAGAAAGTGACACCACACTTCATGTAAGCTCTTCCAAAAAGCTTGGAAGTTAACGCAGTAAAATGTAACTTCACACTGGCTTGGTGACCTGAATTGGTTCACAGGGATATATATCATACATTGCGGGGAAATAAGGAAAATAGTATTCAGTTACATGTATGACACAGATTCAAACTAGAAGATGCACAGAGAAAGACTGCTGGGGTGGTCTGGAACAGTCTGGAAGCTGGTCTTCCTCAAAGAAGCCGATATGAATGTTACACTTAGTTTTTTCCTTATTTTATATTGACGCTCCCTCTCTATTTTTACGATGTAGTTGTATGTGTATTGAGATGAACACTACACTATTTAAGCTAAAGGAAAAGGTTGCCAGAAGGAAAAAAAAAAAAAAAAAAAAAAAAAAAAAAAAAAAAACTGCCTGCAGATTCCTTCATGGTGGAAATTAAAAATAAGGCTTTAAACAGAGGAATAAAGTTCCACGCGATAATTTCAATGCATGCAAGAATAGCATTAGACAAAGTCTGGTGACTCTGTGTGTGGGTTGAGTACAAAATCTGCAAGCCTGGGCATTATGTCTAAAATTAGCTTTTCTGACACTGCTTCATTTACCCTAATTATTCAGAAATTCAGTGTGTACCCATATGCTTGGTAATAGGAATGCACAAAGTATAAAAGACAACCAAAAAATTCAAGAATTCATTAAATACGATGAGGAGTGAATGCAAGGTAGATTTCCTACAACGGCTAATTTAGGCATCATAAGCCTATCATCAACACACTTGATCCTGCCCAGTTAAGGCTTGCCGCACGAACTTGTCATCTGCCATGAACAACATCCCGACAGCGATCCGACTGCCACCGCAGCGCGGAGGCTCTGACGCGGAGTGGGCGGAGCCAGCAGTGCCGGCGGCTGCCCCCGGGCGCACGAAGGCGGCCGTAGGGAGCGGGGCGAGCAGACGGGGGTGGCACGGCAGGAGGGACTGGCGCGGCGGTTTGCATGGGAGCGCATGGAGCAATTCTCCACCCTTTAGGGGACGGAGCACCGTCGGTCGTCGCCGCTCTCCGATAGTTCTAGACCTAGCCATGGTGACTGCCCGGCCCGTGCCAAAAAGAACGCGACCACTCAGACCGAGACCGCGCGTGTGCATGCGGCGGTCCAGGTCTCGGGCTGCGGGGAGTGCCTGAGTCTGGCGCTGCTGCCGGAGGGTAGCGGAGGTAGCTCCTGCCTGAGATGTGAGCAGGTGGATGACCTCCTCAGACTAGTGCATTTTTTCTTTTAAGAGGTCCACCAAAATTATCAGAGGGCTTTCCTCTCCTGTGAGGAAAGGTTGAGGGAGTTGGGACTGTTCAGCTTAGAAAAGAGAAGGCTCTGGGGAGACCTCACTGCGGCCTTCCAGTACTTGAAAGGAGCTTACAGGCAGGAGGGGGACCGACTTTTTACACAGGTGGATAATGGTAGGACAAGGGGGAATGGGCTGAAACTGAAAGAGCAGAGGTTTAGGTTGGACATCAGGAAGAAATTCTTCGCTGAGAGAGTGGTGAGGCGCTGGCACAGGCTGCCCAGAGAAGCTGTGGCTGCCCCATCCCTGGCTGTGTTCAAGGCCAGGCTGGATGGGTTCCTGGGCAGTTGGATCTAGTGAGCTAGTGGCTGGCAGCCCTGTCCATGGCAGGGGGGTTGGAACCAGATGATCTCTGAGGTCCCTTCCAACCAAAGGCACTCTGTGATTCTATATAGAGAACAATTCCACACAGAGTACCTAAGTTTACTTTATTATTACAGATAGGGTAGTCTACTTCACTATGCAAACGAGTTCTGTGTAAAATTATTATTAAAAAAACCTTTTTACTAAAGGTTTGCAGGGCTTATTATCATATTCTACCATTTGTGTTAATCATATTGATTATTTTCTGTTTCATTGCCTAACAGAGTAGAAGTGACCTTGTCTATGACGCAAGAAGCAAAAATTAAGATTTCTTGGTTACCTATCTGGAAGAGTCTGCAAGATTCTGTTGCTGTTGCAGCCCTGACTTCAAGTGGTTTCCTAGAGTAATAAAAGCTTTTGAAATCCTTTTGGCTGGATATGTCCTTGCTCTCACCTGAAAAGTACAGTTTCCACCATTCAGAACACTGCTCATACGTAAATAAGTCTTTACCTTATTTAGGCATGGAATTGCCCGCTGTGTATCCCACACTTACCTAAAAAATGCTTGTAATGGCTAAGGACACCATGCACACTATTTGCAGGCAAAAGCAGCCTCCTCATAGGTGCACTAACAGTATTCAACCTACCTTAAAAATTGCAATCATGAACTGAAATGATTCCTGTATTTTCTCTCAAAACATACAATATACCTCCCAGTCTATTAGTTCCCGAGATAATTTATTCTGTGCTTTCTCCCTGCATTTTGTTGGATCATTCTACAAGTGCTCTGGCTGGACTAAAGAATGTGTACAAGCCACCGTGTGTTACAGCTTCTAATCAGGCTATGGAGTTCACAGGGGATGGCTACGCCTCTGCAGTGGAACAAGAACACCTGCAATTTGATGAAGAAAAATCCAATCTGCAAAATGGAGCTTTGGACATAAGAGAAAAGTACTCCATGAAGGAAGAAGGCAATTGTATAAATTTCATCTCATGTAGTTTAGAGAACATGTCTACCAGGAATAATGATTAAAGGCTTCTACTACTGGCTTTGTTTCCTGCAACCTTGAGGAAGTCAAGTCTCCATACATGAGCTATCACAAATAATATAGGCTTTGGAAAGGTTATTAAATTAACCTCATAAGTTACTATTGCTTCATAACTTTTGCTGAAGACCACAGAGACGATTAGTAATCAGAACAAAAAGGAAATATTAAAAAGCAAACTTGCCTAGTAAGCTTAATACTTCAAATGCATATATTTTTAACTAACAGTAAGTGCATCTTAATTTTTCTTCTAGTAAATGATGAGTGTTGATTTAAATGTAGGTGGTGCAATACCAAACTGAAAATGAACTAAACCCAGTTATGTTTTTAATGGTCAACCCCATGGCTAGCAAAAATTTTGTTGAACAGGATACCCACATGTGTTCCTTGGCACCTTATCTTTTCTATGGCCTCACCCTGGTGGGAAGCGCTAACGAAATAACATGCTTCTGAAAGTGCAGAGAAGATGAGCTGCATCTCTTGGTGCCAAGCATTCAGAGCAGTGTTAATAGTCTCTGACATAGCTGTTTAGAAAAGAAGTAGTTGCACTGCTATCATGGGTCTATGCATAACATTCTGTATATAGAAAGAGTGAAGAAGAGCAACAAAAGAGAGGAATCTCTCAGTTGTCTCCTGTGATAGCAACTCTTTTTCAAATATGAAAATCGCAATAAAACATCTGAAATTAAATGCTTCAAGTATTAAAAACTATCAGAATAGCCAATGTCAGTACAACTGTTCCTGGAAAAAAGCTGCTCATCTACAACACAGCAAAACATGTGTAAGTGCTACAAACTGTATACAACCAATACATAATGCATACTGTAGTGCTACTCTAGTTCAGGTACTGCTTTGGTGTGTTCATTTCCTATGCATTATTTCAGGAGATACATTGTTTCCCCTGTGGTAGAAGTAGGTGTTAAGGCTATGTGTACAAATAGGTGTGTGCTTGGGTTGTTTTTTGTTTGTTTGTTTTTTCCAGGTTGTGGGATAAAGTCCAAAGGTAATACTCTTGCTTCTCCCTGTATGTTCTATATTTTTGGTTACTATACACCATGCTAAGCAGTTCCCTGAAAAGCAGCTTTAAAATACAATTGGCTTAAAAATACAACTGTGAATAGTAAATATTCAAAATATGTCAGGCCAGTCATACCTGTGGAACAGCTAAATACACACATTTTCTTACAATGATGATGTGACTATTTAACAAACAAATGAATATGTCATTAATGAAAGGTATCTCAGAGTCCTTTTAGAATAGGTAAGTAGGTCTACACCTTCATGTAATGTCATGGGTTGATTTTGGGAGGGCTTATGATGAAACTGTAATCTGCGATGTGCATCCTCCAGAAACCCACAACACCTAGGAAAGACTGTGTTTCCTTCTTACTGGTTGGTGGGGACATGGCAGTGATTTTGTTGATCACATCCATTGGGATGTGACGACGTCCATCTTGCCATTTTATCCCTAGAAACTGGATTTCCTGTGTAGGTCCCTTGATTTCTTTGCTTAACAGTGAAACCCAGCTTGCAGGAGGATTTGAATTATTTTCTCCCCTTTCTCAGAAACTTCCTCTGCGGTCTTGCCACTCACAATGATGTCATCAATGTATTGCAGGTGCTCAGGAGCCTCACCCTGTTCCAGTGCGCTCTGAATTAGTCCATGGCAGATGGTTGCCCCAGGGGTGGAAACACAGCCCAACCGGTTCCAGGTGTACTGGACGCCCCTCCAAGTGAAAGCAAACTGTCTTCTGCCAATGGGATGGAGAAAAATGCATTGGCAATATCAGTTGTAGTATACCACCTGGCTGCCTTTGACTCCAGTTCGTACTGAAGTTCTAGCATGTCTGGCACGGCAGCACTCAATGGTGGTGTTACCTCGTTCAGGCCACAATAGCCCACTGTCAGCCTCCACTCTCCACTGGCATTTTGCACTGGCCATACAGGGCTATTAAAGGGTGAGCGTGTCTTACTAATCACCCCTTGGCTCTCTAATTGATGGATCAGCTGATGAATGGGGAGCAGGGAGTCCTGGTTGGTACGATATTGCCGCTGGCGCACTGTCGCAGTTGCAATTGGCACTTCTTGTTCTTTTACTTGTAGCAACCCTGCAACTGAAGGGTCCTCTGAGAGGCCAGGCAAAGCAGACAGCTGCTTAATGTCTTCTGCCTCTAAAACAGCAACTCCAAAGGCTCATCAATACCCTTGTGGGTCCTTAAAATACCCTCTCTTGAGGTAATCCATACCAAGAACGCATGGAGCCCCTGGGCCAGTCAGCCTCCAACTCAGTTAACACTTGAGATCCCCCTGTCAGTCCTTAATTTCAGTTAATTTTGTCCCTCTATAACTTGATGGCATTAGAGTGCACTCTGCACCAGTCTCCACCAGAGCCTCATACTTCTGTGGTTCTGTGCCAGGTCATTGAATCCACACAGTTGAATACACTCGATTATCCCTCTCCTCCCTCTGGCCAGAGGCAGGACCTCCCTAATTCTGGCAATTGCATCTGCATCCACGAGTTTTTTCTTGTGGATGCGTAGCGAGAGGTTGGTTATCAGTAGCAACTGGGGCGGCCATTCTCATGGAGCAGCCCTCCCTTGGGGCCCTCCCTTCTAACTCATTTACCTGTGCCCACAGGACTGAAGTGGGTTTTCCATCCCACTTCCTCATATCTTCTCCATGATCCCTCAGATAAAACGACAAGGTAACACATGGTGCACACCCACCGTTACCTCTCACTCAAGCAGAAGAAAGGGGAGGACGTCTGCTTCTAATAGTTGAGACATTGGTCCGTACAGGTGGGGAGTTTCTGATTTGCCAGATCTCATTCATCCAGTTGAACATGTTAGTGAGGTTGTTGGAAAGGTCGCTGGACATTTTCTGTACAGTTGAGATGATGGTGGAGGTGAAATTTCCTTCATGTTCTTGGAGAGTGGTAATTAATTTGTTCAGCTGAGGTCTCTCGTTCTCTCCCCATCTCATTGCTGCCAGTGTGCTGACATGCAATGATGGTTGTGGGAAGTCCCACCACATAGCTGATGAGCAACTGACTCTATTGGGGTCATGAACCGCATGCGGATTGGCAGGTGTAAACAAGCCGTCATACAGCACCTCCACCACAGCCATTTCTCTTAGGTACTTTATACCATTGGTCATGGTGGTCCAGTTGGTTGAGGGGGTCATCACATCCTCCTTAAAACGGTATCTGTACCCCACAATGGGTGCCAATTAACTGTTGTGGGTTAATTAAAGCTTGTCCCATGACAGGGCCTAACCTCCTCCCCCCCGCCCTTTCACGGAGGCTGGGTAGAGGAGCGAGAATGGAGGAGGTGCAATTGAGGTAAAAGATAATTAGTTTACTGAAACCAAAGGAATGCAAGATAACACACTATGAAAGGAATTGAGAGCAATAAATCTAACAATTTGCAAAGTATGGGAGTGTCTCCTGACCTATGCGTCCATAATGGCGAAAGAGGTGGGAAGCAGCTCCTGGAACCTGGAAACGACATGGGAAGGCAGGAGCATTCTGGGGACTGTAGTTTCCCCTTAGCAGTCCCCCCACCTGTGTCAGCTTATTACATGATGTCATGGTATGGAATGCCTGTGAAAAACCATGACATGTAACCATCACACAACCACACAAGAATCTAGGTTATCCCAGGTTTACCAAGAATTTGATTCTACCAGAAGTGGGTAAGACCAGTAGTTCATGATGAATGTAGTTTTTGCTTTTGTTGCTACAGTATCACCATTTCAAATAATATTTGCTTTGCAAAAGGAAACGACTTACTCCTATGTTTGCTATCACTCTACTCACAGACCATAAGAAGTGTGTCGTAACTTGGGACATCCTGCACATCTCTGCAACTGAAGCACTAAAAAAGAGTAGTACTTAAAAGGCTCAGGCCATTTTCTTAGCTATCTTGTGAAACCATCCAGTTGGAACCAGATACACTCATGTAAGTTACACAATAGCTAAGTGTTAGTGTGAACATTTAAGTACTGTTCACATCTAACCTTCAGAGTATTTTACACTTCTTTGATTACAAAGACACTGTTTGGTCAATCACATATCTTTGTAACAAAATGATATCATAGGTTATTTCCAGAACTGACAGTTTTCCTCATTTTTCACAAGGAAAGAATATACTTCAAGTACACTTCAGTTTTAGAGGCAGGGATAACCCCAGACTGCTTAAATTTATGTCCAGGCTTTTACTTTTCCTCAGTATTTTTCACTACTGATTTGGGTGTCACCCAAATGCTACCTTGCAACAGTATTCAGCTTTGGATAATAAAGAGCAGAAAACACTGAATAATCCTTCATTATCACCAGAAGAAAGCAATTTGCATTGAACCAGTTCCTTTTACAGATGACTGTAGCTGCAGGGTGCATACAGGTCAATAGAATCTTGCAGACTTGCTAGTTTAATTAGAAACCATAACAAGTGTTCACAGTGTGCAGGGTCTAGACCCTGAATATAAAGCATATTAGCAAGGGAAGCGCACAAGACTGATTAACAACTTGCTGCAAAAGGTCAAAGTCACAGCTGTGCTTAGCAGTGCCCTGCATCTGAGAAACAAAAAAGATGAAGCCTTTCTCCAAATGCTCTGCATTTCTGAAGCTGCAAACTACTGAGTAGCCAAAGTTTGCTGACAGAATGGAATAGCTTCTGGTCAGCTCATCAGGCTGAGAAAAATGTCCCTCCTCAGTCAGTGTCTGCTAGAGGAGCTCAGCATTCCCAGCTCACAGGCGGCTGCAGGGCCCAGCAAGCAGCTTGAGCCAGCACTGCCTGAGTCTGCAAGACGTGCTACCTCAGCGTCAACCCTCTCCAGCCGTGGCCACACGCCTTGGGGCTGGCTCCGAACTCAAGTCAAACAGCTGTCAAAATACTGCTGTGTCCACACTGTGCAAACAGCTGATCCAGGAACAAAGTGTGACACCCAGAAAGGAGCTGGTTCATTTCATTAAGGAAGTCGGGACACTGAGCATAAAGCAGGAAGAGAAAAAGCCCCATACAGCCAAAATAAGGGACAGAGGAAGTAGGTGAGAGCATAGGCAGAATGCACAACTTTCCCACTGAACCCTCCAGCCACTGCTGCAACAGATGAGCACTAAACAAGCATCTCCTTGTTGAATTTTCAAAGCATAGTATAAAAGCAGTTTCCCCTGCAGTTTCCACCTATGCAGGGACTTAGGCTGAGACTTCAGATGCTATATCTCCAGAATCAACTGGGTCACTGCTGCCTGCATTTGTTTTTTAGCACAAAGAGCATATTTGTGCAGTGTCATTTACACGCAGTCCTGGCTGTAGCCCTAAATACGCCCTTTTATAGAAGCCCCAATTAATGCCTCCCTTAGCTCCCAAAAGCAACACCTTGTACAGTCCTTAGGAAAAGGGGAAGTGACAAAGAGACAACGGAGGCAGAAAGTAACAGATGCACTTGTCCATCTCCATGGCCGCCACAACATACAAACAAAAGCAAGGAATTTTGCAACTCAAACTCACTCCCTCTGCAAAGATACCTGTACTTTACTTCCTGAAACAAATATCTAAATGGATCTGGGATAAATTATGATCCAATTTAACCGAGTAACAAAATGACTCTGGATCAGGCATTACCTGCAATCTGTGGGTTAATCCTGATTCACAACAGCTCCCACAATGAGCAGTGCACTTATGTTCAGTTCTGAACTGAACATTTTTCCCTGCCTGTTTTCTCCCTCCTTTATGAACTATGAACGCAGCAGAAAGTGTTTTCCTACAGTCACCAAAGCTGAGCTACAGACAGTTCTGAGGCTTATATCAAGGTCTGCGAGATATGGAGAAGCTATTTATCTTAACAAATTTATAAACAGTTGTTAACTGCTTTTCCCTAAAAGGGCACTGATAATACTGTTTTGCTCACTGGAACATAGGCTGCTGTTTCAATGCACTTGTGCTGGCTCAGGTCTATTTTGTCACTCTGTCTACTCAGTGCTTCTGTTGCTGTTAAAGCTACAGGTGTGCCCATGACTGTGCAAAACATCTGTCCTCTCACCTCTGCTCATATCACACCTGCCAGATCCGGATGTGGCTGTGGAGGTTCCAACTAAATTATGTGTACGCAGAGCAAGAAGAAAAATGTTCCTTCTTGCCTGGTAATTGGCTACTTTCAGCACCACACCTGCTGCACTGCCTTGCCAGGTTCTCCTGCAGATACAGGTATCGGGCAAATGGATTGCTTCACCTCACTGTGCTCCTGGATGCTCGTCATCTCCTAGACAGTAGTCAGGCCACTGAATCTGCTGGCATAATTAATTCAACATATTTCTTTCAACCCAGAGCAACCCAAAGGCTGGGGCAAAAAAAAAAAAAAAAAAAAAATAGAAAAAACACAGGACAGCTT
>VXAV01009905.1:37039-75064 GCA_013399715.1 Alectura lathami | reverse complement strand
AGTACAACTCCTTTTACTGTTTCTTTTTTTTTTTTTTTCCCTCTTATATAATTACTGGTCAAAATTGGTGAAAGCAGTTTTCTAGATTTTAGTATTTTTAATAACCTTGCCAGGATTCTTTCACAGAACACAGTTTAAACACACACACATTAGATTCTTCCACCTGAACCACTATCAGAATGATTTTATGACCCAAGTGGAATCTGATCTTCCTTCATATCCTGAAGTTGGAAAATTGGATTCAGGTGACTATATGGCATTCAACTACTTTTTTTTTTTTTTCCCCCCATTTCAAAACATTTATGCCAAAGTTTCAGGAGTACCCATGAACCCTGGTGCCTGCATTTTCTCTCTCTTCAGTCTCCCCACCCAACATAGTCATATTAGTCTGGTAGTAGCCACTGCTCCAATCAGAGCCATTCAAACCAATCATTTCAATATCTTTACAGATGTACAAAGTACTCAGTAGTATGCCATTGAAACTATACTTTCCAGCGCAGCATAAGCTCCAGCAGGGGAGTTTCAGTGTTTGCAAAAATAAGTATTCTACCAGCATATATTAGCCTCAGGGCATAAGCCAGTGCCAATGGTTATGTAGTAACGCTGCCTGTACGTGTCTACAAGCTCTAACAGTAAGTAGGCTGATTTCCTTTACTCAGATAAATTCCCTTTGCTCCGGGGCAAAGCAGCACACATGACATTCTGTTTTGGACAGGTTAGGTAAGGTGCTTATTGTAATACAGTAAGTAGAACTGCAAAACATGTTACAACAGGAAACAAAGTCATGCCACACAAGCGTGCATGTATGGCACACCTTAGATTACAAGTAGATATTTTGGAAAACTAGTAAAAGGTTTCCACAACAAGAACCAAGAGCACTATGTGTTTTGGTATGACTTCTACACACTTGATGTGCACCAACAGGCCTGTTTGTGCCTCATTCTTGCTAACACTGTATTAAGTGTCAGGCTACTACTACAATTTTTTTTTTTTTTGTCAGGAAGCAGACTAAGGAACTATCATGTGTGACTGATGACAGTGCAATGCAAAAGCTGCATGTATGTCAGCAGATTCAACTGAGTACGCAAAATATCAGGAGAAAAATAAAAGAACAGACCGTTGTGTAGTCAAGATTTCAGTGACAAAGCTGTGATGGATATCCATGAGAAGCTACAGTCTGGTGACTATAGTTTGTTGCCAGGTTCCCTTGCTACTTTGCTTAGGATTTTCAAGCACCAAATGGAGCAAGTGACTACAGCTTCTCTGTTTCTCATCTTTTCCTCTTTCCAAGAAGAAAAAAAAACAAAACAAAACCCCTCAAAAACACCCTCAGAGTTAGCATACTTTGAGAATTCTCACAGATTATGCTTGCAGCAAATGACTGCAGCTGAACTGTCCTATAGATCCACCTTAAATAACACCATTTAAATAGGGGATATGCAAGGGAAGGCCAAACCAACCAACCACAACAATGAAAAAAACCACGAAGTTGAGATTTATCTTCTCTCAAAGACCTTCGCTGAATAATACTAGACAATTAGAAGCCAGAAGAGCATCTATGTCAGACTGAAGTGTCAGTAAAAAAAAAAAAAAAAAAAAGGTAGAGCTGAATAAGAATAATTCAAAACAGAAATTGTGCCACTATCTTGGTCCAGCTACAGATTTCAGAATGCGTACAGTTAGGATGCTGTAGCAATCCTTGTTTGAGGCCTCTCAAAAGATTTTAGTAAACTAAAACATTTTCTTCGTTCTCCAAAGTGTTCACAATCATGCAGCTGGCAAGTCACCTTTTCTTCTGCCAGGGATGTGGGTCAAAACATCGCTGCTGTACAAAACTGAAGAAAGGCAGGTGTCATTAATTCAGTTAAGAAAGAAACCTCTATTTTAGCTGAAGTAAACAAAATTATAAAGGAAACACCAGCAGAATATGAAGTCACAGAAATACAACTGACAGGCCTACAGGCAACTTTATTCTTACAGAAAGCTTTATCCTGAATAAAGTCAGAGATGCTCTCTTGGAGAAAGTTTACTTTTAACTGACTGAGGTGAACTTAAGAACAATAGAAAACAGTAATTACTACAAATGTTTGTAATAGTTGTTAAAACTAATCTACACAGATTCGGGACATGCTTGGAACACACTGGTACTATACAGCACAGATACCAGAGAAATACACTTGATTATTAACAAGACACCTTCAGATCCGGTTTTGGCTGGGACAGAGTTCAGTTTCTTAATACTAACTGATAGGGTGCTGTGTTTTGGATTGGTGTTGAAAACAGTGCCAACAACACCCCAATGCTTTAGTTGTTGCAGGGCAGTGCTGCACAGAGCCAAGGACACTTCAGCTTCTCATGCTGCCCTGCCAGCAAGGGGTGGGGGGCACAAGGAGCTGGGAGGGGACAGGAGCAGGGCAGCTGACCCAAACTGACCGAACCTGCATCCTGTACCATTTAACATTGTGCTCAGCAATAAAAGTTGGGGTTAAAGAGGAAAGGGCATGGGACGGTGTTCTGAGTGATGGCATTTGTCTTCCCAAGAAACCATTAGGCATGATAAGCCTTGCTGTCCAGGAAATGGCTGAACATCTGCCTGCCTATGGGAAGTCATGACTGAATTCCCTGTTTTGCTTTCCTAACACACAACTTTTGCTTTACCTAACAAACTGTCTTTATCTTGACTTGTAAGTTTTGTAACTTTCACCTTTGCAATTCTCTCCCCCACTCAGCTGTGGGGGAGTGAGCAAGCAGCTGTGCAGGGCTTGGTTGCCCATCACAGTTAAGGCACACACCTCCTTCTCCCAGGGGGAAAAGGCTAGGAATCTCTTTGTCAGGGCCCTACCAAGGCCAAACCATGCTGTAACAAATGACCATGTGCAAAGCATACTGATGTATATACACACAGAAAGGGTAATTACAATTCAAAGAGTGCTCATTTACACCAGTGAATGAGCCAGATGCTTCTTGAAGAACTACAAAGTAATTTATCACAGTTAGCCAGTCCACAGGGATAAGCTGCCCTAGATGAGAAGATCAACCTCAGCAGTGCACAGCCTGACAACATGAACAGGGTGCAAAAGGCAGAATTACAGAATAGAGATGAAACAACTTAAGACAGAGCAAATTAAAGAGTCTTTAGGTCTTACTCATCCTCCAGCTGCTGTAGCAATGGAGTCTCAACTCACTAGATAAAACTGCAGCTGTAAAGCCCACTCCACTTTAGTCAGTCAACCCAAAGCAGTATCCACATCCAAGGGTAAGTGATCCACAACAAAAAAGTGGTGAAGATTTTCTACATGCCACAGCAGAAAACTGTTTTTCTTCAAACAATTTGTTCTCTGTTGGAAATGTGCTTTAATAAGCCATCATTCATCTGTGTCAATGAGATTGACTGTATTGTGTTACCGAAAGCAGTTTCACTTACACTAGATGCAAGCTTCCTTTATCACCAAGATAAAATAATGATATTTTTAAACATATAAAACTAAAAGTCAAGTATCTGCAATTACTTGCCCTAATTTTCCTCCATGTTTGCCTTACAAAGAAATTGTTGACAGTTCTCAGTAAGGGATATTTACATTTCCAGATCAAGCAACAAAAGTGTTGTTTAGTATGTATTGATATGTTAGGGTTATTTATCATCAGATCTGGCAAATGGAAAATGCCTCTAAAGCCATAACATTTAATTTTTTCTTAAGAGTCACTGAATTTTACATCAGACATTTTTCCATACATCACTTTTCCCATTTGTATGTACTTTTTACACATATATGATGAAAGCTGCACAGATGTAATCCTTGCATGCCTTTATGAAAAATGAGTGGACACAAAATATAACTACACAAAAAGCAAAATTGTTGAAAGCAAAGAGATAGTTCACTTTTTAGATGAGATTCAGAAATGCTCCCTCTCCCCCATCGACGTGTAAGGAAGATGTAACATTTCCACAAGGCAGTATCAGCACATTACCTATCACTAGGGATTTCACTTAGCCTAAGCGTAAGAGCTACAGCAAGTTCCTTTGCAACTGCTGGGACAGGGGGGCCAAAGAGGCATTCTGCACAGATTAAGAGTTCAGGGAAGACTTTAAAGATAAGACCAAATCACACAGCTCATGACAGAGCTGCTGCTGAGTCTTCATGTGGAACCAGTGCAGCCCACAGCAGGAGACACAGGAGGATGACATTGATTCTTCCTTCACTAAGCTCTCTGCCTTGGAAGCATGACCTTTTTACCTGGGGTGGCGTTGAATCAGCACATTCCAGGACGATTATCTCCTGGTACTAACAGTACAAATCCCTTGAATCACCCACATAAATCCTGGCATTACAGAACTTTTCTAATGGCAGTTTTCTGAACTACACATCAGTTAGCCATTCTGCCACCAGTTATAGTATTGCTATGTTGAACTCCGCCATGTGTGCATCTCATGATACAACTTGTTCGGCTACCAGACCAATTAATACACCTCTTCAGTGGAACACATCGCTACTACGAACATTCCAGATCAAATACATACACCAATCCCATTTTAATAGCAGCTACACAGTTGTCCTTGAGCTTTATATTAGAGGTCAAAGTGGAGCAGAGCTAAAGCCCCAAACACCATAAGTCAAGCTAAGAACTGTATTTTGCCTGTTTTAAGAAGAACAGATGAACAGTATGTTTCTTCACCTTGACTGTGTTTAAAAAAAAAAAAAAAAAAAGTGGAAGGGAGGCCTCTGAGCAATGAGTTAGCAAGCATGGTCTGACCTAGAACCGTTAGAACTAGGAGCATCTTTCCTAAGCATTCCCACCGCCATCAAGGGCAGTGGTAGATGGGAACAGGAACTGCTCAAGGAGCTGAAATGGCATCAGCTGAGGAAACAAGCTCTTCCTCAGCCCAGATTTTTGGGGGAAGTGGCACAGGAAGTCACAAGGCAGAACTGCAAGTATTTTCCAGCCAAACACGCTAAGTACAGCAATGCATGATTGGGGAAACTGAATGAAAAAAAAAAAGAAAAGTGATGTGGGCAATAAGCAATAGATGAGTCTTAACTCTCAACAAGACTTCAGAGCAAGGTGTCATTGTGTAAGTTTCATAAAAATCTAGAATTAAATGGAAAATGGCATGACATGCCTTTGTCAAACACAGGTCCTGCCAGCCTCACCTCATAAACAACTTTCTAGACAAATGCAGGTTTGTAACGAATTTAGCTTATGAGGACAGATACAGTATTAAAAGCAAAATAATGCTATCATTGAATTCTTCATGCATCAATTGAGGGTTATTTTTATTAATATTAGCTTTAACAAGCAGTAGTATAATGACAATATTTGGTGATAACACTGAACTCTGGGGTACCCAGAATCCTGGGGTATGAAAATCAGAAGAGGAATTAAACTTGTGTAAAATGTAAGTACAGAGAACTGAAAGCTCAGAGGAGGTGGCAGAATTTGGAGACAACAAACTGAATTCCCAGTGGTTTTGTCAGAGATGCATTTCCAGTAAAAACATAGAAGAACTGGTGTCATGGTAAGAAATCTTTAGAAGGCTTCCTCTCAAATATTGTGAGCTTAGAGTTGAACAGGAAGAGTAGGGCATGTAGGGCGACTGAGGAGAATGGAAATTCTCCTGCGCAGAAGCTAGCAGGTTTTGTATTGTCTAGCCTTGCAGTATGAGACTGCATTAGTGTCCACTTTGGTCATAGAGCTTTTCTTCCCTTCCAGTGCTAAATATCAAGAACAATTTAGACTTCAGTACTTTAAAGACATAAGCAGAAAGATCAAAGATAACTTGCATCTAAAAAGAAAAAAAAATAAGAAATAAGAAAACCCAATCTATTTTTTCAAGCATTGCTTCCTTTCATTTCCAAGAAAATTATATGGAATGTTAAAGCCCCCCAAATACTTAAAATGTAGTTTAACAAGACAACAAGACAAGAGGGGTGGGAAAAGAAATAGCTTTTTCTTTCTCCTTGGCTTCACCAGCAGTGCTGTAGGCAACACTGAGAAATAAAAACCCCTTACCTATGATGAATACTGTAGGAGGATGTGGATCTCAGTGCTACACTACAGAGAAAAATAAAAATCACTACTTCTTTGAGTTGATCATTTTCCTGACAGATCATATCTGTCAGGTAACAATCGGTTTGCGTAAACATATATGCATGTATGCATATATTTGTCTCACCTTAGTTGCCAACACATGTAGATGGATCTAAACAATGCTGCTCCCACAGAACCAGTGAGAGATGAAACCAAAACCAATATCATCTACCACTACAACACCTAAATAGCCCTGTGCTGCTACTGTTGATGCATGTTACTGCACTAAATATATCACCTCTCAAACAAGATTTAAAAAAAAATCAAACAAAAATTGCACTCTTTGGTAAAGCACTGAGGCAGTAGTAAGGTAAGTTTGTAGTCCAGGCACATGACAAACATTCAGAGCATTTGGGAATCCACTGTACTAAATTTCTGACAACTGTGTTTATGCCCAGAGGTGTCTCTGTTGCTAAGAGCAAAGAATTCCCACCAATCTGGCAAGAATATGTATTTTAAAACCATGCTGAACTCGCTTATGACCTCACAGAAGAAATAAAATACTTTCAAATAATCCACAAAAATATGCTTTGTTTGTTCTTGTATTTAGTTCTGAAGTATGGTTTGTTTACAGCTGGTTTAAATTATGAATATGAGAGGAAAAGCACACAATGAAAAGGTTGCAAGTCTTATTTACCTTTTTATATGTTTTCTCTTCATTTGGCTTCCCAGTAGTAACATCTCCGTTTTCAGTAACGGACGACATCTAATAACAGAAGCTTAAGTTATAAATAAAATATTTGCTTAGAAAAAGTTTTTGGAAAATATAATGCAATTTATTATCCATTTTTTGCTATGTTCAAACTCTTTACCAAAAGGGTAAGTATTTTTGCTATGAATACTGAACAACTGTCCAATTGTCATGTACTCTGCAGCCCTCACCTAAACCAACTTTCACCTTCTCAGAAGCAAACATCCAACAACCATCCAGATGTGCACGCTCCAGTCTCATCTGACCTCTCCTAGCCTCACTGCCTTCACCACCTACAGTCTACCCATAGACAAAGCAACTTGCAGCTTTCCACACCAAGGGGTTATCAGCTGCCAGGAGCAGCGGCTCAAGCACTAGATATGCTCATGTTGACCCACCCCCCAGCTGCCTCACAGTGGCAGGGTTGGGACTGCTGCGTCTGCTACCACTGCGACTGCCACCAGCACATTCCTCTGGTGCTGGCCAGGAGACACCACACTGGGTCTACCACAGCACATGCAACATCTATTGTTAGCTCCATCAGGGAGTTCAATTACTGTTATGCCAAAGTAATCTTTTGGATTATTCAAGAAATACTAACACAGGTAGTGGCAGTAACATTAGAAGTTACAGGACAAGCTACCATTTTTCAATAGCTTCTCTCTACAGGTATTTTTTTGACCTTCACATATGAACAGTAGTTTAAGCTGCCTTTTAATGAACTTGTCTTTGTTTCTAAATTATTCAGCCTGTGAACTCCTTAGGGAAGAGTGATGTCTACTTAACAGATGCTGCATGTCTGCAATCAAGAAGTGCTCCTAGACATGCTACAATACAGAAGGATAAGGTTTGACAGACTATGTGCAACATTTACTGGAATTCAGTATAATTTTATTTCCCCATGTTTTTTTTTCCAAGTTGTGTCAACAATGCAATGCTCTTCCAAAGGAAATACGCATTTTCCTTCTGTTTCATACTGATTTCATTAAAATCAGTAAGCTGATCACATTCATACTGTCTTTGACATGCTGCTTTTCAAAGACATCATTTTTTGAAAAACTTCTTCAAAAAAATCACATACATAAGAAAATTGTCTTCTCTCCTGCAAGCACCTCACAAGTCTGCAGTGCAAAATCAGACCTCAGGAGAATCCCTTCGGGAGGATTTTTACAGGCAGACTAGAAGGACAACATTCCCTCAGGCCACATCCAGCACAAGACTAATTCAACAGGAACATCTTTTTCTCCACACCAGTATGCAGCTCTGCAGGAAGACATAGCAATGAAATCCTGCTCCTCAGCAGATCTCATGAGAGGAAGCTGAAAGGTGCAATGACAGGCAAAACTATTGTGAGCCCAGTATTCAATGGCATGTCTCAGAGACCTGAAGCCTCTGGCCGCACTGACACACTTTATCTCCTCCCAGGAGGTATCTGACACTGCATCTTGTCATGGCTGTAAAGCAGTATCAGATCAAGAATAGAACCAGTAAGTTAGAGATCACTTGGGTCAGACACACACACAAAGTCAACCAAAAAGCTACAATATGTTTTAAAATTACACTACATTTTGCCAACATTTCCACAGTTGAACTGTACATACCCTTATGAACAGGGCAAGTCATCTGGAGCTGAGAGCAATGATCAAGTCACTCATTGGTGTTGTTGATATCCTTCAGAATCTATTAAAAGAAAAATCTGTTACCACTCTGCCATTACAGAAGCATATCTGACATAACAGCTTTAGATTTCCTTTTTATATTGTTCTTCAGCTCAAGCAGGTATCCAGCTAGAAGCAACCCTGTTCAAGAATAATTGCAAATACTTTAGTTTAGGTCATTTAACGCACTTAGGAAATTAGCAACATTACACAAGATAAAATCAATACAGTGGGACTTGCCTAGAGTTGCCCTAGAGATGTCATTACTACGGCATGAACATCCCTACTATGAAACATTTATATACAGCAATAGATACATATGCTTTGGAGCACTGTGAAATTAAATGCTGTCTTCCGTGAAGAGTTTTAAAATTAAATACCAAACCACATCAGTCTCACTCCCATGGGATAGCCCATATTTCTAATCTCACTGAAGTCAAAAAAAAAAAAAAAAAAAGAGCAATAGACATGATGGTTTGGAGGACTGCATACTGAGTAACTGTAGATAAACTGACTTCCGAAGTTTTTCACAATGGTAGTTTTTATCAGCATGATTTCTGTGAGTAATCTTGTTGAGATGAGCTATTTCATTGTTAAAATTGTTTGAATAAGCACATGACAAAATATCAAGTTGTATCTCACTATTTAATACCTCCTTGGAATTAGCTTGTCTTCCCATATTCCACATCTGTCCTAAGCTACAACACTAAACCTAGTATTCAATTTAATTTCTCAACCCTATCAGAAGAAAACAAATCTAGTGTGGCCAGTAAATCTAATGTAATCAGTACAAATCACTTCTTGTATGCATCTAAAAACTGATTAAAAACATTAATCAGCCCTTATTCACTGAATTTAATTTTCCAGCTATCTGAAAGTATCCACACCACCAAGAAACCTTTTCATAAAAGGTTTCTAAACAGTATTTTCCCCCCCTTTAAGGGTGCAGACTAAAAATCTTTCCTGAGATGAAATAAAGGGACAAAGCAGCACAGAAAACTGGATTATCTTAGAAAAAAGCAAAGCTTCCTTAGAGCTTCCTTAGAAAAATCTGTTCTAATGTTACATACCAGTATTTTCCTACTGCAGCTAGCTACATTGTTTGTTTTAGCCTTCCAGCAATTAATGCATCTTAACTTCTTTATTTGGATGTGTAATGACATCATCCTATATACATGAGTCCCACTTAAAGACAACTCAGTTTTGATAGCTTTTAAAACTGCTTGCAGTTAAATTTTACGTCATTAACTGACCCATGTTTGCAACTCTACCAGTACAAGAACACAGACAAGAATCTTCTGTTAAAAGAACTTCAGTAGGTAGACTAAGATGATTTTTTATACTGATCCCTGGGTAAAACTCTATCAAAAAACTCACAAATCCACAAAAGCTCAAAGGATTATCTGTACAGTAAGATCTTCTACTACTCCCAAGACTTTCTAAAAATGATCATTCATACACAGCAAAAGCCAGACATGAATGCAGGATGAGAATTTTCTTTCTATAACATGTTAGCTGAAGAAAACACTGATGTCAGATGTGGAATAAAAGCTTGTTTGTCCCCAGTATAGTCAGAAAATTATTTAAGAATAATTTACGCATGTGAAAATACACATCTGTAATACTGACAAAGGTAGGAGAACACACAGCAAGATACCAGCTGCAGCAACTACCAAATACAAAAATTCAAACACCATGAAGAAAGTAATTTTTTCTTATCTATGTAAGTATAATTCTTACAGGCACCTAGAACAGTTATTTCAACTTGTAGCCTTTAGAAAAACAAACCCCACAGTTCCAACTTCACTGGGGTTGCGCTGAACATCTTTCAGGATCTTCACTGGGACAAAAACCCCATATTCCATGCAAACAACCTTCGGCAAAGCAAGTGCAACTTGGTGTACTTTCTCCCTGCTCTGCAGCTACAGCAGTGGCACAGGGTGCCTCCTCTTGTGCTTTATGCTGTGTCTATCAAAAGCTACTGCTTCAGCTCTGCTGAGCTTTAGCAGTGATGAGACAGGTCTCAACTTACACCTCCGACCCACTTCCAGGCCAAGCCATGGCAACTGACAGACTGATGGACTACAATGGCAGGAAAGTGCCGTAATCGAAGCATCAGGACTCTGTGCACACCTGACAACAGCAAGGCTGGGTGAGGGGTGTAGGAGAACAACATCCTGCCCCCCAAATATTGCAGGCATTCAGTGAAAGACTGGGCTGTGCAAATCTCCTGTTGAGTTTCTCAGGCACCACGCATCCAACTGCATGAGATAAAAGAAACACTGAAGTCCAGTAGAAATTGACTGAGCACTAAAGAGCACAGAAAGATAAAGCACTGAATCCTCCACTTAATAACTCACATAAACCACAGGTTCCATGGATTCTGGGGAAGTTTTCCTGCAGACCTCCAGTGGTGGTGTTTCCAGGCCTGTGCCTCACCCAGGGCTGGCTATGACCCCACACCGGCGGGGCCCTGAGAGCCAGCACCGGCAGCACACCTCTGCTGCCCACCTGTTTTCTGGTATTTATCTTTGCACGTTCCTTGTAGGGCAGAAATGCACTTCCTACTGAGAGCATAACCACTCATACTGGCAGACTGTAAGTAAATACCTGTTTTTATACAAGCTGAGTTGCTCAGGCCCAGCTCACAGGAACAGGCTCTGATACAAACACTTTGACTTTTTGCTCAATTTCAACTGAACATGAGCATTCCTACCAGCTTCAGTGAAAGTGGACATCCATCAGAAATACTATAATTAGGTTCCTAGAGGCCTTGTATATGAATCTAACTGACACCTAGTCCTGATTTCTTTCCATTATAAAAAAAATCTGCTCCAAAACATTTCTTAGCATTTTCAGATCATTTTCTTACATAAATAACTTTTAAAAAAAATTCATAAAACATGCTATTTAGGAATCACATTCCAATTGCAAGCCATGTAGCTGCTCACTACAATTGCTGCCTCGTCCTTGCATTTACTTTCCAGCTTTTGTGAGAGACATCACACCAGGTGTACCGCTCTCGGTTTTGCGCAAGGGTTAGTACAATCAGAAGGAAAAACCTGATTTGAAAGAAAAGCTATTGCTATCGTTGTTATGCAATGATGTAGGAAGCAGGAAATCTTCTATAACAAAAATGCTCAGAGGAAAAAATTGTCAACACTTAAAAGCTGTTCTGTAAGTCCTTTCCTCTTGCGATGCCCCCAAACGCTCTGAAATCACTCAGGGTATTGCATTACCTCTTTCATTGTCCCCTGCAAACCAAGAGCAAACTGCACTGTGTTACACTTCTGCCCCGTTCTAACACACTTCCACACTTCAAACCCTCTCTGCCTTTCTCTTTTCCAGACCCTCTCAAGTTATTAACAGTACAGTTCATTGGAAAGACAACAGGAACAATAGGTGGAGCTACCTGCTGCTTCTTCATTCCTCTATTATCTCTGTTTCAGCAACTGTCATCTAATAGGAAGCACGGCCATTGCTTGGAAATTTAAAAAGATAGCAGAGCCTGGACAAAAGACTTTCATGAACTGCCATATTCTCATACCACCACACAGAGGAAAACAAAGAAAGAGTAGCTCCAAGAGCAAAAGACAATAACAAACCTAATTCTAATAAAGCTAATTCTCCTACCTGTTTGAGATTGACAACCACCAAGACTGGAGCTCAGACCTTCTTAAACACTGAACAAACAATTCTCACAGATGCTCAATTATAAAGCCACACTCATATATGGATTCTCTGCCAACTAATGCGATATGTACATAAGTTACGGTTTTCCCTGTTAGGTGTCAATTTGACTATTTTTCCATGAAATCTGCTGGAACTCTGGACCACTATCAGATTTTGCTGACACTGGTCAAGCAAAACTGATGATCACTCTCCTCTGCCTTCTGCAGTAGAATCTGAGCAGTAGGATTATTTTTAATATTATTTGCAAAGGAAGAGACTTAGGACATACAGAACATCCTCTGACACATGTACAACTTCCAAGCACACATCTTGTTTCCATAGGAAATCAAGTTATAAATACCAGCATACTTCTGGGAACAGGAACTAGAGAAGGGATCTCGGAAGTTTTTTGCATTATGCTATTTTCAGACTACTCTGGAGGTAGCTGAATTTTTAACATGAGGTAAAAAGTGTGACCTAAATTGTTAGCATTTGTCAGAATTAATATTATTCCCAGACAGGAATTATATTTTAGCTTCTTTATAGAGTTTTCTTCATGTTTTGCAATACTGTTGACTATAATTGTCATTATTTGATTGCCTCTGTTCTAAGGTGAACAGAAGCAATAATAGTCTATTCAGAGTCATGCTTAAGAACATGCGAGCCACGCCAGGCCATGTGACAATAAGCAAATGTGAAAGGAAGTACAGTTTAGTATAGTGCAGAGAGTAAGAAAAAAGGCAACACATGAAACATACTACAGTTTTCTCAGTGGCCATCACAAGTTAACCCCATCTCCAAATAGCTCATATTTCAATTTCAGTGAATGTTCTTCACACTTAATGAGGACAGATTAATAGCCCTTAAGTAAAGAGTTAGGTTGCTTATGTGACCACTCAGTTATAAGTAAAATACACGTACACAGGTGTTTTGTTTTATTTCAAGTATTCCAGACACTAGCCTGTTAAATGGACTCACTTCTTTATAGCAGAAATCATGTAGCCACCAAAGACCAAACATTCCTGTATATCCACATACCTGAAATATCTAAAGAATAAAAGCTACTATCTACAAACCGATAGCGTATCCCAAGAACTAAGTCAGTGTTTATATACTGCAATGCACAGGACAACCATCAGAAGTTCTGAAAAAATTCTTTTTGCTCCTTGAATTTTCAGATTCAGCTCCAGAACTTCAATCAGAGCCTTACACCTGTCCGTCCCCAACACCTGCCAGCCTCTTTAATCTCTACCATCAACTGCCATGGCTTCAGCTCTTCCCAGGAGCATGGAGGATCTTTTTGTCTTTCCAAAAACCAGCTGAGAAAGCAGGAAGAAAGTTTTTACTGCATCACAGACACCACTGATTTACCCTGCTAAAAATCTGGCAGGTAAATATTGTATGAATTGTGGAAGAGAGGAGGGGAAAGAAAAAAAAGTTAAATCTGTTATCCTGACAAATTTCCCTCCTAACCACCAAACTGGTTATGGAAGTTTCAAATGAATTTGAAAGTCAAACCTTCACCTTTCAACTGGGTGAAATCTGTGGTGGTACCACAGAGGTTTTTGCATGAGTGAAAACTGGAAAAGGTTTCTCTAAATAGTTCACCTTAAAAATATGTCAAGAGTTAACAGTTGCACACAGAGCTAAAATAAGGATCAGAAAATGTACAGCCTGTCATGCCCCTTACCTTGTCTCCACAAGAAAAGAATTATTCCTAAAAAAAAAAACTATCTCATTTTCTCTAGTTTCAATCCCTGGTTAACCTATATATCTTCCTAAGTACTTTTGCTATTTTGCATGAAAAATTAGAGGGACATGCAAATAACACAGTAAACAAAATGATGAAATGCATATCTGAACTTAAATGGAAAAAAGGAAATATGTTTCTTCTCCTGGTCTCCATAATAACCGCAGTGCAGCATAAAGGCCATAGAGAAAAACATGCAAAAAGTGTCACTGAACTGCCATTCAGACTGTTCACACAGTTAAGCCACCTCAGCTGTTCATACCACCTTTATTTATTTAGCTTAATACTTCAGTTTCTGTGGCCTGACAGATTTTTAAGGTCTCAGTAACTAACCTGAGCACAGCACTGAGATTCTGACACTGTTTGATTCTTTCCAAGAACATAGCATAGTATTTGAACTAAAACAGACCAAAAAATAAAAGGTGGTGATAGGAGAAAGTCTTTTCTTAGTTTCCAGGCTGAATTTGAGATTTATCAGAGTTTTGAAGTACAAACTACTACATGCATTTCTTCTTACTGCAAGAAGCATCACATCATCTATTTGCCTGCAGCCTCCAGAAAGAGGAAACACGTAAGAAGGTAGAACGCCAGCAAATACCACCTCCATCCAAGTTTACAAATGCTCTGAATACAGTTTGATTACCTGGGAGACGTGACAGTTTACAAAAGCCCTGCCTTTCTCCATTTAAGGTGGCATTCATGTTGCATTAAGCTGCTTTCTAGTGCAAAACCAACTACCTGTGCAATAAGCACAAAGCCACAGAAGCAGTCACAACAATAGTACAAGTTGCATATTCTATTTTCTACAACAAATCACATAATTTGGTAAGAAAAATAATCTGTTGTGATTTTTTCAGATGGAAATGTGCTTAAAACAATGGAAATAACACTGCAAGTTTGCAAAAGAAAGCAGTTTACAAATCGTTGGAAACATAGCATACAGTGCTCATGCAACAAAACTTATCCCTTGCCACTTGTAACTTTGTATTTTTGAAATCTACCATCTCACAGATAACTTGAACACCCTCTTGGAAGGGTTCCCCCCCCCCTCCCTTCCACAGCTCTTCAAGTTCAGAGCTTCATTCTGAAAGTCTTAAATCTATGCCATGACTTCACTCTTCCCAGAAGCACTAAAGTATCTCTTTACATCTTTCCAAACACGACCTGTAAAAGCAGTGCAAACTTTCTACTGCATAGTAGGCGTTGGTCATGCATTAAGAGCTGTAAGACTTCTACAAATCACTGATACTAGACCAGTGGTCAGGAAGAACAAACATTTGATCTCTGACATAATTGATGTCACACCATGTATTTCGCACAAATTGCCAACACAGCCTCCTTTTACGAAGTGAAATGGCCTCATTAATTTATCATTATTTTGTAACAGACAAAAAGCACACAAAATAGAAAAGCATATTTGTACACAGCCAAAGGTGGCTTCCCAATTCTTAGTCCTGTTTTAATAACTGCAATTCTATATGCCAGCAGTAGCTTGTAGGAGATTATCAATCTTTCTACATAGCCAAGTGCAGCTGCAAGGTTGAAGACATCTCACAGTCAAGAATTAGAGCTCTGCTGCATTATGTTCAGAACTTCAGTATGACAACAGACCTAAGGACATTAGTGCATATCAGACATTGCACTTTGAGACAACATTCCCACATAGTGCTTACTCTCCAGCAATTACTCCAGCAAGCTGGGACAAATGGTCAATTAATAACGTAAAGAACACAATCAGAGGAAAGATTCTTCTACATTTGACTTTGATAGTACATGGAACATTGAATGACAGGGATCAATGACACACTGGCCACGATATAGCAGCCTTTCAGTATCTAAAGGGGGGCTACGAGAAAGAAGGGGACCAACTCTTTAGCAGGGCCTGTTGTGATAGGACATGGGGAAATGGTTTCAAACTGAGAGGGGGGAGATTTAGACTAGATGTAAGGAAAAAGTTATTTTTTTTTTTTTTACGATCAGGGTGGTGAAGCACTGGCACAGGTTGCCCAGAGAGGTGGTGGGTGCCCCGTCCGTGGAGACCTTCAAGGTCAGGCTGGACAGGGCTCTGAGCAACCTGATCCAGCTGTAGGTGTCCCTGTGCACTGCAGGGGAGTTGGACTGGATGGCCTTTAACGGTCCCTTCCAGCTCAGATGATTCTGTGATTTCTGGAAGGAAAGTGAGGCAAGTACTCAGGCTAGAGACACCACAGGAATTTTTCAAGTTCTAACAAGCAAGACTCAGAAAACTTCAAGAGCTCAACCCAACTTTTTTTAGGAGTTATAAGAGACAGCTTGCAAATTCCCTTGCTGTAAACAGAAAGACAACAAGATGATAAGCAAGAAACGTGTGGACTAGACAACAATTTGAGTCCAACACTGCCCTTTTCTCTAGCAAGTTATCACGTGGAGTGTTTAGCAGATCTGAAGTGGATGCAATAATAAGGCTTCAGTCAAGTTTTCAAAAGTACCCCATGAAATATTCTCAAAAACTTGCTAGAAAAGATGTTGTGCATGAAGCTGTTCACAGCATCAGCAAAACTGAGCTGGAGTACTGCACCCAGGTTTAAGTGCTATACTTCAGGAAAACTGGAGTAAATGGCAAAGTATCAAGGGGTAAGAACAAAAATGAGTAGATATTTAAAACATGGACTATGTAGGAGGATGTTTACACTGAATTCCCCTTCTTTCATAAGGAGAGGAAAGACTGATGAGAGACATAGCTAAAAGACAAATTGCTAAATTACTGTGATGAGAAATCTGTATAACAGAGCAAGAAACTCATGCCAATTGTAATTCTTTAGTTCAAGACCTTTGTCTTTTCTCCATTCACTCTAACTTCAACAAATCAGCCATAAAATATTCTTCAACTCAAAACTGCTCTGCAAACACAACTATACAACAAAAGTACATAATGAAGAAAGAGCATAGAACTTTTTGCTTATCTGACAAAAACAGTCACAAAAAGATTGGTGAGACAATACACAAAAGCTGTGGCCTAAATAGTTAACATGCACTAAAACAGATGGCATAATTTGTTTACCAGTTTTCCACAGGTTAGTCGCAACTTTCTAGTGAAATGCCTCTGGAAATTATTATTCAGTCCTTTAGCATACTACCACATAATCAATCCTAATAAAGTTTGCAGAAGTATATGCTCTGGATACACTGGTTTTGATGCTGAATTGGATTATCATGATCCCCGAGTCCTCTGTCTTCTTACCTGGTTCCTGAAAGTATACCTTTTTTACATACAGCTTTAACTGGACGTTAGCTAAGCTTAGATTTTCAGGAGCTACATTATCAAGGAAATGCAAGCTTTTAACAACTTGCTTTTGTCTCCATTTGAGGGTCTCCCATGCAGCTGCAAAAGACAGCTGAAGAATGGAACAGACTGCCCTGGAAGACGTAAGAAGTAACACTGGAGACTTTAGACCCGATTAGAGAAATAATATAAATTTAGTTGGTGCTGTCCTGAAGGAACAGAAAGGTCTTGATAACCTGTCATGGTCCTCCTAGCATCAACATACAACAGTTAGGCTGTAGATCTGCAACAATCACATTTGTCACTATTTTCCTCCCTTCCCAACATGCACTGGCTAGCATCCTTATTACATCATTTATGTTCCTCAGGCCCCATAAAAACTCAACTAAACTAACAAAAAAAAGGAATATACCAAAGAATAATAATCGCAATGGAAATCCTTGCAATTGCAAGCAGAGTTTTCACATGGATTCCTCTGAGATACAAAGAAACTGGGAAGATGATGAGGAAGGTGATGTAAGGTGATGCAACCCGTCAGACCTTTGGACCCTGTTAAACATGGGATCCATTGTCTCAATCGTTTCAGTCACTTACATACTTTAACTCCATGGTTGCGAGTCCACTTCTGATAAAACTGTGAGGAAAGTCTGAGAAAGATGAGAAAAGTGCTAAAGTCAGCACCCAACTAGCTGGGTAACAGCATCAGATCTAAGTTCAAAATTTAGGGAAAAGATCTGCAGCAACACATGTATACCTTCTCTAAGGTACACTTACATAGTGACTTGTTTTTCTGACACCTTGCCTGCCTGAAAAATAAAGTCACTCAAGAATGGGTATAGAAGGCTGATGTAAGCACCAGATTTGAAAGTTACATCTAAATTCAGAGGAGGGACAATTTAAGTTACTGTACTGAACTGAAGTCTATTATGATTACTTTAAAAACCCACCATTTTCCCCTCAGGAAAGTTAAGACTGGTTCAGTACAAGCTTTTTCTAGACTCCGCCAGTTTAATTTTAGTTGGAATTTAATAGAAAGCTGACTTTATTCTTGGAAAATTGTGGGNTTTTTTTTTTTTTTTTTTTTTTTTTTTTTAAAAAAAAAGCCTCTTCTTCCATTCGCAGCACAACAACTGCTATGCCATTGAAATTCCTTTGATTAGACAGAGTTCTCAGTTTCCTATGGAGCAGAAGTTGCTCAGAGACATTTCGGAAACGCATGCAAACCTACAGAAAGGGAGAGGATTAACCCATTTTATTAAGTGGTCTATAAAATATGAAGGACAAGCTGGAGCCTTTTTAAAATGAGCCTTGAGTGTTTCTTTTAAAACTAGAGAGAGAACTTCAAGGGATAAAGTATAATCTGAGAAGCTGCCTCAGATAAGAGAAGTTTAAAAAGAATAGTACAATATCAAATTTTGAAACCAATTAAGGTAAGAATTACTCAACATTTAAAGAAATAGATGCTGTTTTTCATGGCTGCTGTCAAACTGAGACTGAAATTCTAGATCAGCTGGAGTATAACTGCACTATTAAGTGCAGCAAAACAAGAACATTTGAAAAATTACATCATACTCTGACCATATGGCTGCTTTAAAAGTAGAGGTTACTATCTCTAAGTATTAATACTTACTGACACTTACGATATGGCAATATTATAAGGAACTGTGTACTTTTGTTCTCTGAGTCAGACCTAGATAGGCAGACCAGAATGAGCAAGTGACTATTTTTTTATCCTGACAGTACACAGAGCTTGGCAATCATGAAAAAAAAACCATCAGAATACATATGTATCCTACTGACATTAAGAAACATGTGATATACTTTGGCAAAGAATAAATACAGCTGTTTTAAGGTATGGAAACTCAGCCACAAACATTTTCAAACAACTATAAATAACTGTTTTAAAATGTTTAAGTAGTATAAGAGGATTGTTTTCCAACACACTTTCATTTGGCAAACCAAACTGAAAATCCTGTCCTTGAACATCTTTGTTATCAGGAAAGTAAAGTCATTACTCCATATTAATTGCACCAACATGAACACTCATTAAAATCAAAAGCCCACACAAGTTCATAAACAATAAGTAAGCAGCCACCTCCATCTTCCTTCCTTCAGCTGGCTAGCAGTATTGTCTTTTTTTTAAATGTTATGGGAAAGTTCAAAATTGTAAGCTATGACTATTAGCAAAGGATATATCTTCACATAAATTACCTTTTCAATAGCACATGGAAATAGCAAAAACAGTGAGAATGATGCTTAACTAGAAAAGGAGGCAGTTCTCCAGCATCCACCAGCAGAAGTAGTGGGTGAGCGTTTTGTCGGTGAATTATACACAGCCTGACACTACTGAATTTTAAGAAGAACAGACCAGAACCTGTCAGCTCTTCCAAAGGAGGATGAGTACATGTTTTCCCACAAATGAAAGAGGTTTCTAACTTCTTGAGATTCTTACTCAGATCTCTCATTATACAGAAGCCCTCTGAAGAACTGTCTGCACCTCTCAATACTTCATTATGACTAGGTTAGAAAAGGCATACAGTGTTATCTGTAAGTCAGCTAATACCCCAGGCAACAGTTTTCAAAAGGTTAAAATAGAGCTTTCAGCATTTAGAAAGAAAAAAGAAAAAAATCACATATCAAAACTCCATCCCTTTTTGCCAAATCCATATCCTTTTAAGAATCATTGACTAGAAACAACAAAATCCCAGCATGATAAAATATAATAATTGGCTACAAGCATTTGTAATTTCCATAAACCAAACTGAAAGAAGAGATCAATCAAGTCAGTAAGTTCTTGGCAGGAACAGAGTGTTCTTATGGTTTATATAACATGATACTCCGCTTTCTGGTATTCCTTACCTGAGACCAATCAGCTGGAATGCCTAATTAAATCAATTAAATACCCTTTTTTTCAGAACAGAATTTACTTGTTATTGGATTTATTTAAAAAAAAAAAGTTAAAGGTGATATAGGTCAGTATGCTGAGCAGCACAAATGTTTTACTGGTAACAGCAACAGTCTCTGTTACCAGTGTGCACTTACTACCCCCAAACCACTAACCTTTGTGTCCATTTCCAAGGAGGATGCAACCCAACGATTATCTAGGTAAGTGAAAAGGGTCAGTCTGGAATATTTGGGACTGCCTAGCTGCACTTCTGCTTTAACACAAATAATGGGCCTGGACTTCAGTTTAGGTGCAATATAATGCCACTGTAAGATCATTGTACTGTAGACCTGAGCAAGTTACTAAGGACCACCAAATAAACAGCATGAAGAAAACTGAGACAAGTAAAAGCAAGCCAGATGACCCTGCATGCTTACCCCTCCTCACATTTCTGGCAGCAAGAGTGGACACAGAACAGACAGACAGCCCCTCACCACAGAAGTTGTCACAGTGGAAGGCTGCAAAAACAGTGATGGCAGTGCAGAGAGTTTTCACACAAAGCACAGGATTATCCAGATGCTTGTAAGAAAAGGCCATTAGTTCAAGAAGCTAAGTAGGAGATCAGCTAAAAATCTTTACTCTAGCTGGTGTGTGAGTATGTGTGCAAGTTAGAGTATGTATGTGCATGAGTGACAGACGCAGAGGAAGGCTAGACTCCAAGAAGCCCTACAACACCAGACTGAAGGTGCTACACCACAAACGCAAGACAAACAAACGACAACAACAACTGCTGTTAAGTAGCAGTGTCTAAAACTGGTCTGGTGTAGATACCGGAAGAACTTGACACTATCCATATCTCCCCACAAAGCGAATGGCTTTCAGCAGAAGGCACTGTTGAGGAGATGGAAGGCTTGGTCTAGAGATACAGGACCAACAGAGGGACTCGGCAGTGGAGGGATGAAGGAGTTGATAGAATGATGGATGCTACATGAGGCTACAAAAGGACAAAGACACAGCCTTAACCTGGTGGCTGCTGGCAAACTACAAGCCTTTCAGAGAGCTAAAACACCAGTGACGGAACATCTGCATGCTTCTTGGTTGACTCTACACTTGGTAGTTTACCTGTTTCATGGAGGTAATGAGTTTGTCTAATTAAATAACCTTTGATTACCTGCTGTACTAAACAACCTGCCTCTGTTGGTACAGCTGCCATTGGACAACCCCCCACATCACTGGGCAGGCAGCTCCCCGCACAGGCTCGGAAGGAGCTCCTTCCGCACCACCAGGCTCAGGGGAGCATAGGCACTCTGCTTAACAAACCCAGCTGCCGAGAGACAACACTTATCAGCGGGGTGGATGGAAGAGGAATCTGTGGGGCAGGAATCATACCTGCATGTCGTATATCTCAGTGAGGGAGCCCACCATCCATCTCTCTTTGCTCAGAAAGCTGCAAGGACTACAGAAACACTGCTGCTTTGTGTTGCCTTGACCTGACTCACGTCCTGTGCTGCGCTTATGCCCTCACAGCAGGAATAAAACTAAAACCAGCTGAAGAACATACTTTGTTTCACTTTGAAAAGGGGAAGGGTGCAAGTGGACAGAGAGAGCAAAACGGGATGGGGAACAAGAAAAAAAACAAAAANAAAAAAAAAAAAAAAAAAAAAAAAAAAAAAAAACAGAAACTGGCAAAGAGGGCAGAGAAAGACTCGGTAAAAGATTCTGCACTGCTGAACTGGGAAGAGAAGAGGAATGGGAGGGAAAGATGGATGAAGAGCACCAGAGCCCAGCTAGAAGGGAAATGTATGTGGATAGGAAAGACTTTCTGCCTTGGTCTGCTAAAAACAGACATGCAGCGCCATTAGCTTTGGGTGGTCAGAAAGGATACTTGGGGTAGGAAAAAAAAGAAAATCAATACGTATCTGACAGTGTAGAGTTACAGTGTAGGGAAGACAGCAACAAAAAAAAAATTGATTTTATCCTCATGACAATGCAGATATTTTTCTCCCAACTAGCAGAAAGATCAGTTCACTGTGAAGCACAGGTACATAGATACACAGAGCTCACAAAAGCACCTTGAGATACTCAGTTCAACCTCACTGGCCTACCGTCAGGTGATTACTGTCTATACAAAATGGCATCGACCCACAGTCAGGAGGCAGAAGACAACAAACCAACCAAGTTTGAAATGCAGTAGAGCTCAGTGTCATGGTTTCCCACAAGTACTCTATACCATGACATCATGTAATAAGCTGGCACAGGTGGGAGGGCTGCTGAGGGAGAATCATGGCCTCCAGAATGCTCCTGTCCCTTCCCACGTGGTTTCTGGGAGCTCTTCCTTTTTGTCTTTGATTGCCGTTAAGGCTGCACACGTATCCTTTCTCCTGTATATATACTTTCCAAATTGTCAGATCCATCGCTCTAAATTCAGTTCATATTGTATTATCTTACATTCCTTTGTCATTTTAGGTAAACTAGTTATCTTCTAGCTCAATTGCACCTCTTCTTTCTCACTCTTATACTGGGGTGGGGGGGATGGGGCTAGGCCTGTCACAGGACGATCTTTAATTAACCCACTCTCTAGGTTAATAACCAGATGTAACATTTACAGAAATAAATGTATACAAGAATTCAGCAAGATATTAAACACTGCCACTATTTTTAGCAGTCCATACAGGGAAACACCCTCCTGCATGGCTATTTCAAACATATTGGTATCTACTAGAAGATGCTGGTAAAGTGCATTTTAAAACCTTTACCGTCCACATTTGTGATTGCCTTCAAAATGGTGTTTTACCATGCACAACACACAGAATTGGAAGTCAAGGTGCAGAATGTGCTACAGCAGCAAGTAACATCTGCATGCAGAAAGGAGTTTTTACTTCCATATTCTCTGTGCGGGATAATTTGATGGTTGTAAGAGGAACCTTCGAGCTAAAGGAAGCAGTTAAAGGAGCAAGATGTGAACCTGATGTGCCTGAATGTTTGTTTTGTAAAAAGTCCTGTTATGCTGCCCTTGCAAACTGAACAAAAACGTGTTCCAGCTCTTCTCCTACCTCTTACCAGAGTGACTAAAGTCACCCCTGAAATGTTTTTTGTTAAGAGCCTTTATCATAGGCATTTAGGCCTTATGCACCTTTTATTTTCCTCTATCATCGTATCTCACAAAATAGATCACAGATTAAAGTGAACAGAAAATGGAAAGGCTGTATGCAAAGTATTTTTCATCTTGTAAGTCATATACCATGTTTAAATGTAGGCCCTCAGAGAAAAAAAACCACAGGATATCACCACTGTGATTTACACACATTTGCATCTCACAGCTGCATTTTCCTTAATTTCACCACACAGTTTTCCTGTGGGGATTTTCCCCTACTGTTTTATCACTGCAGAAGAAGCCCACCTCTCGTATTTTTGCAGAGACCCTAGTTACACTCTGCTCTTTTGCAAGGCCCAAATAAAAAGCATTGCATTGCGTATGTAGTGCTTGAGGCCTCTTCCTCAGCCTGCAGATGAGGAGACACCACCTAGAAGCCCAAGTTTTCCTCACCATATCTTATCCAGGACACAATGACATAATTTCTAGCTACAACATTAAGCTTATTATTTCATGAATTCACTGAAATTTAAGAATTTTTTCAGAGTGCTGTTTCCTATTCAAAATCTGGATTATCTTGTCTTCTCAACTGAGCCACACTACAAGATCATTTCTGAATGATCTGAAGGGTATTAACTACCCACTCTCAGAACAGCCACCTCCAAATTCTACCACTAAATGTTAATAATGCTGTCAAGATAACATGAAATTTTTCTTTTCCTCATTTTGCAGCTAGTTGCTCCAATTATTACCAGGAAAACATGTATTTGATAAAGGAAAAGGTTTGGCACAATTTTCTCCTCAACACCAACACTATGTGTCAAATGAAATCTGTTAGTATTTCTGAACATGAAGACAGTTTGTAAATACATTCTGAGCAGGCTTTTTGCAGAATGCATCATTTTATCAGTGTCCTATTTGAGACAGGAGTCCAAGAACTGCCTGTGCAGCTCATGAAATCATTTTGACTGGGCACTGCAGTAAGTGTCATCTTGTATCACGAAGCTTCACCACTACATTCCTACACTCAACTTTGTCTCTGCACACTGTCCCAATATAGTTTCCTCCTATCAGTTGGCACCATGCAACGCTATTTCCACAGGCCTGTAATTTTGTAAAAGGTGCAACGATAATGCTAAGACTGACTAAGTGAATGATGAGCTGTCCACACCCACTCCTTTGAGGTGTTTTTCTGGACAACATTTATAAAATAATTACAAACAAGGTTAAATATCACCAGAGGTGGCACAAAAATAAGAGAAGCAACTTTGTATGCTGTTTTTGAAGAAATTTCTCTTCCCTATCTCCTGCACCAGTACAGCCTTAGTTTGGGTTACTTCCACAAGCATGGTGTTTGCCCATGAGAAATCACAAGATGAGATGCACAAAGGTGAAGGCGCCAGTAAAACCGCAGCCATTTTACTTGCATTCGATTTATAAGACCATGGAAACAAAATCATTACTATGCTTAAATGCTTGCAGAAGTAGGCCATGTTTAAAAAAAAAAAGTGGCGGTATCTCTGCCTGAAACTGAATGATCATGCCACCTTTACTGCAGCGGCTGCAGAAGTATCCACATAGAATAGGAACAGCAAGATCAGTCCTAAGACAACAAGAAGAAACCACCCCACTCCTGAAACCTCACAGTTTAGACCTGTCTAACATGAAAACTACTGGAATGCTTCTATGGATGGCAAGCGTAAAGACAATCTTCCATGTGAAAATTCCCTTTTACAATAAATTCTCACGCACCACCATCAATACTCACATCTTCAGCTAAGGACTAGGTCCACCTCTTACGGTAAGAGCTTCTGTATTTTCATCACGTAGCCAAGAACCAGGAACCCACATGACAAAAAGACAGAAGTGCAAATTCTGATATCCTCATCTGCACTTCACAGAAATGTGTCCTAACACTGTTGACGCTTTCCTTATTCCTCACCTCCTAAAATGAAATTATGTATTATCCACATTGCTGCAAGGATCAGCTGTTATTTTAAAGATGTAAAAGCACCATTATTGTTGCTCTTGCCCATTTTGACTTTGCTTTGGAAGAAATTGCAGTGCAAAACTAAGGTGCATTCTGAACAACCTAGAATCACTGAATTCACAGATGGCAGCTGGTTTAACCACCCTGTTCTGCAGTGGGACTTTGCAGAATTGTGGTTTTACTCCTTCAGACTCTTGTAACCATACCATGTAACATGGTATGGCTACAAAAACAATATCAGAAGCCCTTCTCTTCTCTCTACTGTATGTATATTTGTTATCTCTACTGGCAAGTTTGGGAGTGCATGCCTTACTGGTTTTTCCCCTCCTATTCTGATTTTTCAGATATCCATTTGTCTCATGAGTTCTTAGGATGTGAGGTTCAGCTGCATCACTTCTCATTATGCAGTAGATGAGAGCAGCAATGTAAAGAGCATAACTTTCACGATATGCAGTTTGAGATGAGCATTGCAGATAAGGTTTTATTTGTTTGTTTACATTAAATGCAAATGGTCCATAAGAGCCCTAATGCATACTAATGCATTATTTTTTTCTAAATGGAAAAATCATGCATACAGGGTATAATCTAATTCTCCTTCATTTCATGAACTTAAAATGAACTCAAAGCAGTGAGACAAGTATTTAAGAATCTTACACCATTCAAACAATGGTGTTTCTAACATCTGTTTGATGTTTAGCTAAATGCGTACTGAACATACTAACTAAATAGGTATATTTGATTACTTAAACACAGTGGTATAAAGGAAACTGCATATCACACGGAACAGGTCATCAGTTACTGTTTAGTACCATGATTTTAATACAGAACATGGGATGAGCTGTAATAAAAATCTTCACCTGAAAATTTTGTTCCAGTCATGGAAAAAGGATAGTTACAGCAAGTTTGTGGCACAAAAAGAAAAAAAAAGCTTACATTCACAATAAATGTAGGAGGAGAGCAGTAATAACAGTATTAGAAGAATGCTGGGAGAAGCAGGCCTACATCAAACATACAGGAAAGCAGTTCTTGAGTTTCTGTTACAACAAAAAGTAGTTACAGTACTATGCAATAGCTAGTTATAGGCTGCCTGGAACTGAGTATTTACATTTCATCAGGATGCCCATTAAAAGAAAAGACAGACATTGAGTTTGAAGTTGTGAACTTCCACAGGCTTGTTTTTTCTCACTGTAATATATCACCTTGCTGATACAGGTGCATCTCAATTTTGTTTCACTAGTCATTATGAACACAAAGTTGTATAAATTCAGTGTCTTACAGTCTGGCAAAATTTGGACCCTGTTATTGACTGCAAAGTTACTTTCATCATACATTTATGTATACATAAATGACATTAGTATTTATTGTCCTGTATCTAGCACCCCTTTTATGGGGCATAGAAGTCCAACGCACTTCACATCTAACACAGGTGTCAGGCTATTGAGACCTCTGTAAATGCCACCCGACTAGTGTATTACACAGATCTCAAAAGACAGCGAAACATGAAGAAAAGGGACAGGCAAAGTAGGCCCATTGCTCCAGAAGATGACCTTCGTGGACAAAGAGCACGCAGGTGACTTAGGGATGCACCCTGCCACAGGGCAGAAGAGCTAGAGCAAATCATGCGCGGTCCTGCAATGGACTGGAAAAATGGAAGATCTTCTCATTCACTCACCTCAAGCTGATATTCTCTCTGCTCTGTGATGCTCCAACACTAAAGTTCTTTCATGTCAGATTATTTGCATGAGTTACCAATAGCACACATCCCTACAACAGTCAGTTCCTTTCCTATGAATCAGCTGGAAAAAGTAAAGCAAAACAGGGCCATGCGATGTAAATATTTAAGGAAACACCATGAGAAAGAAAACTGGAGCTACTTCAACATAAAAGCATTTTTTAAATAATTTCTAGTTGCACTACTATTTTTTGAAGCTACTCGTAGCACACTCAGAAGCAAAGTCCCATCACTAAGAAACACTCTTAAATGGCATTTTTACATTACATCAGTGTAATGGCCCTTACATTACATCTGTAATACACCACAGGTCCAGACAGGACCAAGCTGTACCACTTTTTCCACAGGAGAGACCAGCAACACGCATGCAGGAAGCATACTGAAACCAACAAAAGCATGTCAGTTTCTTACTGTGCTGTATGGAAATAGTTTATACTGACAGTTTTAAGAGCACTTATTTGAATGATTTCAGGAGTTACACATGCTTCCTGAAACACCGTGAAGGAACAAGAATGTTATTTTCCTGACTTTGTTTGCAGTCTGTTTGCATTGGAGGTTGGAAAAGGAGAGGGAGGGCTTTAGGGAATCGAGATGAAAGCATGCTCTACTGAAAATAAACCAGCTTGTTATTCTAGGTCACAGTCCACCTCAGCCTTGCAGTTTTTCATTAAACTAACCTATTGTCCAACTTCACAGGTAGATGGCAAAGAAAAACTGCCAAGACTGGTAGTTTAAGACTTTCTAACCGCTGGCAATACAACCTGCAGATCTGTGAGCGGGGCAACACACAAGCTTATCTATAACCTGTTCAGCTCCTTTTTTTAGCAGGAGAGGCGGGGGCAGAAAGACCTTCTAAGGAACCCCACCTGCACACAAAGTATCCACACTTCAGCGCATGAACTACAGGTGTACTGCTTGAGAAATGTGGTGGATTGTAAGGCAACTTGCACTTGACATAAGTGCCTCGTAGACTTTTAACACCAAAAAAACAGACAAAACACCGAACTCCCCAACAGGCTTTAACCTTCCATTATGAAGCACAAATTTTCATCAAACATGAGCAGGAAAGTTGCTGCTGGTTTTGGCTACTAGCCCTTCTGCTGGAAGCTGACTAAAGGTAGCAGGAAGCACAATTGTGCACATTTGCAAATGTTACAATGTGCTACACTACTCTTTCTCCAGGGTTTACACTTAACCAGCAAGATAACAGGGAAACACTTTCCTTCTTAATTCTTTTCTCCCAGCATGAACTCTGTTCGCCAAGCAACTCAAGGCTCAAGCAGCAGTGTTTCCAAACACTCAGAGTATATCTTTGTCTCCTTTGTGTGATAGCTAAGAACACCTCAAAAGAGGATGCCTGTTGGTTTTGTGACAGCACAAAGCTCTACTTAGCGCTTCAACAGGGTGACTTGAAAGAGTGTTTTTCAATGCCAGTCTCGTTTGTGTAAGAAATGCACACGGCTTCCATCTCACAAGCTCTTTTGAGTTACAACATCATGGAGGTCCTATGCACTTTAAAAAACAGCCTCTGGATTTCCTTCTGGCAGTAGGACAAGCAGCAAGAGACAGTCACCCCTGTGGATAGACACCTGCAGCCTAAGCAACCTACTAAGTTTCTACAATCAAAACTTACACAATGTAAAATTTGTTCAAATTCTTAGTGTCATAATATGACTTTAAAAAAAAAGCCTGCTTAAACATTCTTGCATTTTAAACAAAAATACCACTTGAACTGACTTCCTTCACAGCCCTTATTCCCCACCGTAACACAACTCAAGACTGAAGAAGCTATACTGTAAGTATTCACAGATTTGTCATCCCTTCCATTTTACTAGGAACCAACTTGACTTTAAGAATACTGCTACTCTGAGCAGACTTAAAAACAAAGGAAAGTATGTTATTTTCATCCCTGTAAAAGCATTTATTTAAACTATACACAGGCACATTAGGCTGAAAGAAAATACACAGAGCATAAATCCTACCTGACTCCATAAAGAACCTTCAGAAGTAAGCTGAGAACACTTCAATGTAGACATGCATTTCAACTGCGCATACATATACTTATGTCATATATACTACCTATTTCATACTTTAAAGCTTTATGTTACATTACAAAGACGTACAGCATACGTATGGACAACATCTATAGATACACACACAGATACGGGGTTATGAAACACATACGAATTGCCACTAGCATGCGGAGACAAACTGCAAAATATCCTCAACAGAACATATCAGAATTGAGAAACAGAAAAGCAATTCATTCACATACAATTTTCGTATTAAGATGATAATTACTTGTCAGTACAAATCTATTTATCTAAAACGTTAGGAGGTTAACGTTATGTAACAAACACATGAATATGTTCTTCCAATATGAACTACAATGAATAGCAAAGTGAATATTTTACTATATTTATTAAAAAATAAATAAATACAAAACAAATTAGTGAGTAATAGGTCCTCTTCAAAACCATAAGAGATAATAGCTTTCCATACCGAGGAACTGATATTAACTTAGTTTCACACAGTATTTAGAATCATCTACAATTTTATTGTGCGGCATTGCCAGACAGCATTACAGCCGAGAGACCCATGGCTTTTAAATCTGAATTTTTAATCATGGCAACTAAACAGACAAATGTTTTCGTGCTGCATTTGTACTACTCCTACTTCGGCTGAACTTGCTATCAGTGACTGGCATTCTTAGGCTGTATTGCTGCACAAAGAGAAAAAAATCTGGTCTATTTGGGCACAAGCACGGAGAATCTTTTCACAAGCAAACTACCCTGCCTCCTTTGGACAGGTAGAAGGGTTTCATTCCCTGGACAGGGATCTTTTATACTGTAAAATGAGGATGTTGTCAGCAAGAGTTACAGGAGCTGCACTGCCAGCCACATTCACGGACCATATCCAAACCAATCCTATTCTGGTTGAGCAGCAACAGGAATTTCTCTTCCCATGAAATCTCAGGTACCAGAGTATAGTTTGCCTCTGTGCAGAGATTTACAAAGAAGACCTTATCATTCATCCTTTGCACAAATTCAGCAGAATTCAGTACAGTGGAGATTAAATAACCTCAGCAAACCATTTCCAGGCTACCTAGACTAACATTCCTTGCCAGTTGGCTCTTGCTACTGTTGTCACCTCTCTTTGTTACTTGCTACCAGCTACCACAACAAAGTTAAAACTTCAGCAAATTACTTTTGTCCCTCTATGTTCAGTAACCATTGTAGAATTCTGAAATGATAGCACACTGAATGTTCAATTCAATGCAAGATCTGCAGTGCTGCAGAGAGCCTTATGCTCTTGAACATTGTGTAAGTGAACAGATGGAAGGACTAAGAACAACCTTATAACTTCCCAGCACAACTGCTGGCTTGGCTAATTGATTGCCAAGTCCAGTTCCGAGACCTTACGTGTCAACAGAACAGATGCAGCAGAATATTACATATTTCTATACTTTATCGGGACAAATCATAGTCACCTAATTGACTATATGGCATGAAAAACATTGTTAAGATCCTCTAAATAGCACAGGTGCTTCACAACTTTAACTCTATGCTGCTGGAGTTCACTAGAGAACCCGCAGAAGAAGGGGGTTCACAGCTTGCGTTTGCTTATCGTGCATGCAGACAGGCAACACTGAGCACTAAGTGCTCAGCTGCATTACAGCGGGAAGCTCAAGGGGACAGGCCATGTGAACAGCAGCCCTCATCATGAGGCCTTACCCCTTATTCTTCTCAGTATGCTGTATTTATTTTATTTTACTTTTTCCAGTTGACCCTTAAAGGTACAGGTCCTATAACTGTTGTTTAGGAGCCTCTTAAATATAGCGGTGAACTTTTGCAGGAAACTACCAGGACTCAACAGCTCCTAAGGGGTGAGTCCTGGTTTTCCTTTTGTATCTCAGGTTTTAAGCTACTGTTTGTTGTGGAGACTGCTGAGCCGAACTTCACAATCTAAGTGCAAGCTTTCAATAGTAGGTGAAAACTTATATTTGGTTTAACCTTGGCCACGTGAATGGACTTTATGAAATACTTTGACACCCAGTGCCTTATGCAATAAATCTGCACAAACAGGGGTGACAAGAACCCTCTGCATCTTGAGCAACTCCTCAATTCCTATGTACCAACTAGTGTTAATTCTTCAATAAATTGCAAAATTGCATCAGGTGTGCTCTATGAAATTTCTGTTCTTGAACTTCATAGTGTTAACAGCCAAAACACAGTAACCAGCAAACCTGAGAGAGTCATAAACAGGAAGAAAAAAGAAATAATAATTAGATTTCTCTCATTTCCAAATTTGGGAGCACTCCTGCACATCTCACTTCCACTACATTACCACTATACCACTATTCTCACATTGTAGATACACAGTACTATACAATATTTCTGTTTGCAAAACACTCTAAATATCATCTACACCTGACAGGTGTAAGCAACAAATTCACAGAATCAATATTTATACTGAAAATTTCTGAGGTCCCAAGCAAACTCTGATCCTCCATCTTCCTATGTCCACATCTGCTGCTTCTTTCAATTAGCAGAAATGTAAAATACCAAAGCTGAAAATTGCTTACTCAACTTTTTCAGCCTCAGCTTTGTTGCCTCTAGATGCAATAGTCCACACTGTTTCAAACATATTCTGTATAAAAACAAGATTAAAAACCACTAAAATAAACACTGCAGCTAAACACAGAAATATTTAATGTACTTGCTACTGCTAGAAAGCTTTAAGCCAAATAGTTACTAAATTCCTATGATGTTCTTCCCTTCTATCACTAATTTGCCTAAAAACCATTCCAAATCAAAGAGTGAAGTCTCATGTTTCACTACTCCTACTTACCATCCTTCCAAATATATCATAAATACATTTATATTTCAAATAGTTTTCATATAGCTTGTGATGCTTTACCACAGTATTGCAATATTGTAAACACTGAGAAAAACATTCACATTTTAAACTAGTTAAAAACACTGGCCCTGTCATTGGGCCAATAGATTCAAGTTAAATTCTGTTAATAAGGTCTGTGTAAAAATCAAAACATTGCTCAATAGCAGCCAACAAAAATATCCTAATACATCTCTTGTTTTTACTTAACTTTTGAGACACGTTCCTTCAATTTAAGAAAAATGGTATTCCTACCACGCATTTTATCATCATATCATTTGTATACCAAACAAGAGCTAAAATTCTTCTTCTACTAACATTATGGTGTGACAAAAGACAAACTTACAAATGACTTCCCACCAGTCTGTTATGACACATTGAGCTTCAGCTGAAGGCAGATGAAACTGCTACTGGCATCCTCAGCTCCACTTTAAGTATTCTGGGCAATGTAGATGCGTTACGTTCACTCTTGCTACAGCTAATGATGCTATTCTGATATTACACATTACATTGCGCATTTACTGGACATTAAAAAGATAGATTAAAAGACCAGACACTAAAGAAATCAAGCTTGCACAGATAAATAGAGTAGAAGTTTGAACGAATTTCTGATCATAAGTTAGCTATGTAAATTAATTTTAAACCAAAGTACTATTACATCTGTATGTACCGCATACGAACAGACCCGATTAAGCTAAACACTCTGATATTAAATTCAAGCTCTTCTCAGAGCCCCACACAGCCAAGGGGAAACCCCACTGAGTTCTGCAAAGGCCTATCAACTGCTTACTGTTATTGTCCCCAGCTGACTTCTAGGAGCCTCTGATCACAAAGTCATCCTGGCACAGGGACATTGTCATAAACAGGCAAGAATCAACTCCAATAAGAGCTAGTGCAATGCCATGCATGAAAGAAAAACAAAACAAAGCAGTTTTAAAGAGATGTTATCATAATTACTGTGATTTATGTTTCTGAAATAAACCACTATGGTGATTTACTCTGGGGAGTGTGCCTCAGGGTAGGAAAAAAAAAAAAGAATGAAAATAGATCAGTATGCATTATCTCCCTTTCGAAAGGCAAATATACAAACAAGAATGGACTATGACCTCACAATATACATTTTTATTCAAAAATAAAGAAGCAACTTAGCTTCCAGTATGCCACTAGTGCAGAAGTTTGCTTTATTACTGCAGTTCTCAGTAAATGCCTGTTAATAAAAATGTCTGTTCATTAGCTGTTGTTTTCAAACTGAACTTGTAATTAGTCAAACACAAACTTGATGTGAAATGAATGAAAGATGCAAAGCTGCACTTCACTACATAACACTACAGCGTGACCAAGGAGACCAGGCAGCCCTCCAAACACGACTGACTTTCACAATGCACCCCTCAGCTGAATGCAGGCCCAGATCAGCAGGAGATGATATACGTGCAACTGTTCTGTATGGCGGTATGTGGCACATTCCCCAAAGGCACACCCCCCCCCACCACTGTTCATCTGTGCCAGCACAGGGCTGATGTCTCACTGCTGCCTGTGGGTCTCGGGGCACAGCCACCCATGGCACTGTGTCACAATGCCGACGGAGGCTGCAGGCTGCTGCACGGCCGGAAGAGCTCTTGCTGACAGAAAAGAAATGTGGGCATATAAAGAGAAGCTGTGGCCAGGCAGGAGCTCCATTTCAGTCCTGCACAGACCTCTCCCCAGCAGGGCCTTGTCTTGCTAGCCCAAATGCACAGGCTCGCATCCCGCTGCCTCAGCACCTCCCCTCATCGCAGGAAGAGCTACAGGAGAAAAGGCCCTGCAGCAAGTCAATGCAAGGAACATGAACAGAGAGATGGCACGGAAGGGTCTTGATTACATTTCAATATCCTGTACTCATAGCACTTCACCACCTCATACCAATTCGGAGCTATGATTAAAGTGCCAAGATGCAAAGGGCACTTCTGAGCAGCAGGCAGTCTGTAATGTGTGCACACGTGGGAGGAGTCAAGGGAAGTGCTAAAGGTGGCTGCACTCTGTAATTGTACAGATGTTTGTGACTACTCAGTAGTTAATGATTGATCTCCATGTAAGGTCAAGCAGCTGTTAACAAATTCTCATTCTTAAATCACATGTAAATAAATTCAAGCAACAAAAATATAAGGCAGAGCACTCTGATGATGCACAACTGCTTTGGGGATGCACTGAAGCCAGTCTGATCATAAATGCACTCAACCACAGTCATCCTTCTCAAGGATGTTCAAAGATGAGTTCTGTTGTACACAACCACTGTCGGGATCCTTACACAGCTTTTCTTCTTCAGAAGCTAAGGTAAGCAGGGCATTGCTCTCTAGAAATAGCTTAGCATACCAATCCTCAGACCTATTTTCTGTGTTCCTGTCACCTCTCTGACATAAAGCACGTGAAGCAGAAAGAACGCCTGGGGAGGTTCAGACACTGAGAAGACTTGTCAAACTCTGAGATCAGTGACATGCAAGGCATGCTCTGTTTGAGCTTTACTACAACAGAGTTCAGATCCCAGAGAAATGCAGCTAATTCTACAAACTGGAGTCCCCACACACCGAGCTGACAACTCTCCCTTCTAAAGAAGATTTCTAATGGTTCACATGGTAGGAAAATACCATCAACATTCATTATGAAACCTTGGAGATAACAACTTCCCTTCCTAGTTTTGCAAGCTGAAGTTATCTGGCAGCATGATCAGCCTTTCTAAGGCAAGTGCAGTGCCTTCTAAAGTTAAGAGAGAAGGGTGCCCATTAATGGTCCCCACCCCTTAAACAACCAAGCTTATAGAGAGAAGCAAAAAAGTGAGAATACTAATTAGCAATGGAGTAATGAATTCACGGTTTACTGGATTGCTGTTGGAAAGGCAAAGGTAATTGATTGTTTCAGCTGCTAACAGAAGACAGCAAACTCAATTTGAGCTGCAGTAGGAAGAACCAGCAATTGTGAAGAGTGGTTTGAATTTTTTTTTTTTTTTTACACCGATGCTCTTTAAAAATCAGTAATCCAGTAATTCAGAAGAATGGTTTGAAACATTTTTTCCACACGAAAACCTTGCACGCTAGCTATTAACCAATTACAGCACAACAGGAAGGCTTGTGCTCACTTAATAATAACCTAGTTAGCTGAGGCAAGGAGACAAACGAGGAAAACACTGCCTTCATCACAGGCTATGTAGGCTGCGTGCAACTCACAGTATTCATTCACTACTCAAAACCTCAGGTGTTGCTGGCCTGCTACTAGCAGCTAGTCAAACAATGCTAGGTGGGGTCTGTCTGCACTAACACTTCAGACTCCAATGTAAATGTATATAAAGTACATGCCAAAAGTCACATTTAGGTACACACCAGCAATGAAAGGAAGAGAAGCAGCCTTGTAAACCCCTAAATAAAGGCATGGGACAGCCTTACAAAACACCCAGTCTAGCGAGGCACTGGTATGTTTCTTGACTCATTTGCATGAGAGCATCACAGTATGCCAAATCTGCTATTAAACATATGTAAATGATTAAAATGTTTCTCCACAGCTCAGAATTAGTTGCCTGCATTATCCATAATTGCAGGCAGAACCCTTGGGACTCAAAGATGACAGTTTACACTACCCCAAGACTTAATTAATGTTTTTGAGCTAGTAAATTGGACACTCCTTTGACTGTTGGAATTTCTTCTTACAAGCATTGAGGCATAAGAGTTTAAAAAAACATCGTTAGGAGTACATTTCAGATCTGAAACTTCACATGAACCATTTTAATCTAAATACTTATAGTTATGAACTACTTGCTTTTAGTTCCAGCTTCGAAAAATCTGTCTGTTTGAAAAAAAAATGTGAATTTAACAATGAACAATTTAACAGACACCCTACACAAACGAAGCAAAAGCAATTTACCGCTTACATTGCTATTTAAGAGGTCCTCCTGAATTACTATTTTTAATTGAAGTGGTCTGACACTAATTTCCTTCTCAGAATCAATATTAGTAAAACTTCTGCTAAAGTCAGTTTCATCTAATTACAACAGAATTAAAAAAGGTATCTTAAAATTGCACAAGCATTTCTATTTTCATCTGAAGTATTTTTAATATCCCATACTTTAATTCCATTATTTGCACACACAGCAATAATACTGTGTGTGTTCTTCTGCCTTGAAATCACTTTTCAAACTGCCCCTTTGACAATGCCACCTCTGTTTTCAGCATCTGACTTACCAGACTGACACGACTGAAGACTGAAGTAGTCCCAGTAGCACCACATCTCTGTAAGAGATCACCACTGCACATTTCACGAGAAGTACAACAACTTGAGAAGAAATGATCATGAAAGAGAATGATCCTTATTCATCCACAGTCCCAGTAGCTCTGAGTTATTTCACCTATAAACACTGGTGAAACCCTGAAGCAAAGTAAGATTTCATTCTGGGTTTCTATTGCTCCTCAGAAATACATAGTAATATTATTTGCCAATACTTCAGTGTCGTACTGTAGTGATCCATGAATAGCTGGCAAAGGGTTTATGCTGTAAACAAAACTCAACAAAAAATGTACAAGTATCATTATTTAATAAGATGGCTTGTTACATCATCATGTTTGTATTAAGAACAAAACTAGAAGCTGTGGACTCCCATGAAAAGGTTTTCTGTTTCCCAGCCAAAAAGCTCCTCATAATGCTTCCTTTGTTTCTGCGTTGAACAAAGTGACTGAACTTCACGGGACGTCTCTCTTCCCTCTCAAGATCTCCCTCTACCACTCTGAATGTGACTTTTCTTTTTCCTCAGAGTGCTTGCAAAGTTAAGTGGGGAATAACGGACTGAAGTACCAGTCCCTCAAAGGGCCCTGGGTGTGCCTGCCTTTGTTCACCGCACTCTACCTTACACAACTACCCACACTGATGACTCCCACATCAGTTTAACTCAAGGAGAGACACCAGCCTTGGCAGAACCCAGGTGCCCAAAGCTAAGGCTTGCTCCTCCATGCAAGGTAAGTCACACATGCTTTTTCCTTTCCAGACCTCTTACCCTGAGCAGGAACAACACCCTCAGAGCCACAGAAATACCATCTTATCTCTGCAGCCTTGTGATCAGGAGCTGGGTGAACTGGGTAGGAGACCTCCACACCACACAGATTAGCACCGACCCCTCTTCTCTCTGAACAGGCTCAGATAAAACATACCACAAAGCAAAACAGAAGATCCTAATGAGTGCCTGCAGGTGTGGATCTGCTGATTATGCTTTGCACTATGGAGAAGGTAAAAGGTGTTGTCATCCTTAATATGAGCCAACAGCCATCAGCCAAAAGACTACACGCACTGCGACCTCTCCATCAGCCGTGAAGGTAAGTTTTCATGTCTCCATTCCCAGATAAACCTCTGCTAACATGATGAGCAGACACCCTGGGGGAAAAAAAAAAAAAATCCTCCCTAATGTATCACTAAACAGGATTACTTTACTTATCTATGATTGCCTTAGTAATGATATTTTAGAATTACACAAAATATTCAAACAAACCAAACCAACCAAACCAAAGAACAGGTAAGAACAAGTAAGGCCACACTGGAATCTAAAGTCCAAGACACACCTTACACATCCCTTACTAGAATTCTCAGTGCTGAAGTGACAGAAACTTGAAATAAAGTGATCCAAAATAAACTTAGCTGATAGCACTACTGATAATGAGGTTCCATGTTCTTACCTGAGATGGTCTTGCTTCTTTTATAGAAGTTAAAAAATGCCATTGCCTTTGTGTTATCAAAGGCTGTCAGACAAACTGCATTCCGTGGAGCACGCACAATGACCTACTGAGAAGGAAGCATCAATACGGTACGTGGTGCGAACTGACGCAGTGCAAACCTGGGCATAGTCTCATAAAAAGATTGCACTGCCCTCAGGCATAAACACCTGATGTATGACACGTTAAAATCAAGACTCTAATTAGGCACAAAGGGGAAAGAGTATCTGCAGAACCTTTCAATGCAGAACACCACAGAATCTCAGAATCTTTCCATTCTATTCAGTCATCCACTGAAGACTTTTTTTTTTTTTTTTACTAAGCCATATGAGGAAGACCATGAAATTCTAAATTCCTTTTTAAAAACCCTACACCTTTACAGCTTGGATTAGGAAATGAACATCAACAAAAATTCTCACACTGACCCCAAGGAAGTATTTTCATTAATCTACTCACTGGATATTGGCAGCAGTGGTAGCTGCAAGGAGTTTTTAAGCTGCCTAAATAAAAAACTCAGCTGCTCCCCACTTCTCCGGGTCTTGAACACTTCAGATGGTTTACCAATAAATGAGTGTGCTGGGGAAAAAAA
>VXAV01009905.1:0-27891 GCA_013399715.1 Alectura lathami | reverse complement strand
GGCCTTTTTTTTCTTTTTTTTTTTTTTTTTTTTTTTTTTTTTTTTTTTTTTTGAAGACAGACAAATAATCTATGCCAGTTCCATAAAGGAAATTACACACAGTAGAAAAGAGGTTGTATAAACTTTATAAAAGTGGAAGAGGGGAAAGCATATGGGTGAGTTAAAACACCAGCACTGCCAACCAGAAAATATGCAAAGTCCTGGCAATTATTTAGTTAAATACAGGTTTGCCACACACTCACTGGAAAACAGAGCTCACCTAGTTTTAAAAAACTAGATGACATTGATTCTGTTTCCCAGCTGAGGAAACATATCTCAAATGATTTTGTCCATAGAAAGAACAGTCATGGAGAAAGTCTAAAACAGTATTTTCATTTTGTGTTGATTTTACTGTTTAGGGGATATAGATGCAACCTGCAGTAAAATCTCCAGAGAAGGGGGAGAAATCAATAAAACGCTAGAGTAACTGTCTGAAGTTTTTTATTTGCTAGTCTAGTTTCATGCTCTTTAAAATAACAGTGAAATTAATGAATAGATGTTATTTTAGGTAAAAGGATTTTTTCAACTCACCCTCTTAAAGACACTGCAGATTTAAACTGAGGTCATTTAAACTGAGCAGGTCGAGAAAATATGGTTTTATTCCTCAGCTCAATAGGAACTCTAAATTTAAGAAACATTTTCTACTGGATGGAGGTATGTTTTTTTCCAGACATATTCATACATTCCAGACATGTGCTTTTATAATTGTACAGAAGCAGAGTTCCAACGCATTTCTTGTTCTGTTATAGTACCATACTATCATATGGAAAAGCAAATGCTAATAAATACTATTCCTATGCTAAGGCTAGTTCCTGTGGCCTGTCTATATGACACAGTGCTATGCAAATATACTCTAGGAAACTCTGTCACCAGACATGATAGAGTTGCGTTAGCAGCTGTGTTAGCCCAGACAAAGCGCCAGCCTAACATACATGCACACTAGGGCTACAAAAGCAATGTCTTCCAGGGCTGTCTCTAAATGGTGATAATTAAGCAAACTGTGACTTTGTAACACTACACGAGGTAGTGCTGCATTAGGCTGTGCAAGCAATCAAGCAAATGATCTGTAGTTAGCAAACTTCTTCTAAACCTGACATCAGCAAGCAAGCACTACTGTGAATTTTCTCTTAGTGGAAAAAGCTAAAAAAAAAGTATTAGTCTCCAGACACAAAGAAAGAAAAAAATCATGAGCATAACAAAGAACAAACAAAAGCAGCAATGGTGAAAACGGAAGCTTGTAAGACATTGAGTATTCCTTCTCTTCCATCACCTTCAAAATCTAACATATTGAGGAGCATTTCTACTGCAGCGTCTGAATCTTCATTTGAATCCATACAGTGAAAAAGGGTATCTGGAAAACCCTTATTTGCGAAGAAACAACCTGTCTATCATAACCTTCAAAAGTTTTTGTAAGGGCTCTGTCCTTTGGATAGCTCTCTACATTCAGATCTTCATGTCTGAACAGGTCACTGTCGAAAGTAACGAGACACTACTGAAGAAAAGATGTCCCTGTGTAGAGGTCATCAAAGAGCTGTAGATTGTCGTGTTCTGACTGCATGTTCCTGTGTTGCATATATGAAACTACTGCTAGCATTTCTCATAATCCTGACTGGGATATCTCCTGAAAACACTGCTATATAGGATTATGCTAGAATAGAAAAATTCTATTTAATCCACTGCTTCTACTATAGATAATGATCTCGTTTCTGCCTCAGCATTTGTATTGAACTTCCCTGTGTAATCACTGTATATCAGTACTCAAATACTATGCAGGTCCAACTTTAAGACAAAAACCAAGTAGTTGTTTTTTGATTGCATGGAAGTATGGAGAAAATTTCCAGTCTTGTTTGCCTTCTTCGGTGTTTGTTACACTCATGACTGCATTTCTTCTCTTTGTGGCCTAAAACTGAAAATTTATTTTTACAAAAAGAAGAAGCCAGAAAAAACTTGATAGGGAGTAGGTCTGCACGTATTTGATGTCTGCATGTGTTTGATGCCTTTGACCTAAAAACACGTGGCTATTATGGAACCAGCATCTCCTACATTTATTGCAGAGATGGGAGAGAAAAAATATAGTACGGTCACATTCTTGTTAGTACTTGTACTTTCCAATTTCGTTTGGGTTCTTCTTAAAGAATTAAAAGAAAGGCTGTCGATTTTCTGTGTGTTGCTTAGCTAGGAGTAAACAGAAGCCAGGACAGTAAGGGAAGTAATTGTAAATAAAATCTGTAAGGAACAGAAAATCTGTTCTTTTCACCTATATGTGTATGTATATTTGAGGTGTTTAGCTTTCTTAAGCTATACAAAACTAAAATAAGAGCACTCTTAATTGCTGTTGGCTTGGTTATAGTGATTAACTTCATTTTATTGATAGAGTAGAATCATAGAATCGTCCGAGTTGGAAGGGACCTTGAAAGGCCATCTAGTCCAACTCCCCTGCAGTGAACAGGGACACCTACAGCTGGATCAGGTTGCTCACAGCCCTGTCCAGCCTGACCTTGAAGGTCTCTGGGGACGGGGCATCCACCACCTCTCCGGGCAACTTGTGCCAGTGCTTCACCATCCTTATATATATATATATATTTTTATATCCAGTCTAAATCTCCCCTCTCTCAGTTTGAAACCATTTTCTCTAGTCCTAGCACAACAGGCCCTGCTGAAGAGTCCGTCCCCTTCTTTCTTGTAGCCCCCCTTTAGATACTGAAAGTCTGCTATTTGGTCTCCTGGAGCCTTCTCTTCTCCAGGCTGAACAGCCCCAACTCTCTCAGCCTGTCCTCACAGGGGAGGTGTTCCATCCCTTGGATCATTTTTGTGGCCCTCCTTTGGACGCACTCCAACAGTTCCGTGTCCCTCCTGCGCTGAGGACTCCTTATCTGGATGCAGCACTCCAGGTGGGGTCTGCTCTGCAGAGCAGAGGGGCAGGATCACCTCCCTTGCCCTGCTGGCCACACTTCTTTTGATGAGGCCCAGGATGTGGTTGGCTTTGTGGGCTGCAATGGCACACTGCTGGCTTGTGTCCAGCTTGTCATCCACCAGTACCCCCAAGTCCCTTTCGGCAGGGCTCTGCTCAGTCCTTTTGTCCCCCAGCTTGTACTGGTAGCAGGGGTTGCCCCAGCCCAGGTGCAAAACCTTGCACTTGGCTTTGTTGACGCCTGTGAGGTTTTCCTGGGCCCACTGCTCCAGCCTGTCTAGGTCTCTCTGGATGGCATCCCGTCCCTCAGGCATATTGACCGCACCACACAGCTTGATGTAAACCACAATCTTGCTGAGGGTGAACTCAATCCCACTGTCAATGTCATTGATGAAGATATTGGGGAGCATCAGTCCCAGAACAGACCCCTGAGGGACACCACGCATCACTGATCTCCTTCTGGACATGGAGCCATTGACCACCACTCTCTGGATGTGATCTACCAACCAGCTCCTCATCGGTCAAAGAGTCCACCCATCAAATCCATATCTTCCCAGTTTGGAGAGAAGGATGTTATGAGGGACCCTGTCAAAGGCCTTCCTGAAATCCAGACAGATGACAACAGTGGCTCTTCCCTTGTCCACCGATGCAGTTACACCATCGTAGAAGGCCACTAGGTTGGTCAGGCAGGACTTGCCCTTGGTGAAGCCGTGCTGGTTGTCTCCCATCACCTCCCTGTCTTCCATATGCCTTAGCATCTCCTCCAGGAGGATCCGCTCCATGATCTTCCCCGGCCCAGAGGTGAGGCTGATAGGTTGGTAGCTCCCTGGCTCATCCTTGCTGCCCTTCTTAAAAATGGGTGTGACTTTGCCCTTCTTCCAGTCACCAGGGACTTCACCTGACTGCCATGACTTCTCAAATATCATAGAGAGTGGTTTGGAGACTGCATCAGCCAATTCCTTGAGGGTTCTGGGTTGCATCTCGTCGTGGCCCATAGACTTATGGATGTTCAGGTTCCTCAGGTGGTCATGAACCTGATCTTTGCTTACAGTGGGAGGGACATTGCTCCCCCAGTCCCCACCATCTGCTCAAGGGGAGCTTGAAGAGCAGTTGTCATTGAAGACTGGGGCAAAAATGTTGTTGAACACTCCAGCCTTCTCCTTGTCTGTTGTTACCAACCTGCCTGTACTGCTCACTAGGGAAGGGACACCTTCTTGGGCTTTCCTTTTCCAGCTGATATAGCTGTAGAAGTTGGTGTGCCTGTGCATATTTTAGGGCAAGATTATTTTGTCCCAGAAATTATTTCATCCCAAAGTGGCAGACTGTAGCAGGGTTCTGGTAGCAATTTTCTGGGCCGTTTTCTGCTTCATCCTAACGTGTGATGAGAAAAACTTATCTTTACATTTGACTGTTCATGCAGGCCCACTAACTAGCTATGAGCTTCTCACAGTGAGGTAAGTTCTAACGCCATGCATCGGATTGCAGGAATATTTCAAACAGTATTTACAGTTGTTCTTCAGGAACACAGCTGTCACTATGATCAAACAGTCGAGATTTATTAATATTGGTGATCTTGCATGATGAAGATCAACCAGGACTTCGCTAATGAGTGGGTAGGAGTACATTTCAAAAGCCTGAATTTGCTAGAATTTATTTATGTGAATAATCCCAACAACAGCCTTTTTCCTTTGGAGTAAAGTCATATTCCTACACTGAACAGGAAGGGAGAGAAGCACAAGTAGATTGCAGCTGTTACCTCAGCACAGGTCTTATAGCCATATTGCTTGATTGGATAAACCAGACTGAGTGTATCAGCTGTGTTTAGTGAGGCTGAAATATCCAACTTCTCACCACATGTGCCTGTAGACACTTGAAGTTTTTCTTTTTAAATGTAACTGCTTTTATGACACAATCTTTGTGATCATGGCAAACTAAAGGTTTTGAATTAAAACCACAATCCTACTCCCACATACATAGCACTGGACACTTAATTCTCAGTAGAAATACTTCCAAAGGTGTACATAAAACATTGAAAAACTTAGGTCACTGTTTTTTGTTTGTTTGTTTGTTTGTTTGTTCTGTTTTATCATTGATATTTCAGTTTTTGCAATGACTTCCATCTTTATTCTTTTTTTCTATCTTTCATGTCCATTGTTTTTTCAGTTCATTCCTGAATTTTCCTCACTTTGTCCTTGAAGGCTATTTTTAACCCTAAATATTTCAGGTTTTGTTTTAGTTCAGGGAAATACAGTCTCTCAAAGCTAGGTACTGTAGTTTCCCTCAGATTTTGTCTGTTCCTCTTCAAAACACAGGCATTCTATTCTCTAGTTAAAGGTGTGCGAATTTATTTAAGTTATTAAAACTTTGTAATTCAGGTTGGCTTTCTGGGTGGAGCTATAGTCAACAGTAAAATAGGAACTAGCCTCAGAATTTTTCATCATAACTCCCTTCTTCAAATGTTGCACTTAGAAACACTTGCTAAGTCAATATTTCATTTTCTTGCTTAAACTGGTGCTAACAATCAGAAGCCACTCATTACTCTCACTATTAAAAAGGGCTTGCCAACTTCCACTTAGTGTAAGTTTTAAAATTCCCAGCTGCTAAATGCCAGGCACTGTCTGAATGCTGGAGTTCATGCAGAGGACTTCCTTGCATAGAGAGGTGCAAAGTAAAGTGGCAGCCATGCAGCATACCTCTTCCCAAAGGCAAAGACACCCTGCCATGATTCATTGCCTGAAAGGCCATGGTCTGAAGTTCAACAGCCTGCAGATTTCCATGTGTAAGATTGCTACATCTATTCTATTATGAATATATAGCAGGATTTCACATAAGTCTTTGTTATAGCTGCACAATCATCCTCTTGTTCGGTGTTTATTCAAATGGGGCAGTGAATCCAAATTTGTCATTTAACCTTTTGGGCTGTAATTAATGTTTTGCATTTTTGATAGTGTTCTCAGAGCTGCATTGAAATTTGGACTTGCTTGATCTTGAAATACTCAAATATATTAGAGTAGTTAATGTGTTTAGCAGTAGATGCTTTACTCCTGTGGGGGTCTAACGAATAATTTATATAACCAAGTACCCAATGTGAAATGCATTGAAATACATAGGAAGGCTGGTAATTAAATCCAGTTCAAGTGATTTTAAACTTACAGATGAAAATTAATGTGATAGCTGACAGATACTGCCTGGAAATGAAAAACAGTTCTTATTATGGATATAGAGCTTTTTTTCTCTTACTGTTTTTTCTCTCTTTTTTTCCTTCTAATGATATAAGTTAGTTTACTTCTCTTAGTTCAGTGTTACTATAGATTCAAACTCCACATTTCCTTACCCTTAAAATATCAGCCATTTAATATTAACTAAATTAGGTCCATCAGGGAAGGGATGAGGTATTTTACTCTCAGTTCTTCAGTGACAAGTGTAGTACGAATTTAGTCTTGTTTGTGGTCTGCAAACTTACCACAGTGTATTTCAGTCAAGTGAGAGGTGTTACACTTGGGTCAGGGAAATCCCAGGTATGTGTACAGACTGGGAGAAGAACTCCTGGAGAGCAGCCCTGCAGACAAGGACTTGAGCGTTCTGGTCAATGAAAAGCTGGCCATGAGCCGGCAGTGCGCTCTTGCAGCCAGGAAGGCCAATGGCATCCTGGGCTGCATCAAGAGAGGGGTGGCCAGCAGGGAGAGGGAGGGGATCGTCCCCCTCTGCTCTGCCCTTGTAAGGCCTCACCTGGAGTGCTGTGTCCAGGCCTGGGGCCCCCAGTTCAGAAAGGATGTGGAGTTGTTGGAGCGGGTCCAGAGGAGGGCCACCAAAATGATCAGAGGGCTGGAGCACCTCTCCTATGAGGAAAGGTTGAGGGAGTTGGGATTGTTTAGCTTGGAAAAGAGAAGGCTCCAGGGAGACCTCATTGCGGCCTTCCAGTGCTTAAAAGGAGCTTACAAGTGGGAGGAGAACTGACGTTTTATACAGTTAGATAAAGGTAGTACAAAGGGCAATGAGCTAAAACTGAAAGAGGGGAGGTTTAGTTTGGACATCAGGAAGAAATTCTTCCCTGAGAGAGTGGTGAGGCGCTGGCACAGGCTGCCCAGAGAAGCTGTGGCTGCCCCATCCCTGGCTGTGTTCAAGGCCAGGCTGGATGGGTTCCTGGGCAGTTTGATCTAGTGAGCTAGTGGCTGGCAGCCCTGTCCACGGCAGGGGGGTTGGAGCTAGATGATCTCTGAGGTCCCTTCCAACCCAAGCCATTCTGTGATTCTATGATTCTATGATTCTGTGATTCTCCAAAATGATAATATAAATACAGCAAATATAAGCTATGGTCAACTTTGTTTATTTTTAATCAGTATCCAAAAACCTTGCACAAGTTTTTATATACCTTCAAGGCAAACCAGACATTCAAATGCAAAATCCAGTGTATTGCCTTATCGCAGAATTTGTCACAACTGGATGTCTTGAATACAGAAATAAGCGCACTGATTACTACAATCTGTACATGTGTTTTCTTCCATTCACTCATCCTCTTCTTTGAGAGATATTAGTCATCAAATAAATCTTTGAAGGCTCAGTCTACAGGATTGCTGTGTAAGCCCTTAGTAATTTTCAGAAAAGTAGTGGGCAGACATTGTTACTATTTGGTTTTTAGAACTGAAGGTAACTGCTGGCTTTGTGCAGTCAGAGGTAGAACTTTTTATTTATTCAGAAAAAAAATAGTATGCTAAAGGCAGAGTAAGAGCATCATGCACCAGTATGCCTCTGTCTTAATGTATCACTTCTGAGGAATTAAGGACCGTGATTAATGAATTGATATTTTAGACTGGGTAATGGGCAGAGAGTCTGTCATACAACACCTCTATAGCAAGAACCAGAATGAGGGCCACTAGCATCCATTTGTGTAATAACCAAAAGCTATTATTTATTTAGAGATGGATTTTAGTTACACATTTAGAAAGCAATTCTGTCCCATTATTAACCCGATGACTTCTTTAATTTCCATAATTTCTGGACATTGGAACTAAGATGAAAGAGTTCAAGGGAATTTCACATGAGATGGATGCAAGTTGAGGAACAATTTTTTACAATTAGCTTAAGAAGGACCATATACAGAAATCTAAAGCAGTATATTTGTATGGGTTTAGGACTGAGGAAGGCCTGAGTAAGTATGCAAACAATGATATACTCTGTAATTTGGGGAAAAAAAAATATTATTCAAATCATAGTTACAAACTCTTAGGCTACACAACTGAAGGAGAATAATGCTTGCAACTCTTCTTTCTAAACAATATGTCAGTAGCTAAGCCTTCAATAAGCAGTTTTTATCTGAACAATTGGAGTATACATGTTCCATATGACTATGGTTTGACATGTCAGAAACGGCATCACCACCGTATTCATCAGACTGCAGGAGTGACAGTCCACGCATGGCAAGCAGAAAACATGTCAAGAGCTTTGAATCTGCAGCTGCTGTTCTTGCAGGATGCCAGGATAAATGCACCACCAGTTTTTAAAGGAAACATTAAAGAACAAAAGATCTTTTTCCAATGTACCCACATGCAATATCACAGCCACAAAAAAAGACCCTGAGTGAACCCCTCAACAATCTCCCTCCTAACAAGCTTTTTTTTGCCATTTTTGTCCTCATCAACACAAATTGCCTAAATAATCATTTGGGAAGAAAGATGGACCACATCCCCCCTTCAGTAAGTGTCTGACTTAAGGCAGCCACTCAAGTCTTCTCACACTTGAAAGTTCCACAAGAAGTGAGCTCCAGCCAACATGTTCCTTAGACATTTTCTAGAATATGTACACAAGTCTTATTCTGTTCCTTTTGTCTTTTGTTGATGCTTTATCATCTTAGAGAAAGAATGTGAAAATGGAAGAGTTTGTCATGGTGATACTTAAAATAGAGTGAAAGCAGCCATTTGTCTGGGTGTTGGTTTTACCCCATCGTATCATTAATCCACATTTTGTGGTTCTGACCATAAATATTAGATACAACTGTGTTGTAAACAAAACAGAAATTGACAGGGGGATAAGCAAATAAGAGAAAAAATACGTTAGGTAAAGTGAAAATGGAAGTATAAGAAGAGACTGAGAGAAAAAAAAAAAAAAAGAAAAAGAAAAAGAAGTACTGATATCTTAACAAGAAAAATTAAAAGTAGAAACGGTATGTTTTGCACTTACTGTCCACGGTATAGTTCATCCATCCATCCCACAATTCCTCAGCTACAGATAAGCTGGAGTCATTTCAGCCTACTCTTTCGTACCTCCACCACTTGGCAGGTATTATTATTAAGTTTAAATTAACATGACAAAGGCAAACCAAACCAAAACAAAACACAAAATTTATTTCTAAATGTCCAGGCCTTTCATAGGACAGACGCAGTAGCTAGACATGCAAATAAATTAAGAAAATGAAAATGAGCTAGAAAGGCTGGAATGATTTCTGCTAGCAATCTGATTAAAGGCTTGACACCACTCATCATGTATATGTAAACTTGTAGCTCAACTCAGTATGAGACGTCTGCATAAGAGCTATACAATTATATATTTAGCCAGAGCCTTAATGGTTCTGGTGCAATGTACTCAGTGTGAATTTCATTCCAGCTGCATTTGGGCAGCAGGAGAACTCTCCCAGAATCCCAAACCCAGACCTTGCACTCCTCAAAATCTGAATAAAATTCAAATAAATTTTAAACATAGTGAAAGCAATTCAAAAGCAAGTCTATTTCTCTGTTAAGCCATTTGATGGATGTTGAAAGGGTTTTTCCATACTTTCACATCCTATTCTTTTTCAGATACACAAATGTTTTTTATTTAGGTGGCGGTTGCTCATGATGGCATGCATATGCAGACCTGAATTGTATTTTCAGGTGTGCATACAGTAACATTTTACAGTATCATGTAAAACTTTCAGACTCTCTGGGAAACTACATGTATACAACACAAAACAAAGGATTTGAGATTGATTCTTCAGAAGGGCAAAGGTTAGGTTTTCATATTTGATATGCTCATGGCACTTCCACTGGACTAAAGGGAAGTTATGTATTTACATCAGAGGACAAATCCTCAGAAAATATCTTTCTCCCCCTGCTTACCAATGCCAATAACATGAACTCATCTCAAACTGATGGCCTTTTAAGCAGCCACATATTGAGATAAACACATAATCTCATATTCATCATTTGGAGAAGCATGTGAAGGGGGTTGAAAGAAGTTAAAATCATCACAATTTTAATGATATGGCTTATGACTCACAGTATATTTGTATCCAAGGGAACAAATCCAGGCTGTGACTTGTGTCTGATTTTCTTTCCCCCGTCTTCTTGTGGGATCATAAACTGTATGGAAAATGGCTGTGAAGATCACTTGTTTGAATGAGGTGGCCTTTGCACCCCTCTTTGCAGGGGTGCATAAGAGTAACTAGAAGGCAATCTAGCCCATCAGAAGAAAATTACCTGCCTCAGAGAAACAGAGACATGAAAATAAAGACAGCTTTGAGAAACTCAGAGCTTGTGCNTTTTTTTTTTTTTTTTTTTTTTTTTTTTTTTTTCCCCCCTCACTTGGTTCTGGGTAAAAATTTCAGTATTATCCAATGACATACTACATTTCCAAAGTGCTCAACAAATGTAATTGCCATAGAGTGAGTTTACTGATTGAAACATTGCATAGTGTTCCCAAAATATTTTGGCTACAACTTTTACCCATAAAACTCACAATTATCGTATATGAATAAGCAAGATACTGAATGTCAGAGAGGAGAGCTATAGCTTTGCTGGAAGAGCAAAGCTTGGGCAGAGGGGAGAGCATATGTGTCCTAACACTGAAAGGAGGCATAGCTGTGAAATGAGCAGAGGAGAAATCCCCTGTTACTCTTAACATTAGCATAATTTAAAGTCCTCTGCAAAAGCAGTAAACTCTGTTATCCCTGTCATCAGGTGCAACTTATCAGCAGAGGCTGCACTACTGGTAGAGTGACATAGTTTGAGATAATTTGAAAGTATTAATCTGCTTGGTGTCAACATTTTTGGAATAGCACTCATAGCCTGGTTACCTGAAAACAGAAGGGACTTCTTACAAGGCCACCAAGTTCAGTTCTGTGTGGTAAGCTGTGGGCTTCTTGATTTACAAACGTGCTCCTTAAAAATACAATTCAAAGTCAAGACACAGTGTAATTAGCTACCACAGGCCCTTGAGCAACACCTGGGTTATGAAGGCAGTGATGCTGCTGTTGTACCTGATGCAGGCTCCCCTGGACAGTGCAATCACGAGATGGGTGACTGCAGGTGCCGTGGCACAGATCTGCTCCCGAGCACTGCGGATCCCCCTGGTGCTCTGTGCAGCTACCTCTGCTCTCACCCACCCCCGGCAGACTCCCACCTGCTCCAGCACTGCTTTGTGGGCAGCACTCCCCTAGTCCTCTGAGCACCCTTCTGCTACTGGGAGTGGATCTTTTGCTTCTGTAGTGGGTGCAGATGTTTAAGAGAGAGAAAAAAATTGAAGTTTCCAGGGCAGTGATTCATGTTATTTTGCTGCACTGAGGTGCCTGATCTGACAGATTTATTATTATTTTCCACAGGTTCCCAACAATGTAAGAATGAGATTTGTACAGTAAATTATAGGAATAAACTGTACAGAAGGTTCTGCATGGTGTGCGCTGAAGCTCCATGAGCAGAACGGCAGCATTCTACCGGGATGCATGCCAGAACAAAGTCCCCGTAGCACATTTGTGTTACATGGCACTGCACAGAGGGGCAGGGCACAGGCGTGCAGGGGCGACTAGGGGTGGGAGATGTGAAGATGGACATGCTGTGCATGCTGAAAAGATTGTTCTTGCCAGGACCTAGAAGGCTGATGGGGACTACATGCAGTCTGTATCCCTAATGCAGCACCTGTCTGTGGGAAGTGTGTGCTGCAGCAGTGCTGGAGGCTGCAGAAGGGCTGCCCAGCAGCCCCAAGCCCAGACGTACAGGCAGCAGTCCCGCAACGCTTAACACGGGCAGGCCAGCATAGCGCTGAGCCCAGGCTGACACTGCCTCTGGGAACAGGAGCTTTTCATGGCTAAAAAGCTAAGCAGAATTTGTCTCTGCACAAAACACAGGGGGCATATGTTTGTATCTGTGTAATGCCAGCAAAGCATGCTGCCCAACCAGCACTGCCACACTGTCAGCAGCCCTGAGGTTACGGTGTGATGGAAATGGGTGGGATATATCAGGGTTTACCAAAGGGCAACCAGCTGCCTGCCATCCACCAGACAACTATAACCCTCCAGTTTATAATCCCCACCAAGAATGGGATGCACCATTACCCCTCTCTCCAGCAGTGCAAATGGCCTGCTGCCTGAAGCAGACAGTCATCACCAAAGGTTAAACAGCTTTTTGGGGATCAGGTGCTATTCTTTTCAGGTTTGTAAGCAGTGATGAACTGTTACAGCTTCCTTAGCTGTTGTCAGCAGAGGTGTCTTCTGTTGCAAGGTGTGGCCACTACACATAATTTTCAGGTGCAGTGTCTCTTTGTAATTAGGGATTTACGGCAGTCACCACAGAGTGGAATTGTCTGGTCTGTCTAATGGGAAATTTGATTAGATGACTGCAGTAATACCTCTGACTTGTCTTGTAAAGAGCTGATCGTGCGTTTTACCCACACAGGATATTGCTTTCAGCATGTCCCTTGGGAATCTGATTCACACTTCAATACAGTATTGCTCTATTGTTTAAAATGTTACTTTTGATCATTTATGTGATTTAAACATTGGACATTTTCTCTGTTAAGACTCCCTTGCCATCTCAAGTTAGCTGTTCCTTTTCTTATGTGCCACAGGAAACACAATCAAAGAAGGCATGACAAGTCACTATGTGATGCCATGACCAAAGCTGTAATCAAAACACTGGAAAATCATGCAGATTTTGGTAACAAGTGCTAAAAAATTCCAACATTACAATACAAGTAAAAGGCTTGTCATTCTCCTCTGTTACTTTTCATAACCATTCACTGCTGAACATCATTCTGATGTCTGATAAGCATGCAGGTCTGAGGAGAAACAGCTGGGTGCCTATTAGGAATGAATTTGTTTCAAAGATATAGGCTGCATTCCTCCATTAAAGTCAGCAGGGCTTTTCTTTCACTTCGGTAAGTGCAGGACTTGGTCCTTTGTGACTTTTTTTTTCCCTGTTTTCTAATTACTATGCTACCCCCTGTGCTGAGAAAGCAGTACAGTTATGCCATTAACCTGCCTGAGTAAGCTGTGGGGACAACTTACACAGAAACTGCTAAGCAAGAAACTGTCAAATTAATTGCTGCTGCTTTCTGTTACAGTAAAAATAACCCCTCAGATGCTGTCATTAACATCACTGGTGCCATGAAGGCTGCTCACTGCTGTCTGTACGGGAATGTGACTGCTGTGATTCGATTGCTGGAAAATCACTTTACAAGAAGCACGGTGGATCGGGGTGTTTGGCAGTTTACAGCCTGTTACTAACTACTCTCAGACACAGAACAGTGCTAGTGGTGCTATTAGTGTTAGCACCGTCATCTCCAATGAAGGAAGCATACTAAGTTGTTAGCAGACCTGCTGCCCAAAGAACGTCCAGTCTGAGGTACACAGGTAAACAAAATGCAAACCAGGGAAGAACCTGCTCGCAGGTAGAGTGCTTCCCACAATAAATGGGTTTTCAGGACAATTTCAGGGAACAAAAGCAAACTCAAATAAGCTTTTTTCATATTTTCTTTTTATTGGTATGTACAGTTTTTCTTTCTGAACAGAATTAGAGTACTATTCAGGCCTGGGTAGCTTTTATTAACATTTGACAGATCTGGGGATATGGAAAAAGATGAGTAAAATAAACAAGGAGATGTATGGTGGCAAGTTACCAGGAGCCAATGAGTTTTCATGTGAATATGATGAAACTTCTGCAGTGGCTTTGGCTCCAACACTTGCCAGTTTATTTATCAGACTCCTAGATTCCTCCCAAATTCTGAAAATGAGGGGAAAATTTTGTTGGCTTTAGAACCAACAAACCCCAAACTATTTTGCTTCCTTAACAATCAGTCATAGAGGTTATGGGGTGCTGCGTCATGGAGCAGTCAGATAGGGTTGTTATTTCCCCCTTCTGTCCTCCAAATCAGACAAACAGCAAATCTTTTACAGAGTTGTGAGAATGATGCATCTAGCTCCATTATAATGAGAAAAATATATTTCAGAGAAAATGAGTTGTTGGGGGGTTCACAGTCAAGGCAGCATTTAGCTGGGCTGGGTGGCCGGAGGTATCCAAGGAACATTGAATCATAGAATCATAGAATGGCTTGGGTTGGAAGGGACCTCAAAGATCATTTAGTTCCAACCCCCCTGCCGCGGGCAGGGTTGATCTGAAGATGACTTGGGACAGCTGGGTACCTGGCGCACTGCTGCAGTGCGGTCATACCTGCAGCATGGGCAGTTTGCAAGTAAAGGCTCATGCCCTTCTTTCTCTGGACATTGAGGCAGTCTCAGGAAATAGTCCATCTGCTGCCTATGTACCCTTCTGCTTCATCACAGCTTGAGATCTGTGAGTGCAGAGCATGATACATGGTTTAAGAAGCATGATAAGTATTTCTAATACTCTTTTTCTTAGGTCTTGCACCTAAATATTTTCAGTGCAAAGTAAGAAAAAAATATCACTGATATGTATTGAAATGCCATGAAGAAGAACACTGTACTTTATAACTTAAAATCCAGCACTGTCCTAATATATTGCTTTTGTGGTTATGCTTACTACCCTATGGAGTGAAGGGATTTCCTGGGAATCAATTATCTGCTCAGCATGTTTTTTCCAGATATAACCCATAGGTTATATCTGGAGAGAGGAGGACTCAGAGTAGTCATGGGAGAAAGGGAATTGGTTTTTTTTTCTGTTTAGTTTGTGGCGGATTGTGCATTATCTTTTTCAAAAGGGCAGTTGTTCATTACAAACATTATCTCCTACAGAAAAGGTATGACTGAATAGTTCAGAAGTTTTCTGAAAAAAGTGTTTAAGTAACACTCACAGTGCTGCTGAGTTTCAGAGAAGCAGCAGATAGTGCTGACCAGTTAACCAAGCAGTAAAACTGTGCATTTCCTACTGAGACCTTATCTCAAAGCTTATCACACAGACCAAATAAAAATGGAATTTAATTGACGTCACTTCATGCTAGAATATTAATGGACACAGAGAATATCTTCTTAAGGAACTTGCTGATCTTAATGACTTTTGTGATATCTTATCTCCAGAAGAATGTTATGCTTGCTCACATCATAAAGTGAATAAGCAAAATAAGGAAATATAAGGAAATACTCCAGGTCATAAATTCCAGTTCTAATTTTGCCAAATGAAAGCTGTATGTATGAAGTAAGGAAAATGAGTTACATTTCCTCAGTAAATTTTTACAGGAAAAATTGTTCATCCTCTTTATTGCTTGTCAATTAACTCCTTTGTTTGGCACTGTTTTTGATACATTCATGTGCTTAACTAATCAGCCTTTCTACTATGAAATCTTTAAACCACTCTTAGAGTTTATAGTTGCTGTGGAGATAATATAAATATTTTATTGTCATTAAACCTCTTTTGTTCAACAGTGTCTCTTACTTACTTTTTAATACCTATGTGCAACTTGCATATACAAATCCTTTAGTAATATACAAACATATTGCACTTTGTAGAGTGCAAACCACAAGAGACCTCGTATTACCCTCAAAAACTCATACGTCATACTATCTACTTCATCCACCTACTCAGGAAAATCACTGTATCCACATGGCTCAGGCAGTTCAGAACTAGGAAGAATGAGATGCTTTGGTTAATTTTGGTCAATTCCATACACATTTCAGCCTAATATTCAAATTTGTATTGACATGCTAATATTTCTCCTAGTTTTCCATTTTTACTTTTTATTGTTAGTCTCATCATCATACCTTCTTATTTTAGCAGAGAAGCAAATGTATCAGCAGAGCCTGAGTCCTTTCTGCCTTTCCAGGCTGGGTGGTAAGCACAGTCTCATGAGAGAGCTGAGTCCTGTTTCGGTCTTGTAACAGAAAGCATTTCAATAGATTAGGAAGAGATTCAAACCCATGCATTGTATTTCACAGAAACATAGTATGGCTGAGGCTGGAAGAGACCCATGGATGTGATCTGGTTTCCTTTTTCCTCCCCTCCCCTCCCCTCCCCTCCCCTCCCTTTGGTGATACCTTTCTTGTCTTTAATGTCCCTGGCAATGGTTACCAGGATTAGCTGCTCCATCACCTTCCTAAGCATGAAGCTGAGGCTAACCAGCCTGTAGTCCCCTGGGTCTTCCTTCTTGTCCTTTGTGAATGTAGGAGCGACTTTTTTGTCCCTCCTTCCCTTGGGCACTTCTCAATCACAGCTGTAGATCAAAGATCAATGATATTTGACAGCTCTCTCAGCCCTCAAGGGCGCATACCATCAGGGCCCATGGACTTATGTATGTCCATTTTGCTTAAATATTCCCTGATCTGATCCTCTTCCACCATCCTCTTCAATGAGAAAAGGTGCTATGCTGGAGCTTGTCCTCACCAACAAGGAGGGGCTGGTGAGTAACGTGAAGCTCAAGGGCAGCCTTGGCTGCAGTGACCATGAAATGGTTCAAGATCCTTAGGGCATCAAAGAGGGTGAAAATCAAGCTCACCATTCCAGACTTCAAGAGAGCAGACTTCAGCCTCTTCAGGGATCTGCTTGGCAGAGAGTCATGGGACAGAGTCCTGGAGGGAAGAGGGGCCCAGGAGATCTGGTCAATGTTCAAGGACCATCTCCTCCAGGCCCAGGAGCAGTGCATCCCAAGAAAGAGGAAGGTGGGCAAGAACACCAGGAGGCCTCTGTGGATGAACAAAGAACCCCTGGACTTCCTTGGGTGCAAAAGTAAAGTCTATAGGGAGTGAAAACAAGAACAGGCTAGCTGGGAGGAATACAAAGAAGTTGTCTGGGCAGCCAGAGATCAGGTTAGGAAAGCCAAAGCCCAGACAGAATTAAATCCAGCCAGGGACATAAAGGGGAAGAAGAATTTCTACAGCTATATCAGTGATAAAAGGAAGGCTAGGGAAGATGTTGGTCCTCTACAGAATGAAATTGGAGACCTAGTCATGAGAGATGTGGAGAAAGCTGAGGTGCTCAATGACTTCTTTGGCTCAGTCTTCACCAGCAAGTGCTCTAACCACACCAGCCAAGTTGTGGAGAGCAAGGAAAGAACTGGGAGAAGGAAGATCTGCCCTCTATAAGCGAAGATCAGGCTTGAGGCCATCTAAAGAACCTGAAGATGCACAAGTACATGGACCCAATGAGATCCATCCACGGGTCCTGAGGGAACTGGTGGATGAAGTTGCCAAGTTGCCAAGTTGCCAAGTTGCCAAGTTGCCAAGCCAATCACGTCTGAAAGGTCATGGCAGTCTGGTGAAGTCCCCAATGGCTGGAATAGGGGAAACATCACTCCCACTTCCAAAAGGAGAAAAAAGAAATCTGGTAAACTACAGGCCAGTCAGTCTCACCTCTATGCCTGGCAAGATCACGAAGCAGAGCCTCCTGAAGGATCTACTAAGGCTCATGGAAAATGAAGATAAGGTGATTGGTGGCAACCAGCATGGCTTCACCAAGGGAAAATTGTGCCTGACAAATTTGGTAGCCTTTTATGATGGAGTAACAGCAACAGTAACAGATAACAGAAGAGCAACTGATATCACCTACCTGGACTTGTGCAAAGTGTTTGATACTATCCCACATGACAGCCTGGTCACTAAATTTGAAAAACAAGGATCTGATGGACAGACCATTCGCTGGATAAGGAATTAGCTAGGTGATCACACTCAGAGTTGTGGTCAATGGCTCAATGTCCAAATGGAGACCCCTGATGAGCGGTGCTCCTGAAGGATCAGTACTGGGACCAGTGCTATTTAACATCTTTGTTAGTGACATGGACAGTGGGATCGAGTGCACCCTCAGCAAGTTTGCGGACAACACCAAGATGTGTGGTGCAATTGACATGCTAGAAGGAAGCAATGCCATGTGTGCTTGTAGCCCAGAAGGCCAACCACATCCTGGCCTGCATCAAGAGAAGTATGGCCAGCAGGGTGAGGGTGGTGATCCTGCCCCTCTACTCTGCTCTCGTGAGATCCCACCTGGAGTACTACGTCCAGTTCTGGGGCCCCCACCACAAGAAGGACATCGAGCTGTTGGACGGGGTCCAGAGGAGGGCCATGAAGATGATCAGAGGGCTGGAGCACCTCCCCTATGAAGGCAGGCTGAGAGAGTTGGGGTTCTTCAGCCTGGAGAAGAGAAGGCTCCAGGGGAACCTGACAGCAGCCTTCCAGTACCTGAAGGGGGCCTACAGGAGAGCTGGGGAGGGACTCTTTAGAAGGACATGTAGAAACAGGATGAGGGATAATGGCCACAGACTGGAAGAGGGGAGATTTAGACTAGATATTAGGAAGAAATTCTTTCCTGTGAGGGTGGTGAGACACTGGAACCGGTTGCCCAGAGAGGCTGTGGATGCCCCCTCCCTGGCAGTGTTCAAGGCCAGGCTGGATGAGGCTCTGAGCAACCTGGTCTAGTGGGAGGTGTCCCTGCCCATGGCAGGGGTTTGGAACTAGATGGTCTTTAAGGTCCCTTCCAACACAAACCATTCTATGATTCTATGATCCTCTTCAACCTGTTCTCTAGGACCTGAGATTCCTGAAGACCAAAGAAGGCATTCAGTACCTCAGCCATTTCTCTGTCTTACGTAACTATGTCCTACATCTTGTTCAGCAACAGGTCTGCTGAGTCTTATTGTCTTTGACATCCCTGGCCAAATTCAATTCCATTTGGGCTTAACTTTCCTAATTTGATCCCTGGATGCTTGGACAACACCTGTGTATACCTCAGGTTATCTGTTCTTGATTTTACCCTCTGCATACTACTTGTTTGTGTCTGAGTTTGGTGAGAAACTCCTTGTTCATTCATGCGTGCCTCCTGGCAGTTTTGCCTGACTTCCTACTGGTTGGGATGGACATCTCTTGAGCTTGGAGGAGGTGATATTTGAACAGTAACCAGCTTTCTTGGATACTTCTTCCCTCCAGTGCCCTATCCCATAAGACTTTTCCAAGTAGATCTCTGAAGAGGCCCAACTCCACTCTTCTGATATCTGTGGTTGTGAGCTTGATTTTTTTGTCCTCCCTGCCCACAGAATCCTGAACTCCACCATCTCATGGTTACTACAGCTATGGCTGCCTTTTATCCTCACAGTTCCAACAAGCCCCTCCATGTTGGTGAGCATGAGATGAGCAGAGCACCTCTTCTCACTGGCTGAACTGATTTCAGTTGAGTTGTATTCAAACTGAGCCTTCAGATACTGAATTTGAAAACGTGCTAATGATCTAAAGTAAGTTTAGTTTCAAAATATCATGTTCATAGATGATTGTCGTTGTTGAGGCAAATCAAGATGGAAGGTGATGGGAAAGGCAATGCCTGACATAGGATACCTCCTCAGAGGTACTGCTTGTCACAGGCAAAGTCAGCCTGTCCCCAGGGGACTGTACCCATCTTGCTTCTGTGGAAACATACTTCCTAGGACCTAACAGGCTTACAAGCATCTTTGCAGAAAGCTCTTTTAAAAATATTAGTGCAATGACTCCCAAAAAAAACATTAGAAATAAAATGGAAAATGAAAGTAGTAAAAAGGGGCAAAAATGTGTTACGTATTGCAGGAGTGCATTAAGAATACAGAATACAGTAATGGTGTATATACGTCAAAGTTTGATGAGCTTTCAAAGTTGGCTACCTGAATAATTAGCACAGCTAGTCTGAGCCTCTGTCAGTAGGCATAGGTCTTCTTCCTTCAGAAACAGCAACAGACTTCACCAGTGACAAGCCAACTTCCATTAGATATACCACTGTTTACTTGGTATCAAAAGCATTGTATTTTATTGTACTGCTAACCTTGCCAGGCTTAACCTACCCTAGCTGTGTAGGTTCCAAGCAAGTACAATATGTTAGCAGCTCTTTATTCCGGTGAAAGTAAAGCCACGCCTGATGCCCAAATCATGTCTAACACCAGGAATGCTGAAGGCTCCAAAAGGCTGTTCTGCAGGCAACAAACTTTTAGGAAGTGTGATGTTTGCATTGTCAGCTTTAGGAATTTGTATTACCTATTTTTTCTAGCACTTATTAGTTTTAAAATAAACTCCCTGCTGAGCAAAAAAGTATGTTTGTGCAGAGATATTTATAGACAACTCTTCCATCCAGCCCTCCAGCCTACTCCCATCCCCTGCAAATCCTACATTCATTCATAATTTTACATCTGTCAGAAACTGACTGTTACAAGCTACCCAATGGATTGCATTCCTTGAACTCAGGAGGAAAAAGTCTTTTGTGCTTTCAACTATGTGTGTTTGTGTCTAAATTAAACAAACAAAACAAAAACAACAGCTGGCATAAGTGAAGACAAGAATTGAGAAATGTTAATATTACATTAGCAAATCAGAGTGGCTTGAAATAAAACCTGGATATTCCATAGGCTGTAAATATGGCTCAGGTAAAGAATATTTTGAATCAAGTCATTTAAAGGGCAACTTACTTATTCTTGTTAGCAAAAGATAAATGTGGGTTATAAATAAAAATACATTGTATTTCCAATATTACTTTATCTAAAAAAACACTAAATAATTTGAGACATGTCCTTAATATGGTATGAAGTACAAGATTTCATGAAGCAGCCTCAATCAAGATCTTTTTGAACAAAAACCAAAAATGTGATTGTTTGGCAGCATTAATAAAAATCTAGGGCCACAGAAAAGACCATACTGGATTGGATTAGTGTTTCAAATCTGACAAAGAACAACTTCATGTTTTTTCAAGTGGATGTACTGGATTGGATATTTTTGGAACAGTCTGTTATAGATTACCTTATTCAGCATCTGATTTCTGCCTCAAATCAATGACTGTTCTTTTTTTATGCTTTCAATATTTACTAATCTGCAAAAGTAGATGACTACTTTATTCATATAAATCCATAAAATGCACTGAATCTGTGGCATATTCTGGACAATCATTCCATTCAAATCACCAAGTGTACAAGACAAAATAAACACATTACCTGGCAGAAGTACCTGAAATTTCAGAAACTCACATTCAGTAACTTAGTTCAGTTACTTACAGTTACTGAACTAAAGTTCAGTACTTTATTTCAGTTATATGCCTGATTTGTCTTTTGATAGTCATTTTGACCCCCCCATGTTTTCCACCTTGCCTGAAAAGTGTTGGCATTCCAAACCTAGTGATGATTTGCCAGGAACATCTTAGGATGTCTCCTATTCCTGCTGCATCCAGTTAGAGAAGGGGGGTCTGGAAATGATAGCAGTGTTTCCAGGTAAGAGCACATTACTGATATTAATGAGAAGCAGCAGCACTGGTGGTGTTTCTACTGCATTTTATATGCCTTATATGACTCTGGCTGTGCCCATTAAGCTATGGATGACTTTGGTGTGTAAGTGCTGTGTAATGTCCAGCACAACAAAGGTCAAGGATCAGTATTTTGAGAGAAAACATTATGATTTTGCCATGTGACTTAATTATTAATTGTTTTCAAGCAATATAGGAGTTATTGCATGAAGAGGAGTAAAACAGGCTTCCTTGTGTTTCCCCTGTATTGAAACTGACATGTAGGAGGCTTTGCTCCCTGTCCTCACAATGGATCAGTGGCGGTGGAGACATGGCCCTAATGATTTTAGAGCACATGACTCTGTTTCCAGCCCATAAGATCTGCTGAAATACCTTGGTGCAGCAAAACAAAACAAAACAAAACAACAAAACAAAACTAAACAAAACTAAACTAAACTAAACTAAACTAAACTAAACCAAACCAACCTAAATTAAATATAACAAACCAACCAAACAACAACAACAAAAAACTTCCTTCAAAATTAGCTTTGAGTGGAATGTGAAAAAACTGTAAATCTACAAAATCTACATGCTTTGGGTAAATATTTTCTTCCTTTTGAAGGAGAAAAGGTTTCAAAGGGCCCAAGGATGCCCTTGAAGAAAGTACATCAGACTGAGGAGGAAATAAACCATAGAAAAGATTTACAAGCAAGCACAGGGAAAAGCTCACACTCTTGTGAGCTGCACAGCTAACATAAATGAGTTCATCCATTTTAGTTTTAAACTGAGTAGTTGTGTGTGAATGTTTGTCAAAAGAATATCAGAAAAGCACAGGGAAGTGTCTTTTTTTTGCATGCTCTGCTGCATTAAAATAAACTGCCCTTTAGATGGTGCTCTTACAATCCTTCTGTGCACTGCAGCGACGGTTCCCCAGGCAGGGTGTGCAGTCCTGATTTGTAGTACTGCTCTGTAAGATGGAAGAGCTCCCTTCCACACACGCCATCAAACAAATCTTCATCATTTTCATCTTCTTTCTCAAATAACTAGCATGTTCATTGGTGAAGGCACTTGCCAGTCATTTGTTTCAAGTACCTTGCTTGTCAGCTTTCTACCATGAACAGGCACCACCTGATGTATTTCTATTGCGAGAACCAACTTCTCTGCCCCTTTCTGTGTTGCTAATGAGTAGGGGAATAAGAGAGTTTGGAAACACGGAAGCGAAAGAAATATCTATGTGCTATGTGGTGCTGTGCATGACCTATCGCTGAGTTCCAGGTTGAGTCCTGGGAAGCTGTCTTATCTGTTTGCTGGATGGAGAGAGAGCAGAGGTGAGAAAGATGAGGGTAACCATTTATCTTCCATTTGAACACATTCCATATCTAAGTTATCAATAATATTTTCTATGGAAAAATAACTTGTTCTGTCACCACAGTTTTCAGGCTTATCCACTTTTTGCCTTCTCATATTTTTAGCATAGAAATTCACATGAGATTTGAATATGTGCAAACAGCTTTTCTTGCAGCGTTCTCAGTACTTCCTCATACCATCATATTGCAAAAGCAGGATGTGTCACCTATGTACAAAGGGTGTAAGAATATAAACATAGCTCTCAAAACATGCCTGGGTTTGTGAGAACAATAGCGTTTCTCAAGACTGCAATCCAATTGCATGTACACAATGCTTTCTCTTTCTGCTAAATGGAAACACAGAATTCTCTTTCTGCTACATACTTACGAAACAAAGAGAGTGAACCATTTATTTATCAGCTGAGTGCATTTTCCTCTGGCAACAATCTGCAGAAGATAAGTGTTTGTATAGTCAAAACTCTAGCTGATTCCACTAGAAACTGCCCAAAACTTTTAAGGAAACAGCAACTCCCTGACACAGAACGAAGGCTCAGGTTACTGCTTACCAGCACATCTCTGCAGGCCAGTTGGTGTCAGAAGTACTAAAGCACTGTATTAGCTAGAGGATGCCTAATTCTTCTGTTGGGACAGGTCTTCATTCTGTCCACATGTGCAAACAGCACTAAGGCATACTCAGCTCCAGCTTGTCCCACAGACATGGCTGCGTCAAAAGCTAATACCCTTTCCCCAACCCTGGGCCCAGGCTGTACTCTGGTGGTCAGCTGGTGCCACTTGAGGACGGACTGCTGCTTTTGCAGACCAACAGCGCCACTCCCAGGGTGGTGTGCCTGTTCACCAGGCCATGCACATGTTGTGTGGGTAGGGCTGAGCACAGTAAATTAAACTAAATGCTTTCTGATTTTCTTTAGACCTTTATTCTGTTTACCTAGTTCAATGTTCTTGAAAGGCGCCTGATTTATTCAAAGTATCTTTCATACCTCTCTCGAAATCAGAAGTGTGAGAAGCCAACTGCTTTACCCCTTCCTGCATAATTTTCAAGGCTATCAAATTGTGTCCAGCCACTAGTCCCTTTTTTTTTTTTTTTTTGTCACATAAGATAATTTTTTTCCCTTCCCTTCCCATGTAGCATAGCACACAAGCTGGGGGGTGCATCACACATCCTCACTGCCATGTAGGATGTTAAGCTTCCGTCTCTGCTTGTAAAAATCACTCAGTGCTCAGTAAAAATCACTCTATGCTATAGTATACAAAGGAAGTGATCCACTGTACACGAGGAATAGAAAGACGGTATCACCACCACTCTGGACACTAGTGATTGGTGCCTCTCTTTCCCAGCAGATTCCCACAGGACAGCCCCCAGGTCCAGGGCAGGTGAGATGACTATTATTGGTTAATCTTCTGTCCTTGTTAAGTGCTGCATCCCACACTGACTACACAGGCAAACAAGTAGTCTTCCAAAGTAATTCCTTCAGTATTGAGCTTCAATTAATGAGTTTTCCACCATCAGCTAACTGGACCTTTCTGCTGTTTCTTCCCAGAGTATCTTGCATTCCAGTTGTCTGAAAGGTGTTCAGTCACGTCCTGAAAGCCCCTCAATAACCTCTGTGAAGTTGCAGCTGCACTCATGTGTAGTTATTGTCATTATCTAGTTCTACAACAGGAGGTTCTTCCCCCACACTTTGTTCAGTCAGCCTTTTAAGAATGAGATAATTAGGTGTTTGTTCAAGAGAAACACAAAACAATGAGAGGATTAGATAATTTGGCAGAGGTGGAACTTCCTTCCAACCACAAATTAGGGACTGAAAACTAGTAACTTTTCAAGATCATCTATATTAGTAACTTAAACATGCTAGAAAATATTTTTTCTTTTTCTATGAGAAGGCAAATTCCTTTTCATTTCTGCTTTACTACAAAGTAAGGTCCTTTTACTTCACACATACCAGCTGCATTTTCTTAAATAAGTGATTAGTCTGTAGATGTGTACCTAAATCCCCAGTGATTTCCTCAGTTTGTGTTTTGCTCTGGTCTAATTAAAGATGTTATCTCCGTCACTTATTTTTGGCCCCTGTCTCTAGAGGTCATGTCCCCACTAATGTTTTTATGGTGTTTAAAAACAGACTTATATTTGCATTCCAAATAAACTTTTAATCTCTGTAAATGCTACCATGAACTTTATTTTGAATCCATGTTCTTCCCAATGTGCTCAAATCTGTGAAAGTCAGAGTGATTATCTTGGTTTACGAGGCTACCTGTGTTTTCATACATGTAAGTCATTACTGTCAGCAAGAAAAGATTTTAAATAGAAGAGGAAGAGTTTGTTACTGTTAGATAGCAAGATAATAAATATACAGAAACCCTTTGTTGTTTCAGGCTTAAGATCAGAAAAACAGTTCTAAGGTCAAGACAACAGCCGTGGTCTGAAGTCCATCGACAGTAACACAAATCTTCCCATTTCTTTGGTTGATCTTACATCACATCCTAGAAGTCTGATTACTTTCCCACTAAAGGCCTAGAGGGTTACATAACCTATTCTGAAAAGGTAAACAACTCAAGATTTTTTTTCATGCAATACATTTCAGTAAAAATTAAAATTCTTTTTGGATAACAGACCCATCAATAAGTTGCTAAGAAGCCTTCTCAGATGATCAGCATCTTTCTTAGGAACTTACTAATGCTGGCGGTGATGAAACAGACAGTTTTGTGCCAACTTGGCACAGGACAGTTCATGGATGAGGTAATTTAACTGCATATACTTTTCCCACAGTCATCAACCAGGTGAAAAACTGGTATTCATAGCAGGATTTAACTTCTAAATACTAGCTCAAAAATAAGTGTAACTTCATGGCTTCCCAGCATGGCTCATCCTGTCCTCTAACAACTTCCAATTCATTTCCAGTCATCTCACAGATGAACTCAATAGAGCCATATTTGGGGAGGGGTTCTGTCATGGGTGTGATGAAGCAGAGGTGTACAACACTTGGCTTGAAGGATATAAAACACTTGTACCATGGAAGTACCAATCTCCAGCAAAACTGGCTTAATTCGATATATTGATTGCCAGACGAAAAACCTTGCAGCACATTTGATGGTAAAACATGAAATGCGGCTGTTACACGCCTGTTAGTCCGGAAATGACAGAAGAAAATGGATGATCATGCTGTTCTTCTGCACAGGTCTTTTGTTTGTTTATGTGTTTTGTTTGTTTAATTACATGAGTATATCCCACAGGAGCAAGGTCTGACTCTGAGACCTTCCCATACAGAAGATGACCTTTCATAATTTGAGATATATAAGTAAGTATTGGTAGAAATATTTGAACTGGTCTTCCAAAGTATGTCCTTTTTTATGGGTCATGTAACTATGAAATAACACTGAAATACACACTTTCTTGAGCAAAGGTACGTGTCTTTGGAGAAACAATTCTTCTCAGGCCCTTTTAGGAGGTCAGAAAAGGCAACCTTGTGTTCTGACTGTGGCTGGCAAATTCAAATAACAGCTAAGTGTGTACAATGGAGAAACACATCACCACGCTTGGTTATGAAAGGCTGTTCAGGACGGTCACAACAAGGTCTCACAGGGGCAGGAAGACTTGTCTAAAACTAAGGTGGAAACCTGATCTCTTGGCTAAATAGGGTTGTGTAACCAGAAACTTTCCAGAGTGCCTCTTGCACAGGAGATCAGCTAGTTCACTGATGCCACTGTGCACCCACACCACCAAGGTGCTTGCTGTGCTGGCCTGAAGTACAATGAGCACAGCACCATGCTTCTTCTGCCTCAGTTCTCAGGATCCAAGAGTTCAAGTGGTAAAATCAGCAAGTGGGATGCAGGAGGGAAAGAAAGCAACCATTTATACACTGGGACAAATGATATGATGCTGGGTCAGAGGTTACAACACTGTGGAGAGGCCACAGAGTTCTGCACAGGAATTAAATTTTTGCCCTGACTGTAGATTTTCATTATAAAACTCTTCAGGACAAAAAAAAAAAAAAAAAAAAAAAAAAAAAAAAAGAAGCTGGGGTGGGGAAGGGCCTAAGCCATTTCTCAGTTGACCTGTGTAACAGGAAAAGCAAATCACTGTGGCCCAGGCCCAGCTGTTCCACAGGTGCCACCTGCACCCACCAGCAGTGTGGTGCAGCCCATAACACAACCAAGGAGAGGCAGAACCTCGTGCCACCTAAAAACGTAAGCAATTGTTGTATGCATACTGATTTTTAAGTTCAGATAAAAAGATGCTTACAAACTATTCATGAGTTGTGGATTGATCAGCAATGGAAGAAAAACACACACAAAAAAAAAAAATTTAAAGACCCTGTGTCCCAGAACAGAGAAAGAAGTTCCCAGGAGTACTTAATGAGTCATCCTGCTCAGTCCTTTCCCTGAAGGGACTGGAATGTGGTAAACTGCAAAATGTCTCCACTGCTTTTACAAGCCTGTTGCATGTCCCTTTACAGATCAGGGCTGTTTAAAATAAAAAAGGGGAAAAAAGAAAAACAGTGGAGAAGAACAAACAACAAGCAAATTCACCTTGAATCAATCTGAACAGATAAATCTTTACTGACTTAGGTGTCTATCAGTACTGGGAGGAAGGGTGAGAGTGAAAGAGTGAAAGAGTGGGAAGGGAAAGGAAGAGTTAAGTTTCAGTTGGAAGGCACATACAAAGACCATCAAGTCCAACTGTCAAACTGTTTCAGAGCTGACCTAAAGTTAAAACATATCACTAACAACATTATTCGAAAGTCTCAAACACAGATAGGCATAGGACATCAACCACCTAGTTAGGAAGTATGTTCCAGTGTCTATCCTCTCAGAAAATAGGTTTTTCCTAATGTCTAGTCTGAACCCTCCCATATACCATTCCCACATGTCCCGTCACTAAATATTAGGGCAAAAAGATGAGCACCTCCCTCTCCTCTTCTTTTCAGGAAGCTATATAGGGCAATGAGGTTGCACCACAACCTTCTGCTTACCAAGCTTAAAAAACAGTGTCCTCAGCTTTTCCATATAGGACATGCTTTCAATCTCTTTAATCAGCTTTGTTGTCCTCCCCTGGATGCATTCAAGGACCTTAACAACCTTTTTATAATGTGGAACCCAGAACAACACAACACTCCAGATGAGTCTGCACCAATGCTAAATACAGTGGGATAATCATAGAATCATGATGTACTCCTGCCTGTAAGCTCCTTTTAAGTATTGGAAGGCCGCA
>VXAV01009904.1:101793-114690 GCA_013399715.1 Alectura lathami | reverse complement strand
AAAGGAAAGGAAAGGAAAGGAAAGGAAAGGAAAGGAAAGAAAAAAGAAAAAGGGGGGAGTCTCAATTTTGATATTTATTCCTAACTGTATGGAGACTCTATTCTTTCATGAGTTCCGCCTACCCTACAATTTGAAGCAGGGATTTAGGTGGTTGGTACCAGATGATCTTCCTTCCAACCCAAACCATTCTGTGATTCTCTGATTTAAGTCTCAGTAGGGTTGGAAAAATCCAACCTGAAGTAAAAGGTCAGGTGTATGCGTTTAACTATCTCTGCAAATATATCAGTAACACTGTTCCATATGTCCAACAGAATAGGTAATGAAAGCTATATTCCTGCAAATTCCAGAGGCTGCAACATTGAGTGAGGAAGAATTTTTCAGTCTGATTTAAAAGAAAAAAAAAAAAAAACACAGAAGGGAAACCAGTCAACCATGAAGATGTGTGGAGATCATTAGAAAAAGAAAACTCAATGAGGAAGAGAGAGGCTGGGACTGAAAAGAGGAGGTGTAAAAGAAAAGTAAGCAGTGGGAGTGGCAATATTAGCAACAGTGTTCAGTAAGCTTCAAGAATGGCCATAGAGTCTGAGGGTGCTGGGTGTAAGAGAAGGAAGCAGGGAAAGTGCATGGGGCTGGAAGAGAAAAATGAGGAATAACTTCAGTAATGCAAACAGGAGAAAGCAGCTTGCAGTGATCCTGGAAACTACTGGATAGGGAGGCAGAGAGCAGGACTGTTCTGGGGGATCAGGACAAGGGAGAAGCTGGGCAGGAAATGACAAAATGGGTTTTGGAGGGTAGGAGGAGCAGTATGTTTAGGATTTGTTCTAGGATGAGGATGATGAAGACAGATGGAGATGGCAAGTTCCACCTGCCTCTGAATAAAAATAATACAGAAGTTTCTACAGGGAACCTGAAACACTTGGTGTGCACATGGACAAGTGTAGTTGAAACATACAGATCTTCACACCAAGTCATCTTTGAAATACCAGTACCAGCTGTTGCCAAGAATCCCAACATGCATGCATTCACAGATGAAGTGTTAGATTTCAAAATTTCCTTTAGGCAAACAGCACACAACTTCCTTTCCAGAAGTGGGAGGAGGTATAAACATGCCTTTCTGGAGTCATAAACTCTCAAAGATCTGTAGCAGACCTGTGTGACATGCTTACAACAGTTGCTTTTTCTCACAGAAATGAAATGCTTTCATTTATAGAAGCTGTAGTCGTCCACAGACCCCAAATTAACTATGGTTTGTATATAACTTTCTCCATTTGTCTTTTGTTGTAGGAGATTGTCAAAATCCTTTATTCTACTTTTTCCAAAGCACTGAGGATTTTGCTTTGAACAAACAAACAGACCTATTTTTGCTGGGTTTGTGTGTGCGCATTCATATTGTCAGGATTCCAGTGCATTAGCATCCACATTAAGGAACTGCTCTGTGTACACCTGAAAGTGCTGAATCTTGGCCTCTGTCGGACATTTTGTTTTGATTTACTGTCTTCTGAATGTAAGAATGTGCAAGCCTCACTCATAGTTGGGACAGTAAAGAGGTATCATATGGAACTTCCTGCGTTCCAATTTGGCTGCTGTCTGCCTCAGATTCGAAGAAAAGGGGCCAAAAAAGTGGAGTCTAGCAACCTTATGCAACCTTATGCAATTTTTCCCCCCTATTTCATTACAGTCAGAGAAAGAGGCAGAACCCATATGGAGCTGCTTAAAAACCTTAGCTTTGCCAGGTTTCCAATAAGAGTATGATAAGGCATCAGGTAAGACAGACATCCATGCAGATTGTTGTTTGAAAGATCTCTTTTCTCTAAGACTTCACTTCATTTCTTAAACAAATATCAGTATGTGTTTACAATGTTCCTTAATCTATATGCACTGCTTCTTGGTCTCCTAGAAAGAGGAATGTCAGGTGTCTGTATCCAAATCCAGAACAAATACTACTCAAAAGAAGGCAATCTCGGGGGAAAATAAATTAAAAAAAAAAAAAAAAAACACTCTAAACTTAGCTAAAGAACAAAGACAGATAATCAAAAGGTTTTAGTCAGATAAAAGCAAGATGATAAAGGCACAATCATCCCTATTGAAATTTTCAAGAATATAACTAAAAAAAAAAAATAGATTGTATATTTGGGATTTGTAAAACATCAAAAAGCCATAAAGTCTTGAGATTCACTAATTCCAAGCCTTTCCAAATCAAATCAATCATATTTAAATGGTTATTAACTAAAATTACAAGGGAAAGCTCTAAAATCCAGAGAGAGTTTTTATCATGATGTTGTTTGGTTTCTGCAGGTAAATTAAGAACTCCATAGCAGACAAGTTCACTTATATTTGCTTACACACATTATTAAAAATTAATCCTTGGATACTCATTATTGTTGATAACATCAAAGAAATTAAGAGACCTTAATAACCAGGGGTTTGTTCTGAATAGCAAGGTATCATTGAAAACAAACTCAAAGACAAGTTGAAACACATCATATGTCATAAGGTATTTGTCAAAGTAAATAGTAGAGACTGACATATTTAGGTAATTCCTGATTACAAAATAATAGCTTTAAGAAGCAGTGGTAAGGAATAAATAACGAAAACAGATTTTTGCAGCAGGTTGCTTCATAAATACTGGCTGTTTGAAATCTTAGGAAGTAGTCCTGGAAGCAAAATTTGAAAATGTGTAGAGCTCTCAAATATGCATAAAGCATAGATACACATGTAAGTAAAACACATAAAACACTACAAATATAATATGGCATCAGTTTATTATGAAGCTTTGCCCAGATAACAGTATCTCTGCATTGTTGTTTTATTATTATGACCTAGGGTTTGTAGTTGGACAATGTAATAGTTAAGAAAAAAGGCTGCTAGTTAGGACTGAGCAACAGTAAAGAAATTGCTGTACAAAAATTTTCTAAATTAAACTAAGTAACTTATTGCTTTAACATTCTTAGCAACATTCAGTCTCCATGAGCATCTTTATTACAGAAGAGACCCGTCATGAAAATTAGCCTCAAAACCAAAATATTTGCCCATAACAACCCGAATGACCTATGATAATAGGCTATTAATACCTATAAACTCCAATAGATAAGGAACATTCAATCCTATGGCAGTGAAGAGTGCATGACCGATTATCTTCCCACTATGTGACAGTGAATAGTAGTAAAATTTGTGCACCAATTCCCACTGTACTGTAAACTTTTTTATTTTATAATGACTGGATTAGGTACTAACTGAAACATTCAGGAGGATTATGAATCTACATTAAAAAGAAATCCTGTCTCTGCTATCCTCTGTTTTCTATTTGAATGTCTGTGTTTAAATTAGAAAACCAATTGGACAAGTTCTAGAAAAAAAATATCTCTAAAGGTCACAGTAATAATCAAAGTTATTCTAAAATCTTTTATTTCAGAAAAACTCTCCAAAATCAAAATTTCCAAATGATACATGTGGCCACACAGACATTTCAGTCCTAATGTCACAACAGGAAGCACAGCTGGATTCCAATGCAGAAACTCCAGACTCATCAATACCTGTAAGCTGGTTGCAAGGATACTTCAAACCTGAGATCTCAGGTAGGGCCTAATGGGAGTTATTAGCTGAATTCACTTTTATGAGGTATTGTTGGGTTTTTTTCCTGCACATTTTAGATTGTTCAGAAACATGTTTTTCTAGAGACAGGGTTTGTAAGAGGAAGAGATATAGTGATCTTTTTTCTAGATGGAAACAGGATGCATAACTGGCTCTGTTTTGGTAATCCTCTTTGTGATAGTAAGGAACAGTAAAGAAAGGGAGGAGCTCCTTTGCATATTGGCTAAGACAGGGTCCTGTGGTAGCACAGACAGACTGCTACATCCAAGCTGCTTTATTGTACAATATCGATAAGCTCTAAATAGAATTTTATATTCAGACTTTCCAGTGAAGCTAACCAAGGCACAAAGCTGGCTTGTGCTTACCGCTGCATACAAGCTAAGAAACCTTACAAAACCTGGGCCTCTGGGGAACATTTTACAAGGCTGTAGTGGCTCTGAACAGAGCCAGCTCAGGTCCTGAAAGCAAATCTTTGGGTAAATTCACATGGGAGTTGAATAACTGTGTTCAGGTGCCAACATACCTGAGCTTAAACACTGCCAAATCACCTCTGCAGTGCACTGATACCATTTGTGGTGTTTCTGCAGCCAGGACACAACTCAGCTGAAACCCAGATGTGCTGCTTACAGATAATTCAGCTGACTGTGTGTGATGTTCAGGAGTGTAAAACTGCACTGCCCCTTGCTTTGTTTCTTTCACAGCCACATCCCCTGCCTTCCTACCATAGCTACCCCCACTTCCAAGCTTCTGGCAACAAAACACAAAACAGAGCTTCCAGCTCTTACATACTGTCGGCAGACTCACTTTCCTTTCCTTTTCCTCATTGCTTCACCAACAGTTTTGTTCTGCATAGCTGGGGTCACATTAAATTACTTATGCAATGTGGGAACTTGATGTTGCTCATCATCAGTCCAGAATGAAAGAGGACGAAGGACTTACCCAGTGGACTTTTAGGAAGAAAACAGACTTTGATGCCAGTTAGGACCTGTGTTACTCCCATTCATATTCTCAGATCTCTCACACAAGCTTTGGTTGACCTTCCACATTTTCCTACGTTTAATGTCTTCTGGTTATTTGCCAGGACAGTTAGTTGTTGCATTCAGGTGCAAGACTGGAAAAAGTAACACTGTGGCTGTAGGCAGGATATGGAACCAACAGGCTTTAAGAGAAAACATGAATAGAAATGAAGACAAAAACAAACAATCAAACAAAAANAAAAAAAAAAAAAAAAAAAAAAAAAAAAAAAAAAAAAAAAAAAAAAAAAAAACGCCTGAGCCTTACCATGCCCTAAACAGCCCAAACATTTACCAGGATGAAGACAGGAATTGAACAAAATAAAAACAAGGAAGTATGCATTGATTACACCAAAAAAAAAAAAAAAAAAAAAAAAAANCAAAAAAAAAAAAAAAAAAAAAAAAGTGAATTAGAAGAATTTCTAATTCACACGTTGCAGACTGAAGCAGTGCAAAAGATACTGAAAACAAGAGTTAACTAACACTCTTATTTTAACTTTCTGGAGGCTGTAAAACATAGATTTCAATCTCTTGACCACTTGCTCTGTTTTCTCCAGGATCCACTGCTGGGTACAACTGTATATGAAATAGGACTCTATACAACTAACTTTATTCCCTGAGAAAGAGTCTGGGAGTGACCCTAGAGGCTGGAGGTTAAGGGCAAACAAAAGAGAAATTTGGAATTTAGTTCTTAATCCTACTATTATTTCAAGTTATCTGCAGAAAATGGAAGAGCTGCAATAGAACAGCCTGAGAAACACTAAGATGTCAATGCACTCTTTTGTGGATTAACCTGGCAAGTAACTGCACAACACACGGCCTTTCGCTCACTACTCCCACTCCCAGTGGGATGGGAGAGAGATTCAAAAAAGTGAGGTTGAGATAAAAACTATTTACTAGGACAGAAGAGAGACACATAACAATAATAATAATTTTACATATATATATGAATATGTAGAAAACAAGTGATGCACAATGTAATTCTTCACCACCCACTGACCGATGCTCAGCCAGTCCTCGAGAAGCGGCTGCCCACCCCAGCCAACTCTGCGCAACTTTATAGGTTCTTCTCACATGACGTCATACGGTATGGAATATCCCTTTGGCCAGTTTAGGTCAGCTGTCCTGGTTCTGCTCCCTCCCAGATCCTTGAGTCCCCCTCAGCCCCGCTCGCTGGCAGGACAGTACAAGAAGCTGAGAAACTGAAATGTCCTTTGCTCTGTGGAGCACTGCTCAGCACCAACTAAAACATGGGTGTGTTATCAGCATTGTTTCTCTACCAAAGCCAAAGCATAGCATGGTACCAGACACTGTGAAGAAAATCAACTCTGTCCCAGATAAAGCCAGAACACACTCTCATTTCTTGGAGGTGGAAGAACTGTTTTAAGAGGTTTCCTGTACAAACTCTAGCCACTCTAATTAAGCATCCTACCCATTGTTGTTTTTGGACAAAGAACCACGGAAGAATTATCTCCTTCATGTTCCAAAAGACATCAGTCTTTCTGTATGCATCTTTCCTATATATACTTCAGTTCAGAAAAACTGAAATTTATTTTATAGTAAATTGGACCAAAAATTATGATTTGGGTCATTCTAAATATGAACACTTTGCAAATATACATCTTGCTGAAATATACATCTTTTCCCAGTCTTGCTTTTAAGTACAGGTTTAAAAACTGTATGAGTCCATTTGAGTAGGTAATCGCTGTTTTACTTGACGGTATCTAATTAAAAGGAAAAGAACCTTTGTATTATATTAAAAGTAGTAACCATATTGTCAACAAACAACAATAAAACCTTTATCTGGGTTTTACTGAAAAGCATGCCATAGACTTTCTGCAACCATTTTAACCTGTAGTATACCAAGACAAAGAAAGTTATTTCCACATTAATGAAAAAAACGATAACATGCATGACCATATTATTTACTTCTCTCAGAGTGGCAAACCATGCAAGTGTGTTCTAACCCTTTATTTCATCTAAAGTCTATCCTGCCTATGTAAATTGTAAGCCCCACTGAGTACTCTGTGCTTGAACAGACTAATATAGGATGGTTCCTTTCTCAGGGATTTCTAGTCACTACTGTAATTAATGTAATTAACAATAATAGCTCCATGAAGCCCAAAAGCATTAGTCTCTCTGTGTTTTCATTTCACTGTCGTGGATATATTTTACTTTCATTTTTAAGCTAAAGATATGAAGTCAATCTCAATAGAACTTTAAAATATAAAGAAATGTTGAGGTATGCAAAAAACAAGGAGTTCCTGGCTCCTGTTCCTGTAGGCCTATTTCTGTTAAAGAATACTACCAGTTGCAGAAGGTCCCTTCAATCTTCTTTGCATTTCCATGAAATAAATATTTAGAAATTTAAACTGATTCATGCCATACTGGAATAATTCAGGAGACTAAGAAACTGAGCATGTAGCTGATTTAATTAAAACACAAATTACACAGTATTGCAATCAAATGAATACAAAGTGCGATGTATAATTCGTGAGCTATACATATTCATATTTCAAATCAAATAAGCCTCAGCATGAGAACACAAAAGCATATCACACTGCAGATTTTTTTGCATTCAAATGGTAACTTATGACCATCCGTTACTCTAGTATTAAAGTCACTAAAATGCACAATTTGGGGGGGGGGAGGGGGGGAAACACTCGTAACATTTTTAACAATATTTCCTTAAGCCAGCAAAGGAGACAATCCTCTCATTCACCATGTCCCCCTAATATCCTTTCATGAATTTGTCAGTTGATATGCCCTACACCGAACATTAAGGCTAATTGTCTCAAGCCTTGAGCCTTTGTGTTGCTCCATGTGTTGCAAATACGGAGCTATGTGCGTCGAGCATTGAGCCAGCTGTGTGTTTTTCGATCTCTCAGGCACCAGGTCTTTGTGAGTTGATCTGTGCCGCAGTGACAAACTCCTGCAAGGATAGTGGAAGTTTCCCGGCCTGGCTAGGACTTTCCAGAACTCACCAAGTAAGGGGTTGGGGTAGGACATGTCATTGCCACAGCAACCCCTTCCAGCAACTGCCTGAGTTGGTCACTGTGGAGGTGACAACCACCAGGCCTGTCCCCCTGCCCCAGCACGGGAAAAGAAGATGACTTTACTGGTCAGAAGAACAAGACTCTGCAGAAGCAGATGAAGAAGACTTTGCAGAATCCGTGGTGGTGACTATCTTTCTTGCATTTCTCTTTCTCTTTCTCTCTCATTCTATAAAAAAGTTGATCCCTGGCTGACATTTGGCCTCCTTTGAGCTTAATTCTGGGCAACTGTATGCAACAACGATCTCTGGATCACAACAGAAACCAAAGAGAAAATCAAAACTTAAAGTTTAAAAACACAATGATCTAAAATAAAGCAATGCTTATGCAACCCAGTAAGACAATCATAAGTACAAGAATCAGAACTTAACTCTGCTACAACACAGAAAATATTCAATAATATCATCTATGGTTGTCATCACAGTTCTTGATTTGTTTGTTCTTAATGACGGAAGAATAAACCAAAGTCAATCAGGAAACTGTACAGAAAAGTTAAGCAGTTTGTATATTTGTTTGTTTGCTTCCATGTCAAAATATTATTTCTCTTTACTTAAATAATTCCTTCTGTACACTAAAGAAAGGTCATGCTGTCCTCTGTTTAGGTTTTGATACGGAGTATATGATAGCTTGCCTTTTCCACCAGAACTGCCAGCTTACATGAAAACATCAGAGTAAGTAAGACTTTGTGATGGGATTCCTCACCAAATCCCCATTTTGCAGACAGGTGTAAGTGAGGCTATGCAGCTGCTCCAAGCTTAAAACAGATCCCTTCATTCTGCAAGGAATTTCCCAGCAGCTTCCACATCCTTATCAGCACTCACCCTCTGAGTCAAGCCCTTTGGCCAGGGGATGACAGATTCTAAAAACAAAGAGATGATGTTGTCGTACCAGTAATGACCCTGTGAACAGAGTACGAAATGGCTCTGGGCTGCATGTTGAAAGGTGGGTGGGAACCGACCAATGCAATTTTCTTCTGGTTTCTCATGGGTGTAGTGTGGGTTTATGGAGGGGGGCGGGTGTTGATTCCTCTGTTTTTTCACTCAACTTAGCCATTGTGTGGCTGGCAAGAACATATGCCTTGCACTAATAGTGCACAGAGCCACCCTTACTCATGCCAGGTGTTGCTGTGTTTTCTGGGCAATATATCTTTTACCACTGTAATAGCAACAGGCAATCACCAGGTAAAACGGTATTATTCAATTTGAGCAGTAGTGGCATATTTATATTATGTAAGATGGAGAATGGGAAGGGGGAAAACAGCACATCTGGAACATGGTATGCTATCATAGAAATATCCTAGATGACAGTCTTTAAAAAGGATAAGCTATAACAGGTTTGAAGAAATTTTTACTGCACACATATATACCTTAATGTGAAGTTACAATTAGATTGCCAGCATATTACCAATCTTTATGAATGTGGAAGGGAACAGATTGTCATCACTGAGCTTCTGGAAATGACATTACATATCTTGCTCCTACTTAACACATACTCTGGTTCTACCAAATGCTCATAAACACAAACAGAATTTGGTTGTGAGTATTTTCTCTGTTGCATGATCCAATGGCATAGTTTTTGCAAAATCGTATTTATTGTACATATTTATTACATAGTATTTTAGATATAGAGTATATGTAAATATTCACACTATATTATCCTTTCTTCATTTATACTTTAGAATATTTCCTTTAATTCAGAAAATGTGCCATTGATTGACTAAGACTGGAAATTTCAAATCACATCAGAAAGACCTGGCCCCCAATTCAGTAGTAGATGAAGGCCATCGCATATCAATAACAGGCTTATGGGTTATGTATCAGGAGAGCTTGCTGGCAATTAGAATTGTTATTTATTACTAGGAAAAATGATAGATCAGAAATAACTAAGTTCAATAATCAAGACTAAAGGTGATTACACAAACTAAAAGGAAATAATACTTGGAGAATCATTCTTATTATCATTTAGCTCCTAAAATCCATTGTGGATATTTAAAACTCTCAGTAATTCTGCAATGTCTTCTGGTTTTTGTTTTGTTTTGTTTTGTTTTGTTTTGTTTTGTTTTTCTATATGAAGACACATTTGAGTGGTCAATGTGAGGAACATTTATACTGAAAACAAGAAGTGACACTGGTAAAAGCCATGCTTCTAAATGTGTTTCATTAAGACTGCTTAATGTTTCAAAGCCTGGACAAGGCTTTTAGTTTCTTCTCCTTATTATAATGTGTTTATTTCTGTTAGGAAATGTTTCTGCTGTGAGACTTTAATCTCAAGCTTGTCTAATTTTTGTGGTCTGGAATTCATACCATAAGCAATCTATTTGCAATATATCTATAAAAGGCAGTATTTCATTTTTTTCTTGTGGATGGAAGTTGCTGACATTATTTTACTATATCATAATCAACCTGATGATGGAGAAGTTGTGTTGCTTTTATATATATGTTGCTTTGGGTGTCAAGCAAAGAAAATAACAAATTCCACCTCTATATTAGTGTTCCATCATTTTTGCAGCAATTTTCAATTATCCAAGTGTCACTCTTTTCCTACTAGTTACTTTCAGTGTGAAGTCTCCAATCTGGAGAACTGAAATTTTTTTAATTGTCCAAATGTGTGTGCCAGCTGACAGTATGCAAAAATCACATGATCTTCTATCCACCTCAACATAGCAATGAAACTCGTATGAAATATCTTTCTTTCTCACAGGTAGCAGTGGTTTGCATATGGAAGTTTTGATCACGGGCAGAGATTAGAATATTAGTGACGCTACAAAGCAGTAGGGATGGACGCTGTCCTTCCCACTGTCTGTGCAGACTAAGTATCAACCACAATGTTTTTTTATGATATTCACTACTTGTGACATATACTAGTTTTATGGTGTGTCAGGGTCCAACAAAAAGATTTCAATCTATTTCTGCCATCCATTGGAAACAAAAGGACTGTGAGTATTATTGCTAGAAATCTGAATGTTTATGAATAAAAGATTGATGAGGTTGATGCTTAAAATAAAGGCTTCTGTTTATTGATCACAGGTTTTTTCTGTGACTGAAATAGCTATAGCTAGAAAATATTGGAATGAATTTCTCAGCAGTCAAGAGAAGGCACTACTGAGGGTGATGTTAATATTCAAGGCTTTTACAGGGTGAACAGCTACTGAAACAGAACTTTTATATCAAAACTTTATATTTTGGTAGACAGACAACATTGTTCAAACCTTTTTATCTCACTTGGCAGAACCGTCCCTTACAGAACAGCCCTTACAGAAATTTCTCATATCTGGAAATATTCCGTACACCTGAGATGGAGACAGAGCTCACCTGTTTATCCCCTAGAATTTATATAATCCTAGCAACAAAGCAAAACCGCAGTATAACAAGCACTCTACCTCAGCTGAAACTCTATCATATTTTTCTCTTCTGAACATACATCTAACCACAGCAAGCACATTATGTGGCTCCAACAAACAAATTTACAGAGAATAACAAAATTTATAATATTTCTACATCAACCTGTTTTTTTCATTTTAAGTATTAATTTGTTGTTGTAATTTAAAGTATCACCTACAACATTAAACATAAGGTAGATAAAAAGGCAAAGAATAAATAATGCTGGAGAAATGCCTGATACAGAGGTGTCCTGGCTAGTTAGAGCTAAGGGGAAAATACGGTATGAGGTATTACCATTTACATAAATTAATGTCTGCACAGATTATGTTCACACAAATCTGAAATTTTTTTGCATGCTTTTTTAGAAGATTGAAAGCGATTCCATTTATTATACATTATAGGAACTGTAAAGTCACTCAAAATGCATTTTCAGCAACAGCAAGTTGAAACAAGCTTGGTATGACTCAACACAGAACTGGTTTATATGTTAATATTCTTGAGAAAGTATTCAAAAGATGAATGTTCATTTACAATACACATTCTGTTTTCAATATATCCTATATCTGAGGACACGAAAACATCATATATTTTGCTAAGAGAGCTTCAGTGGAGTTAGGCTAATAACAATTGATCAGTAAACCACCTAACATCCTTTGATGGTTCAAGGCTGGAGCTGACAGACATTTCTGTCAATCTGCAAATGCACCACAAGCGCAGCGTTTCAGTACAGGAGAGAGGAGACAGGGTAGGGTGACTGAACACGTCAGCCAAGGTGTTCTCTCCATTACTGTGCCTGAGGAAAGGAAATATTGTGCTGGCTACTGAAGTGGTATAAGAACCGGAAGAGTAATAATTTGTCCTGTAAATTAACAATACTCTTCTGTGCTTGCAAGCCAGAAATCTATTTGCCTGTAAAGCTATCCAATATGCATTTAATGCTGTGTAAATAACAGCAGCAATAACATTACAAGTTAAAAAGTACTACAGATTGGAGTGAATATCCTGGTTCTTACTCCTTGGCACTTATTCCTGACTTTGCATCCCATTCACTCATACTTTAAAGAAAATTACTTCTGTCTGGAGTGTTTGTAAGGCCTGATCTTTCTACCTATTGTTCTCATTTTACTTTTTGCATTTCAAGCTAGGCACGTTGTCTCAGCTGCATTTACTTGCCAGATTCGTCTTTATTAACGTGAACGGAAAATTTCAGTCTGTATTCACAAAGTGGTGAATGATTTTGTGGTTCATTTCTTACCTGCTAATCTCATTTTTGGCTGATCATCTCCTTTCATGACCAAGTGCCTAGCTCAAGTCCCTCATCCAGNTTATACATAGACAATATTAAACAGCATGACTTAAGCAGCTCTAATCCAGACATAAAATATAAAAAAAAAGCTGTCTGCTTCGTCAATATATGTCATGTCTGATGGAGAAATAATTATTAAGCCACTTAACTCATCCATGTGCCTGACAAGAGATTAGCAGAGAGCAGGGTCATTGTAGGCATGCTTTGANATTCTTGTGTTATATAGTGTTATCAATCTTTTTGCAAACTTCAGGGTTCTGTTTAATTGTTACACGTACAAGGGGTTACTGAGTAGAACTGAGTGGATTAGCAAATTCAGTCATTTTAAAACCTGTTGGTTCATGTTTTATCATGGATGTTTATACATAGACAATATTAAACAGCATGACTTAAGCAGCTCTAATCCAGACATAAAATATAAAAAAAAAGCTGTCTGCTTCGTCAATATATGTCATGTCTGATGGAGAAATAATTATTAAGCCACTTAACTCATCCATGTGCCTGACAAGAGATTAGCAGAGAGCAGGGTCATTGTAGGCATGCTTTGACATTTT
>VXAV01009904.1:42703-53362 GCA_013399715.1 Alectura lathami | reverse complement strand
AAAAGAGGAATCTGTGCAACTTTGAGCAGGTGTACCAGCTGTCTGAAAAGTTTTGCAAACAGAAAATATATTACTTGTTCTTACCCTGTCAGATGCATGGTTATTATAGGCATGTATATTTATTAGAGGATCTTAATCTTCAAGCTGTATCAGCACCAAAGCTGCAAACACTTCTGGCTTATGCCAGTGCATTCAATTGTAAGAATAACAAATATGATGAGCCAACTACAGTAGCTGGAGAGTAGCAGTAAACCTTTTCTAGCAGCTTCAGACAAACTGCCAAGCCATGAAAATTATGAAAATTAATTCTGAAATCTTGAATATTTTCAGTTTTACCAGTCACTGTTGGCTATAACTTTCTTCACAGCACAGAAAAGTCATAATAGCGTGACAAAGTGAGAATGAAAAAAATTCCTGAAACCTGTTTAGAAAATGTGTTGAAGTTTCATTTATAACTGCACATACACAAAAGGCCTTTCTGTCAGCATCACTTACAAACCTTTGCTTACATAAAACCTGCAGTTGTCTGGGAGTAGCAAGGTGTGCCTGAGTTACCCTGAGGTCAGTATTAAGCTTTAGTGGCCTTCACCAGCCTCATGTAGGGTCTCCACCAAAACTCTGCTGCTCATTAGTCCTGAAGGAATTGGCTGATGCAGTCGCCAAGGCCCTCTCTACGATATTTGAGAAATCACGGCAGACAGGTGAAGTCCCTGGTGACTGAAAAAAGAGCAATGTTACACCCATTTTTAAGAAGGGTAGAAAGGATGAGCCAGGGAACTACCAACCTGTCAGCCTCACCTCTGTGCCAGGCAAGATTATGGAATAGATCCTTCTGGAAGCTATGCTAAGGCACATGGAAGACAGGGAGGAGATGCGAGAAAATCATCATGGCTTCACCAAGGGCAAGATCTGCCTGACCAACCTAGTGGCCTCTACAATGGCCTAACTGCATCGGTGGACAAGGGAAGAGCCACTAATATCATCTGTCTGGACTTCAGGGAGGCCTTTGACAGGGTTCCCCATAACATCCTCCTCTGTAAACTGGAAAGATATGGATTTGACAGGTGGACTCTTTGATGGATGAGGAACTGGTTGCTAGACCGCATCCAGAGAGTGGTGGTCAATGGCTCAATGTCCGGATGGAAAACAGTGACGAGTGGTGTCCTTCAGGGGTTTGTTCTGGGATTGATACTCTTGAATATCTTCACCAGTGACTTCGACAGCGGGATCGAGTGCACCCTCAGCAAGTTTGCAGATGACACCAAGCTGTTGGTGAGGTTGATACACCTGAGGGACAGGATGCCATCCAGAGAGACCTAGACAGGCTGGAGCAGTGGGCCCAGGCTAACCTCAGGAGCTTCAACAAAGCCAAATGCAAGGTCTTACACCCGGGTTATGGCAACCCCCGCTATCAATACAAGCTGGGGGATGAAAGGATTGAGCAGACACCTGCAAAAAGGGGCTTGGGAGTACTGGTGGATGACAAGCTGGACATGAGCCAGCAGTGTGCCCTCACAACCCAGAAAGCCAACCACATCCTGGGCTGCATCCAAAGAAGCGTGGCCAGCAGAGCAAGGAAGGTGATCCTGGCTCTGCGCTGGTACTCTGGGGACTTATCCCAGACTTTGGGGACAGCTGGCACTTGCTGTTGCCCAAGATCCAGTTACTCAATCAAATCATGCTTAAGTGGAGAAAACAGAAATAATCCAAGTCTCTTTGTTCCCATCATTCCACATTTAAATTTCATGTAACAGCTGATATTTTAAAGACCTGTCAGAATATCTCCACTGTGATTTACAGTGGAGGAAAAAGATTTAAAATTGTTTTATATTCCTTGCAATTTTCTTTAAACATTTTTGAAAAGTTATTTAATTTCCAGCCCGCACCTGGTAGATGGCTAGAATGTGTGCTGAAATATAAATTTGATTTTAAAACTCTATTTTCTGTGACCTTGGCAGGGAACTCACATCAATGAGATGCTATGAAAAGTGGCACTGTAATAAGTGCAGGAATTTTCAACTGCCATGAGTTGAGCAGGCTGACAGTCATGACTAGCATAACTAGCCCAATTTTTGCACTTGTCTTGGCGCAGGAAACCTCATTCAATCCCAGCTAACAGTCTCAGGAGTAACAGTCCACAAGGACTGCTTAAAAAGGAAACCGAGCTACTTAGGTTCTATGCATTCTCTAAAAAGGTAAGTTGTCTGCTACTCATTTTCTTACCATCTTCCTAGTGCTTACAAAAGTTTGCCTGGTTATTTGTTCCAAAGTTTGATTGTTTGTTTGGTTGGTTTGTTTTGTTTTTCTAGAAGCTGCAGTTTAGCTATCCCACCTATAATTCCTTTGCTCCCCTTTATCCTTTCCCCAAGATAACAAACTACATCTGTTCAGTTTTCTGATGTTTGTCCTCCACTATATAGCTAGTAGGAACCATTGTTCTCTTCTGTAAATAGCCTGTGATGAATATTGTCAGGGAGTTTATGAAAATATCCACTTTATCTCCACACTCTCTAGCATGTTCTTGCCTGAGTTCTTCAGCATTTTTGTAGTAATAATTGTACTAAGCAGCTCCTCATAACTGAAATTTTCACTTCTTTTTCTGAAAACTGATACAAAAAGCAAGCATTAAACACCACGGTTATTTTCTCCGCACAACCAGTCATCAACAGAAAGGAATGGATTTTCTTCAATATTCCTTCTGCTGAGAAGATAGTTGCTAGCTGTGTCTCATTTCATGTTTTAATTTCGCAATTTTTCCTACTTTTTTATAATTTCTTTATACATGTCCCTAATAATTTTATTTAGTTTATGCTTTTCCCATACTTTCTATATTTTGATGTGGGTAAAGATTTTGTGGTTTTGCCAAGTCACTGTTTTTCCTTTCTGCCACTAGGACCATATTTTGGAGAAGTTGAAAGCTGTTTTTGTATTTTCCGTAACATTTGCCTCTGAGCTGTCATCTAGTTCTTTCAGTTTGATTATATACCAACCTGAGGTGTGTTTTTGTTTGTTTTCCTGGTTTCTTCCCTGTGTAAGGATTGTAGATTTAAATATATATTTCTTTAAATTCTTTATATATCTTTTATATTTCTTTAATATATATTTCTTTAAAGACTGCTTTTTTCTTTTGATTAATTTCTTCTTTTTGAGCAAAAGCTGTAGATTTTACTTTTTGGACTACGCAAAATGAAGAGAAAGTCATATTATCTACATCAGTTATTTATCAGCTACATATGCCCCTGCTAATATTCTTCTGTTTAAAATTTTCAGAGAAAAGTTATGCAATAAGGAGTACAGGCATCAACACTTTGAATCAATAAAGAAGTCAGAATCAATAAAAACAAAATATTCATTTTAGAATATGCTGGGTAATGTATTTTATCATGTTCAGAGCTTCAATCCTCTGACTGAGAAAGTAGTGAAAAATTCCATCAATTTTTTACTGCATCCTATACATGATTACACTGTACCAATATTTTAAACTTACATTTACAGTAGTGGATGTTAATAAAAATAGTGTTGGATGTCAGATCAGATTTTGGTCCAGCAGCTATGTATCAAAAATAGGCAGCAGTGCCTGCTAGCCACACAGTCAAAAACAACAAAGGGAGTTGTTAAGCAAAGCATGACAGATGGCAAAAACAACAAATGGTGGAATACTTGAACAAAGAGAATAGTCTGACAAAATGTCCCTAAGCCTGGCATCTGCCATGACATCTCCGAAGTCTGTTGTACCTGGACGTCAATCAACTGAATGGCATTTCACTGATTTAGGTAGAGGATGCAGCAGTAAATGAAGCCCTGAGGTCAGACTTCAATATCTTACTGGCAGGAGAATATCCAGGGCAGATATTGGTCTAGTGAAGAAGTCCACATGGATTACGGAAACATTCCTTACTTTTAAAAAGCACAATTTGGATGTGAGCTTGTCCTCTGGCTTTAGAAATAAAAAGCACAGCATAAGGTAAAAAGCTGGTTTCCATCCAAACTAAAATGGTAAAAAGATGTAACAGCTTGGCTTTAAAAGGATGTCCATCTGTTAGTAAACTAGTGATCATACCATATATTTAACAAATTAACAGACAAGAAAATTACTGCCCACACCCATGGCTCAATAAATATTTGGGGCCATGTTTTTATTTACAGCAAAGCCATTAAGTGTTTAAGTTGAAGTTTTCTCTATTTTAAAATGTCTTTAAACTCCCAGAGTCTTATAGAAAGATGTAAGTAGAATGTGTTCTTAGAGACAAAGCTCCTCTCCTCACAGGTTCTAGTGGAAATATAATGAACCAATTCTTTTGCTCTGGTAAGAGAAGCATGGGCTGAATCATGATCATACCATTTCAAAGTCTGTGAGAGTGGTGGTCTGTGGAGATAACAGTCTGTGGAGGTAACAGTCTGTGGAGATAAGTCTTCCATAAAGGCATGGCTTGAAGTGGTGTTCTTGACTAACTGGTTGGATCAGGAATGGAATAGCTGCACTGCATCAGTTTCAGCAGACTGAAGATTTACTGCTTAGCAAACATATGCCAAGAAAGCTTCACCATACATAAGCCAGCTACAGCTAACATCTTCTGCTGGTTCCACCAGAGCTGTGTTTGAAAATNAAAAAAAAAAAAAAAAAAAAGCAACTCAGTCCTTGCACTGATGCAGCAGTCAAGGAAATGCATGAGAGGTGTGCAGCTGCTTGGCTGAAATGTTACACTAACAGTCTGATACCACTGCTTCATGCAGTGAACCTAAATTTCACAGGGCTGGAAATGAAGCATCAGCATGTAACTAAAACTGAAAAGAATGTTTAATAGAACTGCATTACTTGATACATTTTTGTTTGACTACTTGTTTATCAATGTTTTTTTAAACACACATTCAGAATATAACGGTATTGACCATGTATCACAGTAGACCTCCTCTTAGAATGGCTATAACAGTTTGGCTTTTAAGTTTGGTGCAATAACACCCTGCATCAACACAAATATAATTCTGCTGTCCCTGGCTACTTTGCAAACAAAACCCATTTATAAATTAAAACTTCTTATGTGCCTGGCCCATGAAAGTTAATCAACATGCTGCAAAACAGAAGTTTATTCTATAATACCTACCCAGGATGACTTGCTAACAAGATAACATCTGACTTTTGAAAACAAATTACTACTTTTCATCTCACACACTGAAAAATACAAAACTCAGAAAGATGAATTAATGGACATCCATAGCTTACTGACCTTTCATTGCAGCGGCCTTCAGCTAAGCCATCTATAGAGTAGTGCATCCTGCACACAAAGTCACATGCAGCATAGTCTATATGCAATACAGTTTTATCTTAATACAAAATCAGACAGTAGCCCACTCAGAGAAATGTAACTGATTATTTTGTGGTATCCATATAGATGGAATGTTATATTACTCTTTCTAGCCTCGTTTAGGACTTTTAATCTTGGCTTTCTACACTAACCCTGTCACCTGCAAGAGCCTGCCTGCAGGGACTGGTTCAATCACACACAAACTTTTCTCCCAGTGCTCTGCGCTGGGAAGACATGCCCATACAAACCACATTAACATGGCGTGCATTAATTTATAACAGGAACTGGTACAGTTCTAGTGAACGTCTTTACTCTTCTGCCTCGATAAACATGCCCAGTGGGTCTTTCATGTAGTTCCTGCCCTGTCCTCTTCCTCTATGAGTTCCTTGTAAAAAACAATGTGTCACTAAAATGCCTTTCAGTTGTCACCACTCTGCCCACTTCCAGGCCCGAGGACTGCCTGCAGCTCTTTGCAGAGGCCCAGGTGCTGGCTTCTCAGTACTTCATCTGCCCCCACTCTACCTGAATGGGGCTACCTGAGACAGGGCAAGACAAATGTCAAAATGGCCTTTTGGTTTCAGGTTCAACCTGTCTTTGTTTGCTTTCCTGCTTCAGGTTGGGCTTTCCTTTGCTGCAGCTAGGAGTCACACCCAAGAGTCAGAACACAGAGTCCTTGAACATTTCATGGTGTACTTTGCAACTTCATGACATGGCTTTTTTAAATGTTAAATATATGGTGACCTTCCAAAGGGTATTTATTTTTAGGGAAATGTTTTCTGGTATTAGTTTAATCTACAGAAAAATGAAACTAGAAGGAACCTGTGTCATTGTGTCCAATCCCCTGCTGTTACAAGCACCAACGTCACATAATCCGTTTAATAAATTGAAGTGCACTTGGATACCATGGTGATGAGTACTTCATATATGTGTATACTTGTAGCCGTGAAGAAAATATCTTAATAAAAATGTTCAGTGTGTGAACAGGATGATTATGAGTGACTAGAGTGAGTACAGCACAGCTCTAAGGGCATTATATTTTTTTCCTAGGGACTAATGTAATCTTTGCTGAAATGTTTGCACCTACTCGAGAGTTTTGTCTGTAGGGGAAGGGGTTAATTTTAAGCACAGGAACGATCAGAAAGACAGTAAGAGAAGGATAATAGGGGGAAAAAAAAGGCAATATAGAAAACTTAATCCATTTTTCCCAATGCATGATGCTATAGCAGTAGCTCAAGAGAACCAGCCCACAGGCACTTACATATTTATCCTTAAGTTATTTCATCAAGAGAGTTTATAAGAGAAAAAGTATATAATTTTTTAAAATCATTTCCTTTCTTTTATACCTGTCAGAAAACTAGGCACCCAATCAATAGCCTAATTTAACATTCTGAATCATAATAATTCATTTTATTGTGTATACACCCCCAGCTTATTTCCTTATGCTCAGCTTCCTAACACTTATATCTCAGTTCTAGAAGGCAAGTCCTCTTTTAATCAAGGAATTTTGATGTTTTATGTAGAAGTTGTGATTTTTATTTCAGGGAGGTTTATCAGTTTCAGTCTGAAACTGAAATCTTCTCCTGTACAATATATCCTTGATTCACTCTCCTTCTATTTAGTAGCCACACCTATATCATGGAAGATACCAGGAAAAGGAATTAAACTTAACAAGAGACACCTTCTATTTACAGCCACGGAGAGAAGTAATTAAATTTAATGGAAGCTGCAGCTCTAAATAAAGGCACAGAGGACCTCAATCCTTACCCCGCTGAAAATGAGGTTACAGGTTACACACAAAGAGTAACATTCAAACCCATTGCAACTCCATTATCTCCAATGGACTTACAGCACAGATACATTCGGCATACTTTTCATTCCAGACAGAGGAATAGGGAGTAGAGTAAGAACTAATCATTTTTACTCTTACAATTGCACAAAATGAATGGTAGCAAATGTTATAGCAACATTACAACAGAGTAGAAATAAAAGCAATTCCTTTTATTTGTTGTTTTTTTAGGGGGAATATGTTTTAACATTAAGATATCTGGTTAGGCAAAGAAGTAAAAGTTAGGGTACATGCACATTTCCTGGGGAAGCTCCTTTAGCTGTCTAGCTTCTGAAAGAAAGCCTTGAGGGTTGTGAAGCCTAAGTAAAAGGATTCTTAGTATGTTCACAATATATCAGTATTTTAAAAGCATTTACCTCGATGAAGTAAACTGATTTGAGAAGACTAGGACAATATTTTTGTTTTCAAGCTGTGTGTTTATTTTTTCATCCAGATTCTTTTTTTCTGCAGAATTTCTTCCTATTTTGTTAGAAAAATCAGTTTACTTCAGTGAAGCAATCTTCTGAAAAGAATTTAAAAAATGGCCAAAAATTGAAATGTCTCTACCTTATCGCAATGCCTTGCTGCTTGCAACTCTTTTGCTTGCACACCTGCACTACACTGTCTTGGTCCAGGCCACAGCCAGAGCAGAGCCTGTGCTATGTACATCATCCATAGAGTTTTGTGAGGCAGGACATTCTTTGTCAGGAGCTCAAACATGCAGTTATAGCAGAGAATTGAGTTTACAGAGGCCATGAACAGCTTCATTGTAAATGGGACCTAACTCAAGAATGTTGTAAGCCATAATGCCGTTAGCTATATGACTGGGACTACCTCATGAGATGGTCTCTGTGGCTATAGCTACACAAAAATACTACAGAGGACAAGGATCCCTTCCTGATTGTCTTTGGTGAGTGAGATTGCACAGCCTGTGTCCGTACAACAAAAAGCTCTGTCGCTGCAGCCAGGACAGGACAGCCTCATTCATACTGCCTTCTGGAAAGAGCCCATGGCCTACACTATCCCCTGATGTGTTCCCAAGCATTATCTGGGACTGTGGCATTTGGCACAAGTCAAAACAGTGCCCAGGAGCTGGTTAGCTGCAAGTTCTGTGGTCTGGGTGGACACAGAAGTGCTCAAGGCTGCACACTGATGAGCTGAGTGTTTAGGGATAGATATAGGCCGGAATTCCTGCCAACAAGAACACAAAACTGAAGTCTGAGGGATGCGAGGGATATATTAAATAAATAAATGCATACGGTTTAGATAGCCTAGAAGGCCAACATGGTAAACAACTACACACATGGCACAGATGCACCATTGTACCAAAAATTAATCACTTTGAAATTGCAATGCCAAGCCTAAAGTTGAAAAAAAAAAAAAAAAATGTGATCCAATGCTCTAAAATGATTTCCTGCTTCCCTGGGAAGTCAGCATTCTCATTTTAATGAAAGCGCCATCAAACAGTGGTCATTACTGCACAGGATCGGTCCTGTGCTGTATGTGCCCCTGACAACACAGGTTTGTGACCCATAGAGCATTCCTTGCATTTTAATTAAAGTCTTCCCTATTCTTTCAGGCCATTTTTGTGCCATTGTCATCTATTTATACAATTGGATCAAATTTATACAATTAGATCTAATTACTTAATTGTGGTAGCATGCATGATGAAATAATGATAATGTGTAATTAAGATGTGCAATTACATAATTACTATGTATAATGACATTAGGTGTAAATATCCTGAAATGTTACGGGGAAAAAAAATACACTATTGAAATAGAAGCATATTTTTTTAGGTTCTGTTCAATTTTTAAAATAAGTAGGTCAAATTATGAAATCATTCCTCAAATATGAGGAATATTTTCTCATTGTTAACTTCCTCATAGTGAAGCACTGCCCACTTACAGGAGAGGAAGCTAGGATTAATACAATCAAAAAAGATAGGAAACTATAGGGAAATATGTACACATACTGGAATAACTGAGGTCATTTCTAGCCTGCTAGATTTTTAAATCAGACTCCCCTTTTCCCCTTTTGTTGTGTATTTTTTTTTAATCTATAGCAAAACTGCAAATTTAGTTAACATACACAAGCTTGAGACCACAGATCAAATAACACAACCTGTATATGAAACCAGTAAAATACCAAAATAAAAAACAAAGTAACTAATGCCCACCTTGCTCTGAAACATCTTATCAAGTCCTCTCAAGAACACACAAACTGAAAAGTAAGTTACCATATCAGGAACTTCCTAAAATACCTGTTTGAACTGACCAAGGTTTGGGACCACCCCACTGCAATCCAATCTCTGTCTTTATTATTTAAAATTAGGCTTAAAAGATTTTGGCCATCTCAATTAGAACTTCTCACATAATTATCATGTTCATGTTTCCACTCTGAAAACTCAAACACAATATTATTTTCACCTGTCACTTCAAAAGGATACGTCATGTGTTTTAAAAATGCTATTCATTCTAAAGTATGAGTCCTGATATCTTCTCATGTTCTGTTCTGGGAAGATTTATTTGGAAATATCTTTCCATTACTGATTCATTTTGCTAGAAAAAGGGAGGGGAGTGAAAAAGAACTGCATGAATGGAAGCTTGGTAAAGATTTCATGGCCAAAACACTAATGTTAAAACCAACTCAAAAAAATATATATATTATATGTCACTTTCTACCATCAGTAACTGAAGTATAGTATTTGAAGAATTTAGAGGTGAAAGGTAGAAAGATTTCTGTATGAGGAATACCAACAAGAATCCCAAGCAGCTTTAAATGGGTTGACAGGGAGGAACAAAGGGATTGATGGAAGTAGATAGCTGGGGATGCTTCAGTTCTCACTGTACCTAAGCTCTAGAACTTCAAAACCTGGGGAGTTTATACCAAACTGGGAGCAGAGCTGCAGGTTACTGACATGTTTTTCACTCCCTGCCTGCTGGGAGGTCTCCATGGAGAGTATAGTGCACAGGTAATTAGGTTAGTAATTTGGACCTCGGCTCATCTGTCAGTTGCAGTTGTTCCTGAGGCAATAAACCTTCCCACGACACACCAGTATATGCAGCACCTACATGGAAGTGAAATCCCATCTGACCATATATGCCTTGAAGCTTAAGGTTTGTAAGCTTTGAAATTTCATTCTGAGAGAAGCAGCTACGGATGCTGTTGTTACAGATCTTTTACACTCTACCTTTCTTTAAAAAGGTAATTCTCTTTCAAAGCAAATTATAAAGTAACATATTTTCTTCTGTTTATAGTGTCCTCAGATAATAGCCCACTCTATTTAGGCTCCTCAAAACACCCTTCTACCTTTCTGTATAATTCAACTCCAATAGCTCTGCAACATCACATCTGAAGCCCTGTCTGAAATCTGAAGATAGTCCTATAACAAGTGCATAACTCAGATTTAAACATGCTCTGCCTTGTGCTACTAGCTCAAAGGACATATCTGCTGACTCTTCTCCATTCTTTGTATGGCTGAACACACTCTCAGCATATCAGGCACAAATAAAGGTAATCACCCTCACT
>VXAV01009904.1:19436-42653 GCA_013399715.1 Alectura lathami | reverse complement strand
CTAATAAAAAAAAAAAAAAAAAAAAAAAAAGTGGTGCTGCCAAATTTTCTCTTCTTCACTCTTTTTCCATTTCCTTGTGGACAAATGCTTATAAAGGAAGGGAATGAGGAAGAAATATTGATCTTGTCTTAATAATTCCCTTGCTAATCCTAGAAACACTACCAATAGCGAAGACACTTCATCTCTGACATTCAAAGAGAGACTAACTTTTTCTATCTGTCAATGTTGTCAAATGACAAAGTGAGTTTGTGTGTCATCTGATCAGAAATTTTCCATTGGGGAAGTTTTGCATTTTATATTAGATTATATTATTCTGATAAGTCTCTCTCAGTCTCTCCTATTTTTTACCATTTATGACAACACTTATTATAAAATGAAAATTAAAGTGAAAATGGTCCTTGGCTGAGAAATTTATTGGCAAAAATAATTATGACCTGAAATGTGATAAAGTCATATAAATCACCTGCATGTAAGTCCTGCACTGTAAGCCTCTAAAATCTATCACAGGTCTTTATTGCATCCTTCCTATTGGACTGGTTTCATCTGATATGAGGTTTGTTGAATTTTTTTAAGAATATCAGTAGTAAAAAACTGCTCATGGAAGGTAGCAGGGTATGTAAGAGTTAACTGCACTGTGTATTTTAAACTGTAGTTGGTTTACAACAAAGCCAATCATGCTCTGAATACAGTGGTGGAAAAGGATACATCTTTCATCCAATTATGATGATGCTTGGGATGCTTGGGACCACATGGACTGTGCCCTGAAAGTAGTCACACTGCTCTCAGAGAGATAAGACAATGCCGGAGGGTTTAGCTGGTCTCATGTTTGTACTGTGTGTTCACATAGCCTGCTTTCTTGGGGCTGCTCTGTGCTGGTTTTCACCCCTGAGCTGAGCCAGCTGTCAAAAGCTAGCAGGTCATTCGCTTTCCTGCCGAGCACCCTTAAAGGCAAGTATGACAACAGTGCAAAAAATGTTTTTGGAGTAGGTTTGGTGAGGAATTTACTACAAAAGTGGTACTAACAAGCTTTTAAAGACCTAAAACTCATATCAAGAGAACTCAGTGTTCCGGAAAAGTGGTGAATGATGAAAATATATTGTCTTGCTTATTTTTAAAGAGCATAACAAAATACAAACAAAATATTCTGCTTGAATATCAGTGCTACTTGATGTGGAGTTTTACATCGCCTTTTTCTATTTTAAATTGTGTACTTCTCTGACAAGATGATCCAGCTGCAGGTTCCAGCTGCAGGGGAGCTAAGTGTGTGCCTTCCACCACCTCCAGGACTGTAGCTTCACAGATACCATCCATCTTATACTACAGTAAATCAAAAATGCTGCAGCACTTCTTTCCCCACTGATCAAAGGCATACTTTACAAAATGCTCCATCTCATCAAAATTAATCAAGAAGTCATCTGGTTATAGCAGCTGATTCAGTCAGAAGGTAACCCTACAGAAGCAAGTTCTTTCCTGCAGCAATCTGAAAGTAGAGCCAGCACAACGAGGCTGGGAACACAGGACCAGCACTTTCATCTTCAACTGTCTGTGAGACAGCAGGGTGAGGAGTGTAAGTAGTAAAAAAAGACATGCAACAATTGCAGCCTCTGATAGCAGGTTCCCATTCAGCATTGGACAGTACCAGCAGTTTGTGGGAATACAGCAAGACTGGGCTTCTATTTAACATCTACAAATGGATACTCACTCATAGAAATGAATGGCTTCAGCCCACATGCTTTCATACACCACCTGTCCATTCCTCTCTCATTTCTGTCATTTCTTCTCTCTGAAGATAGCTTGCTAATTACTGCACTGGTATGTAGTATGGCATGGCCACAGGGAACAAAGAAGTGGGAGGGAGGAAAATGGGGAACTTGTGTTTGAGTAACAACTTCATTTTATCTCTGGTGGTAAGGCTTTATTGTTCTAACCCCTCAGTCACCTCTAAAAACATATAACAGGGTAATGGTTGCACCGGAGGTATAGGTGCTGCTCTGGTGGACATGATGCATATGGCTACATACCTGCACCAGCCTCGTCCAGTGAACTGCTCAAAGGGAGCATGACTGGCATTCACAACCGAAACAGCTAAATGTGCTCATCAGTACTCATCAAACCAGTACTTTAGCAGTACACACTGTGACCCACACGTTACAGAGCGGGATGAGAGCTTTGCAGTGGAAAAAAAGAGGAATTACTTTCTTAAGCTACCATAATCAGAATACTTAAATGGTATAAAACCAGGAAAGTTATTGCAATACGAAGCAGCAGCCCATGGAGCAAGCTAAAGTGGAAGGAGATGTGGCATCATTAGGGAATTTTGAAATACATGCAGTGATTCTTAAAAAGTTGCAAAAAATCCTGGAGAAGTTGCTATCTATGTGTTTTTTTATTATATATATTCAAAGTGCTAACATTGTATGTGAAAATTATTTCCAAAAGGAGTACACTAATATTTCTGCTTCATTGATGATGATGACTAGCTCTGTTACTTCTAGGAAAAAAAAAAAAAATCATTAAAATATTGCAATTTCCATGATCTGAGGCTTTTCCTTAAATCTTACCAATGAATAAGTATGCAATATAAAGAATATTTTATCACATTTTAAGCTATTTGATCAGGAAGTAGTCCTCAGGAATAGGTTTTTTGGTTTTGGAATGATAATCCATTAAGAGCATGTATCAATCCGTGTCAAACAATACTTCCATCTTAAAACACCTCCTTTATAAAGGGAAGCAGCAAAGATAAAAATCAAATTAGCTCATTTACATCAAAGAAAAGTTCATATGACTTGGTGTTTTGTCAGCTGAGACCTGCGCATTTTTCCAGTTGCAATTCCTGATTTCTCATAGTCAGTGCTAAAAAAAAAAGGCACACTGACCACTCACTGTAATTTAACCATTACATGACTGCAACATTAATTGGATGGTTACTTTATTATCCAACATGTTCCCTCAACAATTTTAACTCAGTAGTACAGTGCAGTCACTGATCCACACTGTAATAGGAGAGAATACAATTGAGCAAGTCTTAGGAATGCCTAATAACATGCTCTTAGTCCTTATGTGCATACTAAAACCAACAGTCTGGCCCTGAGCCACGACAGCTAAAACTTTTATTTATGTGTATATAAACTTCAGTATACATTTACCGTATAAACCGCATAGGTATTATTTGTATAAGTTATGACTNACCGAAAAGGTATTATTTTTTAAAATTATAAAAAAAAAAAAAAAAAAAAAAAAAAAAAAAAAGAAAAATTCTAAGTCATTATGTTTCTGTGTGAGCATTTTATTTTTTCTTGCAAGCTGGTTTTAATTCAATATGTGTACTAAATAGCAAATTCTGGCAAGAATATAACAGTCAGGTAATTTTTTGATGTATCTCTAACATTAAATACAGATTTGGATTCTAATTGTTTATTACGTAGAGTTATTGTTTCTCCTTCACAATAAAACTGACATTCAGTAGAGCTTTCTTTTTCTGTCTCCCTACAAATGTCTGCTGGCACTCCAAAGCACAGCAGCATGTTTCCTGTACTTTTATAGAAGTCTAGAGATTTGAACAATTACTATCATAATTTTATACCGCTTGTATTTTATACCCATTAAGACAGTAAATGTTATTTTTTTCTTCAGATATAGTATGCCCACATTCACAGAGTTGTTCACTTTTTATGTTCACAGTTCTTAGAAGCTTGAGATGCTACACTTCATGAACTGCATAAGAAATCCCATCAAACACAAAACTCTAACTCTGTCCCATTTATTTATGCTGTAAGATTTTTCTGCAATATTTTCTAACTCAATAAATGAATGAATTATCTTCAGAATACCCTCATGAGTTCAGCATTGACATTTCCATTTTTCTCTGTAACCCTGCAGATGTTAGTAACTTTTCTTCTTGACTTGGGTGAGCAAGCGGAGGCTTACCTCTCCTGAGTAGGTTTCAGTTTCTGCATAAAGAGTTTGAAGAGAAATCTGTGTTTTAAAGTGAAGGAGAGCCCATGAAAATGTACTGTACATAAATTGCAATATATTGAATCTGGCAGTAACCATGATCCCTTCATTCGGGTAGCTCTTATTATCTCCTTACATACCCTTCTACTGTGATTAATTTTTACTACTTACTATTTATGCTGAACAAAATATGCTACATATTTTTGGAGACAATGCTTGCCCTTAACAGCATAATACAATAACAGACGTATAGTACTAAAAGGACTTTTATCCTTGTTTTGTAGCCCTGTTATTGTTCTATATGAGCAGCTCTGAATTTAATGTATTTCTCCTCAACCCTCCTGTGGCCCAGGGAAGGAAAACTATCTCCACTGTGCAGCTGAGAAACCAAATACGTACTATATAGTATGCTGAGCACAGGTCTCCAGACAGTTTTGCTAGTCTCTAGTCTCATTTTAATGTGGCCCAGCTGAAAGCAGTCTGCTGGGCCTTGCCACTGCCATGCATCCCAACAGCCTGAACAGCAATACTGTGTCATCCTCAGACAATTTTTAGAAGGGTCATTATCTCCCTTGGAGGCTGAGTATAAATTACTTGGGTAGTCAGTGGATGAGTAGCAGCCATGCAGCAGACAGGTCTCAAGACTTGCCTTCCCAGACCTAGGTAAACTAATATATCAGTGAACTATCATCATCTCAAGTCTGTAAGACACAAAAACAAGTGGGACATGCTTTCTAGATCTTTAATACTCAAACCTGTTTGCATAGGTCGCACTCCTTTTCTTCCTGTCTCCCCTAGCCAGTAATACATTGGGTCATGCATTGCATGGCCACAGACCTGAGCCATTCAGAATCTTTGGAACAGCTGCCTTTTGAATTATTCTTCGCTAAATATGTTCCTCTGCCACTAGCATTGCCTACAATTATAGACATCTCCTACATCCCTGCTGAGCAGATTGCCATTCTCCCTCCTTTGCATGAGTGCAGCATCCATGCAAACCAGCCCCCACATCCAATTAAAAATAAAAACAAAAAAAAATCAAGTCAGGGTTAATTGGAATCTTCTTGGGGATTTTCCCTTCTTTTCTGAAACCTTAGTAACTCTACACAATTGAAAAAAAAAAAGATCTCCACCAGTGATAATTAAACTCATAAATTAAACATATAATAAAATTAGCATTATTTTGATCTAAGAAAAAAAAATGGTGAAGAACATATAACATATGCATATAACAAATTCATGCAAGAATTTTCCTCTCTCTTCTATACCAATTCCCTGATTCACCTTTACTTACTAGTGGAAGAAAAATGGAGAGAACAAGGAAATTAGAGAAAAAATAAAAAAAATAAAAAAAAAAAAAAAGGAAATTTCCTGGGATTTTTTTGCTTAACATTTATCACTAAAAACACTAGCTTCCAAAAATCCAGACTTCATTGGTGTCATCCTTGTAAGCTCACAGTTCTCATGTTCTTTATTCTTTAATTTGTCTGCTGTTCATTTGGATTCACACAACCAAGCCTCATGCAATGAACATGCTTAATGAAGCCCATTCCCTCCCATGGTACAGCTTAGCTAGAGATGCCTTCCAAGTGCATGCAACACCAGTGTTCCCCATATAGGTGTGAAACCAGTCTTACTCCTGCTCCATAAACACCTCAGCCAGTTAATAGCTTTAGCAGGGCAACATGACCTACAGACCAAGTGTATCCAACGTGAGGGGTAGGTCACAGAACAAGGACACAGTGTTTCATCCAGAAAGGTCAGAAACGCAAGGAGTCTAGCTAGACAATGTACTGCCGGGAGGGCTATCACCTCCGAGGTACAAACCTCTTTCAACTGCCTTTGCCATGCATACAGCTGATATTCCTGTATTAAACTGCAGTCCATGCTGCAGTCTGACATGATCCCTCTATAGGCACATGGCCTAAAGTTTGAGAAACATCTCTAGAATAAAATACAATGGCAGGTAACATAAAAATTGTTGATACTGATTAAAAGTTTAACGTAATACAAACAAAAACACAATCAGCAACTTAAAAAATTACTACTAGCTTTTGGAATCTCCAGTTCCACCTATTTTTTCTGTCTGTTGTGACACTGCATTCATTCGCATTATAGTATCACAGAATCATAGAATCATAGAATCATAGAATCATAGAATGGCTTGGGTTGGAAGGGACCTCAAAGATCATCTAGTTCCAACCCCCCTGCCGTGGACTGGGCTGCCAGCCACTATCTCACTAGATCAAACTGCCCAGGAACCCATCCAGCCTGGCCTTGGACACAGCCAGGGATGGGGCAGCCACAGCTTCTCTGGGCAGCCTGTGCCAGCGCCTCACCACTCTCTCAGGGAAGAATTTCTTCCTGATGTCCAACCTAAACCTCCCCTCTTTCTGATTTAGCCCATTCCCCCTTGTCCTACCGTTATCCACCTGTGTAAAAAGTCGGTCCCCCTCCTGCCTGTAAGCTCCTTTCAAGTATTGGAAGGCCGCAATGAGGTCTCCCCGGAGCCTTCTCTTTTCCAAGCTAAACAATCCCAACTCCCTCAACCTTTCCTCACAGGAGAGGTGCTCCAGCCCTCTGATCATTTTGGTGGCCCTCCTCTGGACCCACTCCAACAGCTCCACATCCCCTCTGTACTGGGGGCCCCAGGCCTGGACACAGTCCTCCAGGTGAGGCCTTCCAAGGGCAGAGTAGAGGGGGACGATCACCTCCCTCTCCCTGCTGGCCACCCCTCTCTTGATGCAGCCCAGGATGCCATTGGCCTTCCTGGCTGCGAGAGCGCACTGCCGGCTCATGGCCAGCTTTTCATCGATCACAACGCCCAAGACCTTCTCCACAGAGCTGCTCTCAAGGAGTTCTTCTCCCAGTCTGTACACACACCTGGGAGATAGTACTACCTCTCATCATCCCACTTCTCTTCTTCCGTAGTATAAATGCATATATATCCTATTGTAACCAGTAACGAAGCACAAAATAGTAGGAGTTGCAGGCAGAAAATTCTCAACTCAGAGCATTTAACTTAATTTTATTTAGTGTCAATTTTTAACAGGTTTTAAGAAGTTTTAATTCCTGATCTCAGGCATTTCTAAGTAAGTAAATAAATAAATAAGTAAGCACACAAACACTGAGGGAAACACCTCACTTCCCCCTTCTCGAGGCTCAGCTTCAGTCCAGCATCTCTCCTCCCCACTTCCTACTGTTCCCTCCACTTCATTTTTCCAAAGCCATCAGTGCAGTGCTGGGAGCTCAGAAGGCTGGGTTCTATGTGAGTAGGTTTCCTGCTGCTGCCCCTTGTTTGTTGCTGGTTTCCCTCCACTGCCCCTAGATTCTTACTGCTCATCTGTCCTGATGTGGCTCCCTCCACAGGACACCATCCCTTCAGGGGCCTTCCTGCCCCAGTGTGGCAGTCTGTGTCTTCCACGTAGCTCCCTCACATCTCCTCACTTTTCTGTGAGTGGACCTATTTTTCTTCAGGTACCCCCTTATGTTTCCTTTCTCACTACACTTTTTGTCCCCCCGTGCTCCTCTGGCTGAGACTCTGGTAGGTGCTTGCAGTTCATCACATCCTTCTACATAAAGCACCTGCCCTTGATGCCCAATATGCAGTGTTCCATGACTAAATAGCCTCTTTATCAGTATCACCTGCTGTAAGATTTACTCATTATTTCCTATTCCAAGAAATACAGGGTCACCTTTCACTGTTCACATCTCTGCTAGGCCACCTGGCTCCTGACTGTTTGCAGACCTCTAGCTACAATCCTTGATCAGAAAGTAAAGATTCTTACCCTGCCCTTACTGACTATAATATTTGATATGCTCACATCAACTATGAGATTTCTGATAACATCAGTGTACCCCAGTCTGGATGTACAATAGCATTTAATAGTCCCACTGAAGTTGATTGGACTATTTCTCAACTGCTCTGCTGCTCTGCATTTCTGAAGCTATTTTACCTATTTTCATCATTTAGAGGGAGTGCCAGTAATTTTTTTTTTTCAGGAATTATTCTTTCGTTAGCTAAAAACCCACTACTTTACTCAGAATTTATGCATTTTGTACAAAAATGATTATACCAAAAAGATATGTAACTGAAATGACAACTAGACAGCCCATCCTGACAAAATGTCTACTGAAGACGCATTACTTCTTTGGCTACTAAAATCAAATGCATATAATATCCCACCTTTGTTTTGGGAATTTTTAAGGCTAACACTCCAGGACTGGTGACCATCTCTATCTCCCAGTTATTGCAGTTAAAGTAGAAAATACTCTAATATCCTGAAAAGATCTGAGGCATCAGCTGTCCTGGTTATGGCCTAATCCACAGTAGATGGTTAGGAGTTTGGACAGGAGTTAATATTTTTCTTTAATTCTGGATGGCAACTCTTCTGTAAAATGAAAGATTACTTTTTCAGAGTAGAAAAACTTTTGTCTTTCTCATCATTGGAAAAAAAAATCTTTCACTGTCTGGAAGACATTTTTCATTTCTCCAGAATAATTAGATGACTTGCACAAAAATATGACAAAAAAAAATGAGAGATCTCTGTTTACCTTAAATCTTTCACAGGTTAATTTGAACAAGGTCAAATTACATAGTGTGAGGAGAGCCTGTAGTATTTCTTCTGAAATAAATATCCCTGAAATGTGTTCTACACCTAAGAGCTGCGTTTAAGAGTCAATTACTGCCAATGTATGTGTTCAAATGAACAAAGAACCTTACACAAAGCATGAACAAGTATATGGTCAGGCAAAAGTATAAAGAAAAAATATCTACTTTATGTCTAGGCTGTTGTTTTAAAAATCTTTGACAGTTATTTTTAATTATGCTTTTATTTTACTAGTTAATACCATATTGAAATAATAGATTCAATTCTATATGAAATTCAGTTGCATCTAGGCATTTAAAGGATAAACAGTAGAAAGTAGTCAGACTTGCAAAGGTAGGGAAAATGTGGCGAGTACTGAAAGAATACAGTTAGAGAAAAAAAAAAAAAAGTATCTAGAACCAAATTAAATATCAGATATCAAGCCCAACCAGACAGCAGAAGGAATTCAGCAAAATTCTGTCTCAAGACACATTTGAGGCAGAACTGAATACTCAATAACTAAACACTCAGTAACTTGTTTTGTAAAGCTGTCCTGAATTAGCAATAGAAATAAAAACATGTTTTGGAAAGTCTTTTTCATCTATTAGATATAATACTCTTCAGCTGGAAGACTAGTATGGTGTTCCTAACTCCTCCAGATGAACATAGTTCAACAAATAATCTGACAGGCTGAAAAAGTGCAAACTGAACATGTAGTGTGTTTAAGTACACATATGCTATGGATGTAGCAGTTCACTTAACAGGATAAGAGCACAGATTCAGCTGCAGCTTGTTCCCACCTGTAGAAGCATGTATCAGCTATCACTCTCCCAGACAATGCCTAGCATGGACTCAGGAACAGCATAGGCCAAAGACCACTTCTAGCAGGCATCATGTTTCAGATGAGAAGAAAATTTAGGTATTAGGACACAATCTGTGCCAGCTAGTTACCCTTAGGACAAAAATGTTTCTTCTGGTCCATTTTATGTACTGGCATGCATATAGCTGTAGTGTCTTTTTCAGAGCAATAAACCAACAGAAGTAAATAAGTTCCCATTTACTGAAGTCCATTGCAAGTCAGCTTTGAATCCCAAGAGACTTTTCTGATTTACTAGAGGGACATCAGGACAAGGTATCTCAAGGAGTCAAGAGTTTAAAAAATAAATACTTCAGAAACAAGGAATATGAGAACATATTTTGTTATTAAAAGCCTAATCTTTACTGACTTTTATGAAGAAATTTACCAAGAATGTGTGTGATATGTTTCTCCGGAATCACATAGCTAATTTTCCATTTACTTATGCTGATGTTTAATTCAATTTAATGATTTTTGTAAAGATATAGCATGATTTAGCCTGTGATTTAGTAAGGAAGTAAAATTAGTAGAAGAAAGGTATTTTAGAAGCTATTTTCTGTTAACATGTCTGCAGAAGGCAGTGATAAAACATCAGTAACTTCAGGAGAGAAAGAATGGAAAGCTGCTGGTTCATTTGGGCTATAAGAACAGATTCTAATGAGCCATTTTTAAACCAGGTTGACACAAAATTATCTCTGGATTTACACACAAAATTCCCTGAGCAACTCCACTGACTCAATGGCACCTTTGAGCCAGTAATAGTTTAACATAGCTCACAAAGCAGCCCACAGCACAATCTGAATAGCTCAGCTGAACAGCAGGAACGGTGATTTCCTAGGCAGTGACCAGGATTGTGTACCAGGATACCTAAATGCTGTTCTTAGTTCTGCCACTGTATAACATTTAATCTTTCTGCTTTTATGCATTACTCAAATGGGATTACAGTTCTTATCTATCATTGAAAGCTATAGATTAAAATATATAAAATACTTAAACACTATTAAAGTGAAAACAAAACGAAAAGCCTTTTACGTGTTAACATCACTCTAGGACAGGATCAGGTCTTCTAAACTTCTATGGTGAGATTCTGTGGCTAAGGATTAAATCACCACAACTCTTACTACTCCAAAGTCTTACAGAAGAGTTTGGACCAGTTTGACCGTATATGAACTTTATTGGCCCTTATTTACACTAAAAATAGGACTTGGATGACCAATAACATGAGACTGGAGACTGCAGCCCTTCCTCTAATAGTGTTAGCCAAAAGCTAAATGGCTATCAACATGAAATCTGTAAAGCGTCCTCACATTCCCTGCTAAGTCTTCATTTAGTCACTTCATAGGATTTGTAGATTAAAAAAAGCTCTGCAGTTCCACCTTAAGCACTGGAGAAAGCAATTTTCTTTAAGAGTTTTAGGGTATTATACCCACATGTGTTTCTGAAAAATCTCAAATGGAGCAGATAAAAGAGCAGACAATGGACATAAAGAGAAATAATCTCGACTTGATACCTGGCAAAGGGGGTGATTTTTGTGGCTGTTGATTTCACAAATCATTAAACATAACAGCAAACATAAAATGAATGTTTCCTGCCCAGTTTTTAAATATAGAGGCATAGTGGGAAGCTTCTAATGCTCCCCTATGCGAGTGGTCATTAGGTTGAGCAAAACATGGAGGGCTACTGCATAACTGCACTTACAGTGTCATTCCCAAATAGCAGATGCAGCTGGTTATAGCCTCAGGGGCAGAAACCACAAGTACTTACTGTGATTGCAGTCCAAAGTCTTATCTGTGTCCAGGTTATTCCCTTCTTGTTCAGGAGCAATCAACAATGTTGCAGCTTCAATAAAACCACACAATGATAGTATTGAAGGATGCATCACTTGCTTTCTCTACACTTACAACAGAAAATCTCTCTTTACCCTACCCCTTCATCTGTGTTGCTGGAACATTTGTCATCTGGTACAGCTATGGCACAAGGCAGACCCTGAGCTGCTTTTTGTAGCTATTACCTTAGTGACAGTGTAGCCTGTTATACCACCTGACAAGGAGCTGATTTTACAGTTGTTTATCCAAGAGCTTTCTTTTATCCCTGTGTAGAATACACTAAGACTGGTACAGCCATTCCAGCAGAGACGTTCTTTAGGCTGTGCTTCAGCAAGGCAAATAATGTAACGAAGAACAGGTCCTGGGTTTAAACAGCACACATTTAAGAATAGTACACCATGTAACGACAGCATACCATATTATTGCAATGTGTTTTAAGCTTTATCCTTAATGCTGGCCTTAGTTTCTTGCACTCTAGGAACCTGCTGTGAAGGTACTAGGCTTCTTGTATTTACAGCTTCAGATGTACTTTGTATTGATCCAAATCAACAATCTTGATGCATGAAGTGGAAACATCATAATTTCTAAGAGTACCAGCTCCGATGTTTCAACAAAAACATGTGATTGAGGAAAACCCAAGATGCAAGAGTTTTGACTCCTTATAGAACCTTCTCAACTATTATGGTAATCATACCAGATGATGTACTTTTGTACTTCATTAGTAATTAAGATATAAAAATACAAATAAAAAACAGACAGAGGGGCATGGTCTGGAACATTTACGAACAGCCCTGAGGTAGTTACTGACAGACCACATCCTGAAAGTACTGAGTACTCTTTAAGCTTGAATCACAGTAATGAATGAAAGCAGATATCCATGACCTTTTGATTCAGAATTTGTTACTCAGCTTTTATTCAAGACTTGATTGGGCAAGACTGTTTCTGGGACTGATCTAGAGTAAAGCTGAATTTTACAGGGAAAACATAACTCCCATTAACATTTGTATTAATGTCGGTGAAAATTTATGATGCAGGCTGCACTCAGGATTGCCTTTAATATGAAATATCAGTTCTCATTGGGAGCCCCAAATGTCAATGCCCTTTCACAATACAGTCCACTGATTTCCCAAGATTTGGCCTATTAAAAACAGGCTAAGAAATTATTAAGCTTTATCTCAAAGTGCACATTTTTCTTTGTTACTTCCACTAAATTATTTGATAATATGAGAGAGAGACTATAAAATCAATACTGCCTCAAGAAACAGTACTGCAGGCAAGGGGTAGCAGACTGCCCAGCTGTTACATGTCTTCCTCTCACAACTGGACAAAACTCAGTAAGGACTAACCAGTCCCTTGAATCTGGTAAGCTAAGTGAGCATTTGAAAGGCATCAGAAGATTTTATTTTCCTGCAGTAGCATGCAGTGCCCCTTTCCCCAGGTAAATTATAAACCAGCAAGTTACACACTACTGACTAGAATCATAGATTCATAGAACGGTTTGGGTTGGAAGGGACCTCAGAGATCATCTAGTTCCAACCCCCCTGCCGTGGACTGGGCTGCCAGCCACTAGCTCACTAGATCAAACTGCCCACGAACCCATCCAGCCTGGCCTTGAACACAGCCAGGGATGGGGCAGCCACAGCTTCTCTGGGCAGCCTGTGCCAGTGCCTCACCACTCTCTCAGGGAAGAATTTCTTCCTGATGCCCAACCTAAATCTCCCCTCTCTTAGTTTAAAACCATTCCCCCTTGTCCTATCACTATCTACCTGCATAATAGGACTGCGGAATAGGACTAGCCTCCATAACTTATTCAGTCAGCAATGGGTTTTGTTGTTTTGCACTCATAATCACACAGGCCGTTATACAGCACTAGTAATATGAGAGCTAATGAAGCAGCTGTTGCTTTGCTCACATTATTCCCCGTATTTCCCTTCCAGTGACTGCCTGACTTAAAAAGAGAGGCCACGAAGTCACAGACCGTGCTGGATTCCCAAGACCTGTGTATCAGGACATTCCTTTACTCCTTAACTAACTGTTGCTATAACATCCAGTAATATGTGCAGCTACTTCCACAGTCTTTTGGCATAACACCACCATTACAATACAGCTCAGATTTCAGACACAGCTTTTAAGTGTATGTTGATTTATAGGCATAAAAGCTTATGTTTTTTTGCACAAAGTAGGAAACAACTTAATTCCTTTATTAATCAGTATTTCTGAAGAAGCTGTTGAGATGTAGCTAAATAATTCACTACTGTGTCAGGGCATAAGAGAGTACTGAAGGACTGAAGGCCTCTTTTCTACACATTTGCAGCTAGGACCTGGGGAATTGGACATAAATTTAATACATATTTTGCTATCTTGAAGGCAAATTAGGTTTTCTTCACAAATATTGGCTTACCAAATAGGCATGAAAATAGTCTAGGGTAAACATTCAGCACTACACACAGAAAGTGTGAGCTTTGAGTATAAATTCCACTATAATATACAAGGGAATTACAATACAAGCATGTGCATCTCCAGTGTGTTTTTTTGGAACAGTGAGCCTTTGGATGTTTTCAGTGTATGCTTAGGGCATTATAAAAGCACAGAGGAAAAGAAAGCACGGCAAGTGAGTGCACAGGGATGAGACAAATTATACTGTGAGAAATACCCACATGCTCTAGCAAAATGCTTGCAGTCTGAAGGTGCAGGTTGGTATAATTTCCAGACCAAAGCAGAGGGTATCCCACACAAAGCAACAAGTGAAAATCAGAGCAGAAAAATAAGGCACCAGTCTGTGACAAGTTCTCACGAAGTATTGCCTGTATGTATCTTACACCATTGCCTATTTCATATCTGAATTTGGCCCTCTACATGTGGCATTGCAACAGAGGATGATTCTTAGACTGGAGAATGAGGAGATGGATTTCTCCCTGTAAACTACGCAACAGGTCCTTATTTAATAATTCCCTCATAACCCCACTAACTTAGGAATAAACTTGACACAGTATTTTTGACTAACACCAACCTTCAAACAAAAATCTGCTCAGGCCTCTTGAAGAGACATTTGTCCTAAAGGAAGAAGTGACATGGGCTCATTAGTCAACTAACCAGAAAAGATACACATCAGACTTTTTCAAAGTTTCCTTTTTTCTGCTTTATGATTGTAAGCAGACAACCCACATGTCAGGAAGAATGCTAATAATAACTTCATATCTCATCAGCAAATTTGTTAGGCCAGCTGACAAACTGTCCAAAATATCAGAGCTGGGACTTCAGCAAGCATGCAGCCCAGTGTCTCACAAGGTACCCTAGAAGATTCAAGAGAAATCAGATCAAGCTGTACCTAGTAATAGTCCATAAACAAAATGGTTATAATGGCACTGTACCAAGCAGTGGCAAAGAGCCTAGAGGGACTCACCCCCTTCATTTACTGTTTTCAAAAACTGATTTGAAGTACAGTATACAGGAATATGACTTAGACAAATTTAACCTTAAAAAAATAGAAGTAAATCTAGAAGGATAAATTAATAACAAACACAATGCAACTATTGCCAGGAAGGAAGGAAGGATTTACCTGTTGAATGTAAATAACTGCGTACGAGAAAATAGTGAAATAGTAGGAAAGTATGACTTGAAACTTACCTACAGCCACAGCCTGTCAAATTGTTGTAGGCAATAGGTTCTTTGGTACAGAGTAAGATTATACCAAACTCAAGTGCTGTGTTCTTATTTCACCAATGCTCCCAACGAGTCCAATGTGGCTATATGCAGTATTCAGATCAGATCCTAAACATTCCAGTGGTTAAATTTGGAGTAATCTGCGTTAGGAAATAAACCAGTTGCAAAGGAGATCAAAGAAGGAGAGAAGAATGGTACAAAATTGTTTCCAAGGCAAAAGTATTACCCTGTGAAACTTTGACTAAATGATAGAAAATATTACTGTTTATCTGTATTACAACAAGAGTAAAAATATCATTAAATGTTTGGAAAGTGTTGTATAGATGATATGGCATTCATTACTTATATGAAGCAAAGAAAAATACTCAACTCTTGAAAAGTGAAAAGTCAGTTCTTCAAGACCTTTCAGTCTTGAAAACTTTCCAAATGTTTGTCACCATTAGTGACTAACCTCCAATGTCACAGAATATGTGTAATTTGATTTGGTGTTTTTTTAACTTCCCTAGGGAAAATTAAGCAAGACGCTTCAAAACATAATGAAACGTGGAAAATAAGAGGACAATGCCTAGTTAACAGATTTATTCTACAGATGAAAATAGAAGTTCCATTTTGTTAGCATCTTCTTGAAAGTGCTGAATAATCATAAATATGATTATTATATATATGATTATATAATAAATATCTGTGCATCACCAGGGAACTGTGTATCCCAGGGGTCATTATTGGGTCTAGTTTTGTTTAACATCTACATTAATGATCTGGACGACGGAGCAGAGTGCAATCTCAACAAGTTTGCTGATGGCACAAAACTGGGACGAGTGACTGATAAAACAACAGGCTAAAGAGGAGGGCTGACAGAACCTCATGAAGTCCTAGCAGAAGTGCAGAGTCCTGCACCTGGGGAGGAACAACCCCAGGCACCAGGATGTGCTGGGGCCACCCAGCTGGAAAGCAGCTCTGCTGGAAAAGGCCTGGGGGTCCTGGTGGACACGTGATCCAGCAATGTGCCTTTGCTACTAAGAAGGCTAATAATATTTTTGGCTGCATTAGAAAAAGTATTGCCAGCAGGTCAAGAGAGCTGATCCTTCCCCCCTGTTCAACACTGNTGGACACGTGATCCAGCAATGTGCCTTTGCTACTAAGAAGGCCATACCTGGAAGTATGAAGCCATACCTGGAGTTCTGTGTCCTGTTCTGGGCTCTTCAGTGCATGAGACATGTGGACATACTGGAAAGAGTCCAGCTGAGAGCCAATAAGAACATGAAGGGACAGGAGCACCTCTCCTATGAGGAGACACTGAGGAAGCTGGGACTGTTCAGCCTGGAGAAGAGGAGGCTTGGGGGATCTCATCAATGTCTATAAATACCAGAAGGGCGAGTGCAAAGAGGACGGAGCCAGACTCTTTACAGTGGAGCCCTGTGGCAGGGCAAGAGGCATTACACACAAACTGGAACTCAGGAGGCTCCCTCCGAACACCAGGAGCACTTCTGTGCTGTGCAGGTGATGGAGGTCTGGAACAGGCTGCCCAGAGGCTGTAGAGTCTCCTGCTTTGAGATCTCTAAAAGCCACCTGGACATGGTGCTGGGCACCCTGCACTGGGTGTCCCGGCTGGGGCAGGAGTGGACCAGGTGAAGCCAGTGGTCCCTGCCAACATCAGCCATTCTGTGATTCCGTGATTATGCTATTATTTGTATGTTGAATAGTGATATAAGAAAAGGTAGATCTTACAAACATAATGGGAGGAGTTAGTCGGAGAGAATACAGTTTTAGAAAACATGCAGAGACAAACAAGCTTACAAAATTCAGCAGCAAATTTTGTGCAATCTACAACCTGAAAATGAGCAGAGAACTGCCACGTATATGCATTGACCTTTCTGAATTTTATAGGAATAAACTAGGGACAAAAGGCCAGTATTACCTGGAGAAAAGGAGACTAGAAATAGACATTACAATATCAGATTTTGAAATGAAAAAACAGTGTCCAAACTTCCACTGTCCCTCAAATCTAAAATAGCAGAAAAATTAGCAGAAGAAAACAAGTATTTTTCAAATGGTTGGAAGAAAAATCTACCACGTGAAAATAATTGTAGAGTGAAGAACAGATAGAATTTCACAGACACAAATGAACTGAAGGGGTAAACACTTTTTGATAAATTTTAACATCTTATCAAGAGATTTAGAATCCTTTGTATTGAAGCATTTTTTTCTTCTTATAATTTACGATGGCTGCAATGTCTCTGTGAGGTTTTGGTACTTCATGTCTGATTTTAAAGACTTGGGGCTTTTGTCTCCAAATATTTTTTTAAAGCATTTACAAACTAATCAGTAATGCACTCTGTTGAACTTTATGGGAATACGTAATTAATATAAAACTTTGACTGTAATGTACGAGCTTAATAGTTCAGAGACACACTTCAACTGCCTTTTGTTGTACACAGCTAGCTGAGATGCATTCCCTCTCCTTCCACATTTGAAATGTGTGCTGAGATCTGTTAATGTTTGTGTTCCTTTATGCCATCCCCGATGACTTACTGATATTTCTAGGCTCCATTATGTTGATTAGGGAACAGTGCTCTCCAGCAATCTTTTGCTGGACTGGGCTGACCAGTGCAAACAGTGGCTACTAACACCTTAACAGGAACCTACACACATCATATGCAAAATGATTTAACCTTGGCTCCCATAGTCCCTCCATTTTTACAGGTACATGCCCTGATCCACGGCCCCTCTGGTCTCCTCAGTTCTCAACTCAAAGGTTACCTGAGTGATGCAGCAGGGCCTCTGCTCTCTCTGCTAATATTAGCTGCCTTTGCCTTCTACCTCCACTGTCCTGTTGTGCAGCTTGGTGATCAGTGTGACACTGCAGGCAGCTGTACATGCTACAATCCTCTGATGCCAATATCAAATATATACTGTGAAATACGGGGTGGTTCCCGTTAGGGTTGGTGTGTTTGTTTTGAGAGGTGATGCACATTTGCAGTGTTAATCAAACACTGGGAGGCAGTAACCCTAACCTGCTGGGAAATCACACACGAACAAGCGCTTTTTCTCATCTTGAACTTTGTGTTGTAATAATGTTTTTTTCATTTACCACAGAATCTTCAGAACCAGCTGGGAGATGATTTTAAGATGTTTGTCTTGTCAGAGTAAATTTCTTCAGTGAGTTTATAACCAGGGCTGTTATAAGCAATATACTCTTACCTTTGACTGGCATCTCAGATCTGATGCAATTTTTTTTAATTGACATCTTTTACATTTACAGATATACTATAAACAACATTATTTCTTTCTTCTTCTAGATTAAAAAGATTTAAATTAAACAAAGGGTCGTACAAATGCTACCAAATTTGGTATGTGTTATGACAAATACAACATAAATGATGTCTATCATTTCTGAGGTTCTTTATACTTCAAGGTGAAAAAAATGCATATTTCAGATTTAAATAGTGATCTCTGGCCAGAGATCTAAACTGTCTCCTCAGTGTTAAACAAAAAAAAGTTTTTTCTTCTGAGGGTAGTAAGTTAGTGTATTTAGTCTTATTCCCATTAGCTGATTAATGGAAGGCCTTGCTTGATATAAGGCAGGCATATTTCAACTTTTTGCTAGTTCTATTGTTACCCAGTGTCATCTCTATGGAGAAACAGTGGCATCTAGCTGTCAGACAGGCTAACCACTCAGAGTGCTCCTGGCCAAGACCTTCTACACAGCCTCCAGGGATCACCCAAAATTACATGCTGACATAATTCAACAGCTCCCAGTTGGTCACAAAATGAGTTACTCAAGATTTTGCCCTTACCTACCAAACACCAGCTTTCAGATACACCTCGTTTTGATCCTCCTGACCTCTAAGAAAACTTCAAATTAGATTCAAAACTTTGGATGTGTTTTTGGTCTTAGTTTGGAAAGCACGGTAATACTGGGAGGAACCCTAGAAATTTAAGCCTGTCTCTATCAGAAGGCACTGGAAGACAACATCAGGAATTGGTGTTCTTTGTGCAAATACAGTAAAGATGGCAATAGAATGTTTATCTAGATATTATTAATATATTTGTTTTCATAGGGCTTGATTACATAGCTTACTATCACATACCACTCCCAGGATTTTAAGGGATAAAGGTTACTATTTTTTTGCCTTTTTCTCATTTTCCTTAGAAAAACTATTTTCACTTACTTTGTTTTGTTGTCCCACATTTCTTTTTTTTTGGAATTCTGAGTGATAAAAAGGTAAATCACACAGAAAAAGTTTGGATTTCTATAAGACAGGGTTTTATGTAGAATATAAAAAGTTTTTTATTATGTTTCTAGGACTTTTCAGTCTCATGTTTAGCAATGGCTCTTAGTAATCACATGGCAGAATTCACTGAAGGAGTTTTTTTACAATCTCTCATAAACAGAGAGGAAATTAAATATTATAATGTTGTTACATGAATTGATTGCCCTCCATCACTTAGCAAAATGCTGTAAGTTCTGGTTATCTCATTTCATTACATATAGCAGAGTTTTATAGGTGCTACACTGGCAACAGAAGTATTTATAGAAGTTGGGATATACAGAGGAAACATCCGTATATGACACTAATTTGTCTCACAGATCCATGTGGTAAAATGCCACCACATCAGGCAACAGCATTCTAAAACTTTCTTGGCACAACTGGAATTCCTAAAAGGCACAAAGTATGGACATATTTTTTTAGAGAGGAGCTAAAATAGGCCAGAGAGTCTATAGAATAATTACCAATTCAGACAGGTGAATCTGGGACTCGTTTCTCATAATTAAACATTGAAGGGAAATCAGTGATATCAAAATGCAAGAAATGGATAATGAGATTACTTCACTTGAACTAATATTTCTCTGAGGGCTACAGGCTAGTAAACAGTGCATCTGATCATTACACATGTTGGGGGAAAGCCATTTTGCTTTGATTCATCAACCAACTACTGACAGGATTTAGGACAAAATTTCCTCATAAGAAATTATTTGGAGAATTCTAGCACATTCAGCTGATCTATCTGGTACCAGACACTGCTGAAACAGGACACCACATCTCAGGTTTAATGCAGTATAGTGGTTCCTGCATTCACAAAATTCCTGTTCAGCCAGTGCAAATTAGATCTAACTGAATGTTCCTGCTTGACTTACAGAAATATGGGTAAAGACTGAAGTTGAAATTAGATGGAACATTACTGCCAGCAGTTGAGTTGCAGCATATGAGCCAGCTGTGTGCCCAGGTGGCCAAGAAGGACAACGGCATTCTGGCTTGTATCAGAAATAGGGTAGCTAGCAGGATAGGGGGGTAATCGTCCCCCTGTACTCGGCACTGGTGAAGCCGCACCTTGAGTGCTGTGTTCAGTTTTGGGCCCCTCACTGCAAGTAGGACATCTAGGCCCTGGAGTGTGTCCAGAGAAGGGCAACAAAGCTGGTGAAGGGCCTGGAGCACAAGTCTGATGGGGAGTGGCTGAGGGAACTGGGGCTGTTCAGTCTGGAGAAGAGGAGGCTCAGGGGAGACCTTATTGCTCTCTACAACTACCTAAAAGGAGGCTGTGGTGAGGTAGGTGTCGGCCTCTTCTCCCGTATAATTAGTGATAGGACAAGAGGTAACAGCCTAAACCTGCACCAAGGGAGATTCATGTTGGATGTTAGGATAAACTTCTCTGAGAGAGTGGTCAGGCATTGGAACAGGCTGCCCAGGGAAGTGGTGGAGTCTCCTTTCCTGGAGGTGTTCAGGAAATGTGTAGTAGTGGCACTTAGGTCAACGTGATTTAGAGGGTATAGTGGTAATGGGTTGACAGTTGGTCTAGATGATCTTAGAGGTCTTTTTCTACTTTAACAACTCTATGATTCTATGTGACAATGACTGTGTCTAAAGATGAGATATGTCAAAACTCAAAGCAGAATTCTGCTGGCCAGCAGAGTTTCTGCTGTCTTAGAAAAACATAAACAAATCAAATCATCAATGTAGGTTCCATTACAGAAATCAATGAAATTGCTTATCATTGCATCTTCTACTAAAAAAAGTTGTTCCAACGTTTCTCTATAATATTCCATGCACTGCTCAAAATGAAAGTCAGTAAGTATTTGTACTATTTAAAAGCTTCCTCGTATAACAATCCCACTGCTTTAAACACTAGAAATCAGACTCATGGATGAATAAATGTTATTATTATATCAAGAATACTAAGACAAAAGTCATTTCAATACCTGTATCTACTGTTTCACTCAAATAATGGGGAAATGTTTGAAACAGAAATTAAAAAAAAAAAAAAATTATATGTAGTACAAAATTCTTGCAATTTTCCTATCAAGATTAAAGAATTTCAAATGTGAAAAAAAAAGTATTATACAGACTACATCTATAGACTTTGACTGCCTCTGTTACAGTTCCTATATGACTTTACCGAAATAGTCTTTCAGACTGGTACTACATCCACAGACATGCTTGTTTTTTTTTAAGTTATTCAGCTTTAAAATATGGGAGTATTACTAGAGGTGTATTCTCCATTCCCTCCTTGAAGAAAGGCAAACACATACCTATTAACGTGAACATAAACATATTGTGGACAGGGAATTCTGCCTATGTTACTTAATATTCATTGTTTGAATATTGTAATTAATGGTAATTATTTATTCTATGTACTGTGATATACCTACAAGTCTTACCAATAATAAGCCTTAACATTTGTACCGTACAATGGAGGAATTAGGAAGCAATATCTGAACTAAGTCTCAAACTGAAATTAAACCCGTTAAAGTATCCAAAATGGTTATGATCTCCAAGTTATAATGCTTTTTCATCTGTTTCTAACTTACTTAATGGCATTTACACATTTCTTTTAGTTGTTCTTCTAACCTTAATCTAGACACAGAATAATTTCACATTTCATTGTTTGACTTCATTATGTAACACTGAAGTATCCTGACTTCATATATAAATAGAAGGAACAAAGCTAAATAAATTTGTTATGTAAATATCGAAGCAAAAAAATTTGTATACATTTAACAAAAGTAAAAGAGAAGCCTGCAGTATAGTTTTGAAATGGATCTGATGCATTATATAAATTTGTGCAAATACCAGTGTGACAAAATAATTTAAGTGTTCGCTCTTTTCTTCATGTTCTAAAATCAAGGTACAAGACTTCCCACAAAATGCAAAGGCTAAAGAGAGAGCTAGAATGAACAAATGAATAAATAACTGAATAAATGAATGAATAAATAAATAAATCCTTCTCAGATATCTATTTATACACAAACAGAGCGTGCCAAAAAAAGTGTGTACACTCCTAACAGAAAAATCAATCAAAGTAAGGAATATAAAACATATAAATCAGAACCTTTACATTTGAGTGGAAAAACAGTACTTCAAAAAATGTCTGAGGCCACGTAAGTAGCTGGCAACTTTGAAGAGCAATAAATAGATGAGATAATATCTCTTAAAATGTGTATACATTTTTTTTTACATCTTCTGTATAAGTCTGGTAGCTAAAATTAATGAAAAAATAAACACTCTATTTACCATTCATTAATTTTCATACTGAAATATTTTCTCCAAGCAATCAGTCTAAACCTGGCAAATGTTTGTTATATATTTATATGTGCAATTGTTCCATTAAAGGTACTGTGATTTTTCAGTACTTTGGTATCTTGTATGTCCCCATAATAAGGAGAACAGACTGCTGTCACTTTTCTATTTTCTTCTAGTGTCCTTTTACAAACTGTTGCAGGTATTTTTTGTTCTTTTTCATCTTCCATGGACAACGTTCTTTTTTTCCTAGTTAAAGAACCAACTTTAAACCCCCAATACATTACAGCACTGGAAGAAAAAATGGTATGAAAATGTCTTCTCAAATCCTTTTAAATTTCAATTCCAAGCTCAGATGTTGCTTTTCCATATTTAATCAAAAGCATTCAGGTGTCTGCTTTCAGAGAATTTAGCACAGAATGACATGTCTTCTATCAGCAAACTGCAGTCCTGGAAAGTGCTTTGTGCATTGACCTTAACAAATTAGAGTGCTGAGGAACTGAGGATTCTGACTGAAGCAGGTTTGACTTCTTGAAGCATGGCCTGAATTCTCAACATATTTAAAATCAGTTCTTGCTAACTGTGAGGAAGTAAGCAGCATTACTTTCCATTATTTCTGATTCTTTTTTCCTTTTTACAAATATAATCAAAGATTGTATTTTGAATATACATTGAAAGAATATTAGCAAAAGAGGTATCACAGAGTAAAATTTGTAAACAAACAGCATTATCTTGGGGGGTGTTAGTAAAAAATCAATGGAATATAACGTAGAAAATACTGCAGAAATATGAAGGAGATGTGAAGAGGA
>VXAV01009904.1:3724-14158 GCA_013399715.1 Alectura lathami | reverse complement strand
CGTTAGTTGTATGTTACAAAAGAATTATAAAGGCCGTCCACTGACCTCCTGAAATATGAAATCTTTTTTGAACAAGAGTGACCTCTTTGCTGCAGCTAACAGTGCACGTAAACCACTCTGTTTAAGCATCTACAATTAGGTGGCTGAAGATATTTATTCCTACTTTCGATGAAGATATGTGTACAAATGCAATCATTTGCAACTTAGAGCTGTGCCATCAGGATCCCTACAAAAGCAGAACTGTGTGACTTCAACATTCATGCTCAGCTCTCTCTTTAAAGACTTGCTTCATAACTGTGGAACTGTGGACTTTTCTGTCAATTTGGGAAATAATTATCAGAAGACTTTTGCCTGCATTCCTTCAATTAGTCGTTTGCTTATTTCCTTGCTCAGCAAAAGGAGTGGTAGGAGGCTATGCATTTGCAAACCGTGGTGTAATAAATGGCAGCGAGCCATGAATAAATCTACACAGTGGGACACAGTAGAATTTTGAACATAATTTGCATGAAAAATGCAGTTTTGAGACTCTGATTCAGACAGATATTGTCCCAGAATATTTTCCTTGGTATTCTTCCAACTGTGTGGCTATGCTTGAAAAAGCTGCGGAATGACCTAATCTATCTTTCCAATGCAAAATCTAAGACTCAGCTCCACCAAGGACTGGTGCTTTCTCACTAAATGGGTTTGCGTAAAGACATGTTCTGCTTAGGTTTTTGATTGGCTTCTGGTTTTTAACAGGCAAAACACTTTCTAAGGTATATATTGAGGATTTATGGGAGCAGCAATGCAGTTATTTTCAGGCACCATTAGTCAGTTCCCTGGTTAAACAGGAGTTGCATGTGAAACAGAGAAGTCTGCAGTGAAATACAGATGGGAAACACGTTCAGCACATTCTGTGGGAGAAAATATGGGATGTTATCTGTCAAAAGTCATGCAAAATGCAGCTCTGGACTTATTACAGTACATGAGATTTTTTATTTGTAATGTATAGTCACACAGCACGGAAAAGATCGAATGGATGAAATGTCATCTATACATTATTTACTTTAGTTTGAGGAGCAGAAGGCAGACTGATGTTCTTTAGAGACTTGTTCTGTTCATCCAGGTTAAATCTTGGTGAAAAATGCACACAACCTCTGGTTCATACTTTGCTGCCCTTGAAAGGTTCTTAAGAAATTAAAAATTACTCATCGCTGGCTTTATTTTGAACTCAGAAGGGAGAATTTCATACAAATCTTCTAGAGCCACAAGAGAATACCTAGAATAATTTGGTTTAGAAGAATCTTTTAGCTGGTCATAAATACATTCATTTTCTCCATGCTGTCAGTGATAATTAAAATATTACAAAAAGATTCTTAACCTTGCCCATCCCCTCCCTCCTCATTTAATTTCTTGTTACCATTAATTTTTATCAATGTTTTGTGTAATATTTAACCTACACATTTCCTGTATAGCTTTGAAACATTTTTTCTTCAGTCCTCATTTGCTAATGGGAATAATTGATCCTTGTCCTCTTCTGACATTCTTTTATGCATTTGTGACAGCTGTGTTTCTTCCCTGCTTATTTGTTTAATTTGATGTTTAAGGAGCATAGCAAGTAGAATATCCTGACAGGGAAAATCAAGTCAACCACTGTGGAAATCCTGATTAAAAGTTCAGTCCTGCAAGGTGTTGTGTGATTTATACAACAAGAAAAGTGCTCTCAGGTTTCATGAGTCCGGAAAGATTTGAAAATAGTCTGCATCAATGATATTTTTGCTATGTATGGACACTTTTGATATATGTATCAAGCGTATTTTTCACAGATTAGGCCTGAATGCATGTCTAGAAAATTTTGGGACATCTTACAAAATCAGAGTGACAGATTCAGATAGATGAATGACACCTATAAAGAGTGATATCAATAATAATAAAATAAGATAAAATTCCATTGCTCTTCATTAAAATTACACAACAGTTTTGTTTATGTAATCTTCAATAAAAATGTTTTCATAGAAAATGTTTGGGATAATGTTCATTCTAGAAATACTAACTGTCATTTCATGTTATATCAAATATCAATATTTGATATTAAATATCAATAGGTATTTTCATAATTAAGCAACCTCTTAATTTTAATAATATCAAAATAGAATTTTAATTTTAAAAAAGTAAAACAAAATTTTAATTTGTCAATTTTAAAGGATCAGTTCAAAATAAATCTTCAAATTTTAAGAATTATTTTGAAGCAGTTTGAAAATTTTCTGGCTAAAAGGTTTTTCTAAACATTTGTAAAACATTAGTAAAACCATATACTTATTTGGAGCTCTAAATGTTTGCTGGTACAACCGTCACTCAGAGAAGTGCTAACTCTGACAGTTGTCCCCGAAAAAGAAGACATGGAACCAAGGGAAGATTTGTAAAATGTATCACCTGTTGCATTTTATTCCAACTACAAAACATTAGGAGAGGAACTCAGAAAATGCTATTGATCCACTTCTTGGCAGTGTATGCGCAGAAGGAGATTGGTGGGCTCAAGCCAGTCTGCTCAAAGAGTCACACTCCCTGTGGTGGGACTTTTTACAACATGACACTTCCTTCACTGGACAACCAGTCCTTCACATGGCAAAATACATAGGCAGGGTGAAAAGCAGATTTCTCTGTCAATAAATTCTAAATCTGGCCTTAAAATATTACATTCAATGTATTTTTCTCCATGCAGGGAACAGAAAAATAAATTGTATAAAATACTTGAAATGTATAAAATTCTTTTGAACCTATTTTAAAGTACTACCAGTACTTAAATAGTGGTAATACTATTCTTACCTGTTACATACCTATGACCCAGAATACAGTGATTTCAGTAAAAAATATAGAGTGTCAGTTTATGACATATGAGATCTTCGAAGAAGCATTTAGAAAATGAACAAAAATTTAGAGTATTTGACCTGGATCCTCTCCTACTACTGGACAGACAAATGAAAGGCCTAACATGGGAACCCAACTATTGAAGGTCTCTTCAGCAGAAATAAAATGAAGACCTTCAAAGAACGATTTAAACAACCTGAGTTCTGAATTTCTTTTACAGCTGTTTGCCTCTGCCTTTTATTTAACTGAGGCAATCAGTTAAAGGTAAGATTAGATGATATGTGTACAGACTGGGAGAAGAACTCCTTGAGAGCAGGCCTGCCGAGAAGGACTTGGGCGTTGTGATCAACGAAAAGCTGGCCATGAGCCGGCAGTGCGCTCTCGCAGCCAGGAAGGCCAATGGCATCCTGGGCTGCATCAAGAGAGGGGTGGCCAGCAGGGAGAGGGAGGGGATCGTCCCCCTCTACTCTGCCCTTGGAAGGCCTCACCTGGAGTACTGTGTCCAGGGCTGGGGCCCCCAGGACAGAGGGGATGTGGAGTTGTTGGAGGGGGTCCAGAGGAGGGCCACCAAAATGATCAGAGGGCTGGAGCACCTCTCCTGTGAGGAAAGGCTGAGGGAGTTGGGATTGTTCAGCTTGGAAAAGAGAAGGCTCCGGGGAGACCTCATTGCAGCCTTCCAATACTTGAAAGGAGCTTACAGGCAGGAGGGGGACCGACTTTCTACACGGGTGGATAATGGTAGGACAAGGGGGAATGGGCTAAAAGTGAAAGAGGGGAGGTTTAGGTTGGACATCAGGAAGAAATTCTTCCCTGAGAGAGTGGTGAGGCGCTGGAACAGGCTGCCCAGAGAAGCTGTGGCTGCCCCATCCCTGGCTGTGTTCAAGGCCAGGCTGGATGGGTTCCTGGGCAGTTTGATCTAGTGAGCTAGTGGCTGGCAGCCCTGTCCACGGCAGGGGGGTTGGAACTAGATGATCTCTGAGGTCCCTTCCAACCCAAGCCATTCTATGATTCTATGATTCTGTGATCTATGATATCATGTGGTAGAGACTGTATGTCTTCCCTGATTTTTTAGGGTTTTGACTCCCAAGTTATCATTACAAGACAATTTTTTTTTTTTTCAAAATTTCACAAATATTTCCAAACGTTTCCGCTCCACTGGCATTTAATGTAGCTTTTATTTTAGTGTGCAGCAGTTCTCCAGCAGCCTCCAGGACCATCAGTACCATAAAAGTAATCCTATGAGATTGGTTATCATTGACTTTGACTGCAGACTTTCACAGGCTGTGAATGCAGAATCGTATTAGCAGTGTTCCCTGCACCCCTATCCACCTGCCCTGAGTAAATCTGATCCAACTGCTGCTGACAGTGCACATTTCCTAACATAGCTAAATTACTAGAGAGAGAACTCAAATCTTACATAATACCCTCACTTCCTGTATTTTTCTTCCTGAGTAAGATGGGAGTATGTTTGCAGAAGCCAGCAGCAAGAAATAGTACAGTGGTAAGCCAGTACAGATAAATGATAGAACTGATTTCTTATAGATTTAAAGGATCAAGAGAGCCCATCACACACCTCAAGCTTCCATTACACATCCGGATTTTGGTGTTAGATGCTGTTCCCCAGATGCATTCTAGACACTGAGAGCCTGACCTTGATCTTTAGTAGCGGTAAACTAAGCAATGAATTTATTTACATCAGGTAAAAACCTGTTATTTTGCCATTTTATGTAATCTCTGATGTACTCTATGAATTACAATAGTACCATGGTATGTATGCTTTCATGTTAAGTACAGCCATGAGGTGAGACCACAGCTGGAGTACTGTGTCCAGATGTGGAGTCCTCAGTACAGGAGGGACAGGGAGCTGTTGGAGTGCATCCAGAGGAGGGTCACAAAAATGATCCAAGGGATGGAACACCTCCTGTGTGAGGGCAGGCTGAGAGAGTAGGGGCTGTTCAGCCTGGAGAAGGCTCTGGGGAGACCTGATAGCCGCCTTTCAATATCTAAAGGGGTGCTCCAAGAAATAAGGGGACAGACTCTTTAGCAGGGTCTGTTGTGATTCGACTAGGGGAAATGATTTCAAATTGAGAGAGAGGAGATTTAGACTAGATATAAGGAAAAAGTTCTTTACACTAAGGGTGGTGAAGCACAGGCACCTGTTGCCCAGAGAGGTGGTGGATGCCCCGTCCCTGGACACCTTCAAGGTCAGGCTGGACAGGGCTCTGAACAACCTGATCCAGCTTTAGGTGTCCCTGTTCACTGCCGGGGAGTTGGACTAGATGACCTTTAAAAGTTCTTTCCAACTCAGATGATGCTATGATTCTATGAATAACTAGCAGAGTAATTTTATAAGATATAAATTATTACTAACCCAAGGCAACAATAATTTATGAATTACAAAGCTTTCTAAATTGCAAGGTATATTTTATGTATTTGAGGATGAAAAATAAAAAACCTTAAAATAACACATCCTCTACCAGCTGATAAAATTCCATTGCTTGTACATTTTCCCTTACAATGTTGAAGTTACTGTATCTACAGTCAGAGGATGTACTGGGCTTATGTGGCAAGGTGTTGATCAGCAGGCAGCTGTATGGGTGGCCTCTGTGAGCAAAGTTCAGCACTGCCTCATGTCAGATCAAAGCCAACTCCAGCTGCTCCAAAAGGGACCCACTGCTGGGGGAGCAAGAGCAGCAGTGTAGTGTTCAGCTGCCCACCAGTGTGAAACCACAGCAGAGGGAGAGACATCTATTACTTGATCAGTGGTTACAGTCACCTCCTTTTCCCCTTGGCCAGTCTAAAATGTATCTTTTCCTCACCCTCCTGCAAGGTCAGGATTGACTTCTTCCCTGGCCACTCCTAGAGTTTACAAGAGAAGTTACCAAGACACCACAGATCTTCCACACATTAGACATTCCTGCAGGAGCTTCACTGGTCTCTGTTCTTTACATCCTGCTCTTCTACAGCCTTTTTCTCTTTTTGCCTCCTCTGAGTAGAAAACAAGCCCACAAGAAGAGCCAGGAGCTGAGACACTGACTACCAGAACGACACAGCCAAGAGTTGCACAACACATGGCACTGAGCAAACTGCAAGACGAGCTGGTGACCAGAAAAGGAGTACAAGCTGACCAAGGCAACTGCAGAGACAACTTAAATGTGGGTTGATCTCTCAACTTCTTTTTGTATTGTTCCCCACCACCAGTGAGAATTTCCCCACCACCAGTGAGTATCTTTGCATAATTCTGACATAATTTCTTCTCAGCCTTCTGATGTAACAAGGAGTTTCTCTTTCCACTGTATAGGGCTTATTTTCATAACAGATTTTCATTATGATTTGTGATGTTTGTGAAAGCAATGTAAGTATCTTTACTCATAGAATGAGACGTGAGCATTTCTTGTAAAGCAGATTAACATCTTTGTTTATAGCCACAGCTTTTAATCTCTCCAGACACAAATACACTATTTTGAAAAATTCCTCTCCTCTGTCCATCTATGGATTTCCATCTTTAGACATCACATCCAGTTATCAGAGAGAAAAAGGAAAAATGAGTATTATCTGTCCAATTTGAAGGAAATATAAAATTACTGATTGCAAAAGAGCTTTCAATGATCTCATTCTTTATCTCAATAACAACAAATGTATTGTGCCAATGTTCTACATCCTGCTAAAACGACAATGGCTGATATAACATGGAAAAGGAAACACTCCAGCGTTTCAGTGTTTAAATCTGAATACTATCATAGAATCATAGAACCATCGAGGTTGGAAAAGACCTCTAAGATCATCTACTCCACCCGTCAGCTTAACACCACTGTGCCCACTAAATAATGTCCACATAAGTGCCACATCTACATGTTTCTTGAACACCTCCAGGGAAGGAGACTCCACCACCTCCCTGGGCGGCTTGTTCCGATGCCTGACCACTCTCTCAGAGAAGAAGTTTTTCCTAACATCCAAGTTTTTCCTAATACCCAACCTGAACCTTCCCGGCGCAGCTTCAGGCTGTTACCTCTCATCCTACCACTGTTACCTGGGAGAAGAGGCCGACCCCCACCTCACCACAACCTCCTTTCAGGTAGCTGTAGAGAGCAATAAGCTCTCCCCCGAGCCTCCTCTTCTCCAGACTGAGGGAACAGTCCCAGTTCCCTCAGCTGCTCCCCGTAAGACTTCTGCTCCAGGCCCTTCACCAGCTTCATTGCCCTTCTCTGGACACACTCCAGGGCTTCAATGTCCTTCTTGTAGCGAGGTGCCCAAAACTGAACACAGCACTCAAGGTGCGGCCTCACCAGTGCCAAGTACAGGGGGACGATCACCTCCCTGGTCCTGCTGGCCACACTATTCCTAATGTAAGCCAGGATGCCGTTGGTCTTCTTGGCCACCTGGGCACACTGCTGGCTCATGTTCAGCCGACTGTCAACTATCAACCCAAGGTCCTTTTCCTCTGCACAGCTTTCCAGCCACTCTACCCCAAGCCTGTAGCACTGCATGGGGTTGTTATGACCGGCACTTGGTCTTGTTGAACCTCGTGCAATTAGTTGAGTTAATTCAGTTAAGACACATGCATGCATAAAAATGTCCTGGTATTTCACATGTTCTCAGATCATTAGCTCTCTTGAATACGAGCTGTCTTCACTGTCTTTGCTCTTCACACACCGTAATAGCACACAGATACTAGCTAAAGATTCTGGGTACACCCACAATCTAAATATAAATCATAATTAAAATTATGATGATTATATCTTTCACTTTTTGAATAGAAGAACTGAAATGGTCGCTATTCTTTACCTTGCAAAGGACAATAACATTTCATTTTATTCATTTTGCATGATCAGTGCTGAGGACCCTGATGTTTCTGGTGGTAGGAAGAACATGTTTAGTGTTTAAACAGTATCAAATACCATAAGTGCAACATAAGCATAAATTTTAAAAGGATGGTAGTCAGGATGACTTCTTGAATTTATCAAAAAAAAAAAAAAAAGGCATATACTGTCAAAGGTAGTTAGCTATCTAATTTTCACGGAAAATAATGGAAATGATGTGTGTAAAGATCTTCAGAAATGTGCTTAAAATGAAAGCCTAAATACTCTGATATCAGCTCTGGCTATTTCTTCTAACAAGTCTGTGTCTTGTTCATTACAGTCCAAACAAGCCCTGTTCAACATGGTGAGTCCAGAATTAGAGCTCAAAATACTTGAATCTTGATATCAAATGCTTTAATAATTGGAAAAGCACTAAGTGCAGTGCTCTGCTTAGTTTTGTCAAGGAACACGCTATTCACAGCGTGAAATTCAATAAATTTAAGGTGCTGCTGTTTTCTTTGACTTGGTATTACAGTGTCTCAGAAGGGTTTTCTCCCTGATTACCAAAATCTGTAGGACTTTAGTGACTTCGAGCCATTCTGCCGAATTTGCTCACAGTTACACACAGAGTAAGGAAGAGGGACAGATGTAGAGACAGTACAATCCCATACCCTTTTTTTCCATAGGAAGTGAGGTTAACAAGCATAACAAATCTAATGAAGTTTCTTTTTTTTTTTTTTATAATAAATAATTGCATTTTCCTGATATATAGATTTGCATGATCATTTTTTAAAATAAATCACTATCTATATACATAGCATAAGTTACTGCCAAGATGTTTAAAAGGAAAGAGTAAAAAGTTGAGCTTCTCTGCAACGGATAAAATATATTTCAAGTATTTTGAAGTTTGTTGATTTTGCCTTTGAAATTGAACAACATGACTTGGGAAATTACAGAATCACAGAATGTTAGAGATTGGAAGGGACCTCGAAAGATCATCTAGTCCAATCCCCCTGCCGAAGCAGGAACACCTAGAGCAGATTGCACAGGAACGCATCCAGGCGGGTTTTGAATATCTCCAGAGAAGGAGACTCCACAACCTCTCTGGGCAGCCTGTTCCAGTGCTCTGCCACCCTCACTGTGAAGAAATTTCTCCGCATATTTAAGCGGAACCTCCTATGTTCCAGCTTGCACCCATTGCCCCTTGTCCTGTCACTGGATGTCACAGTGAAGAGCCTGGCTCCATCCTCCTGACACCCACCCTTTACATATTTATAAACATTAATTAGGTCACCCCTCAGTCTCCTCTTCTCCAAGCTGAAGAGACCCAGCTCCCTCAGCCTTTCCTCATAAGGGAGATGTTCCACTCCCTTAATCATCTTGGTGGCTCTGCGCTGGACCCTCTCCAGCAGTTCCCTGTCCTTCTTGAACTGAGGGGCCCAGAACTGGACACAATATTCCAGATGCAAATTATGTCTATTAATTTACATTTGGAAATAAGAAAAATGGCTCATGATTCCTTGCCTGCAAAAACCAAATTATAATCATGAATTTCTGAGCTGCATTGGTTTTTATAATGAATTCTAGCCATCATCTACTTAGGAAACCTTATGCAAGCCTTCTAACAAAAACTAACATACCGATTTAATATGCTAGTAAACTTTGCAGGGCAAAATCATTTAAAGACTACAAGACAGATATAATTTGATATTATTTCTCTACAACATAGTTAACTACATAGCATCTATCTTGGCAGTCTAGTTAACGATCTCCATTCATTTCTCAATACATAATAAAACTAAACATGTGAAAAGCAGCCTAATTAAAAAGCTTATGCTCTTTTTAAGCTTGCTGAGTTCTTAGCTTTCAGTACTGATTGAATTCCCACAAATTCCTAGAAATTGAAATGAAAGATAACAGCCACTGCTAACAGCTAATAGCCTAAGATGTCATTATTTCTGAGGGCAGATTTATGTAAACTATAAATACCAACAGTATTAAGGTAGAAGATAATGAATTCCCTTTTCCTCAAATCATACAGACCTCTGAAAGCAAATGGTATGTACCATAAACTTAAACATATAACTAAACATCAATAATGCTGCCCTGATATCTTATCTAAAAATTCAGTGATGAAATTTCAATCTACATCTAGCCAAATTAGCAAGAAATAGAGTCAAACACAGAAAAATCTCTTCTGCATTCTTGCTACAAAAGTTATGAAAAAGCACTTCACGAAAAGGGTTTTTTTTTTTTATTTATGTGGAATGTATGAGCAATAATAGGTAAGCATTTCAGCTCATTTAACCCAACATCTTTGACTTCAGCATTGCTTTCCAAAACCTACAGTCAAACAGCATCAGAATTTGCGAAGTGCTGCTGTCCAGAAAAGCCAGGTCCTCTTGGTCTTGATTCTGTGATTATTCTATTTCAAATGGGTTTTATACTGCTATTGTCACCATAGCACCTAAACACCATGTAGGGAGATAATAATAATGTTCCCTCTATCATGCTGTTCATTCTTTTTACCATCCTTTTCCTCGGAAAAGAATTATGTTCACATTGTTTGCTTTGAGTTGTGGTTTTGTTGGATTTGCTGCCATGCTGTACTGCTAAGTGTTTGTATTAAAGAGAGTCAGTCATCTTCTACTTCAAATACAAGAGGGTCATTAATTGCATACCCGATTTCAACATTTATTTCCTTAATGTTACCAAAAATTACTGTTGTCTAGGTAAAACAAAGTAGGAGTTGGATCTAGGCAGTCATCATTTATAAAGACCTGTCTGC
>VXAV01009903.1:154254-183027 GCA_013399715.1 Alectura lathami | reverse complement strand
GGGGGGGAGCGCCCGGTTCGGTCGCTGGGATGCTCGGCTGGTGGTGGTGGTGGTGGTGATGATGGTGGTGATGATGGTGGTGGTGATGGTGGTGATGCTGAAGCCCCTGCGCAGCCCTGCCGAGCACCCCGAGGAGCAGCCTCGGATCCACAGCCCCTCCAAAGCCGCAGCATCCCAGGCTGACGCCGAGCACTGGAGCCCCCCCAGCTCCCCCCGGCCCCAAGCAGGGCTGCAGCCAGTACCTGCGCATCCCGGCAGGCCCCCACCCCAAATCACAGACCTGCCTGGCAAACAGGGGCACCGCAGCTTGCAGAGTCCCCCTCAGAGTGAGCATCTCCCAGCTGCTTCCTTCTACCTAGAATCTTTTCCGTTTCTGCACTTATTGCTTTATATAAACAAACACGAGAGTGGCTTGTTCTAAATAAAGTTATTTGTCTACGTAAATTAATATATCATATTCTCTCCTGAAATATAGAGAGCTATTTGTCTCCAGAGAAATCATGTTAAAAGTGACATAGTATAACCCTATTCATTTGCATATGCAGATATGTCTAATTATTCAACTTGCAATTAAAGGCTTGTGTGTCAGCAAATGAGACTAATTAGATACATTTATCTATGATAATCAGCTTTATTACAAACAAAATAGATTTCCCTTCACTTCCCAGACAAGTGGGATGCGGTGGCTGGAGGTGGCTGGTCAGGACTCGTGGACAGGGGTCTCGGATGGGTCCCACCTGCACCAGCCTGGGCAGAGGCACACGGTGGCTGGTTCCTCTCTGGTGTCCCACACACAAACATATGACCAGCCACTTTTTTGACTTTTTTTTTTTCTTTTGGAAATATCCCTGTAGTGGAATCTGTGCTTTACTATAGCGCAGGGCATAATTACTAGTAAAGCCAGTCTGGCTGTAAGTGATTCACGTTCCTATGTTAAAATAAATCATATTTGTTCTCTCTGCAGGCTGAGATAACCATTAAGGGAGCAAGCAAAGAGGAGGACATGGCTGTCACCTTCCATTTCAGGCACAGCTTTCAGCAAAGGCTTAGCAAGGTGTGGGCTGCACAAACACGAGCTTTGTGGGCTGGTATCAAACAACAAAGTCTAGCGACATTGAGGGAAGGGCAGCAAGGTGCAGCAAGGTGGTACCAGGCACTGGCTGAGCACACCCTGGACATCCAGCAGCCAGAAGGATTGGGCTGAGTTTTCCCTAGAAGGGGCTCAAAGCCACAAAGGCAGAGCCCGGCTGCCTTCAGGAAATCCAGATTTCTTGTGTCTTCTCAGTGGGCTGAACCAAAGACACAAAATGTTCTTCAAGTCCCTCATTTTTTGGCTAATTGCTCAGGCCAATAGAACGTGAAACACCAGAGACCAGTGGCTGGGAATGTGAGGCAGGAAGCTATCCCCTCCTCGAATTTTTAGCCAGACATACTGTACTGCATTGGGAAGCAGTCCCCAACCTGTATCCTGGTGTAACTCACGGTGCTATGAATAACATCTGTCATGGTCACTCACGACAAGGTTTTCACTGCATACACAGTGCAAATCAAAATAAATGCATTTTCTGACAACTTGTTTATTATAAAAAGTTGCATTAGCTCTGGTGGAGCCACTGACAATATTTCACAGGTATAATGCATAGTTACAAGAAGGAATTATTTTTATGAAAAGTTAAAATTGTCTCATTTTGACAATTTTCAAGCCAATACCTTTTCCTTTTCTAACTTCAAACCTCCTGAGGGGGGGCTTTCCTCTCCGTAACTTCAGCCATGGAAAAAGTAGGATCTCAGCTAGGTGGCTGAAGTTTTCAGCAGGCTGTGAGGATGCTCATCCCTCCTGCACTTTTCAATGTATCCTTCAGTGAGGGAAACTATTTTCCGGATGCGTCTCATTTTAATTTGAAAAGGAAATGGGTTTAAAACAAAAGAAAATGAAATAAAACAGCACCCTCAATACAAAATGGTGGCTCGTTCCATCCCTTGTTTTTCTTTCACTGAAAAGAAGAAAAAAATATATAATTACTCCAAATCTGTTTTGTTCTATTTTTTTTTTTTCTGTTGGTTGGAGCAAGAGAAAAGGGAGAGGAGCAAGTGAAAAAGAAATCTGTCTGCAGAAGCAGCTACCTGGAAGTGTTTTATAAGCATCACTCTGCATTTTTCTCCCTGTTCCAACATTTCAAGGATGAAAAAGCACCAGTACCAAATTGAAGGAACACTTTGTAGCCCCACTGATCTGGCTGAGAGAATTTGGGATCTTTTTTTTTTCAAGAGACCTGAGTTTTCTCTTGCATTCCTAAATAAGAGCTTTGCTTTCACAGGTGCTCCAACTGATTTGCTCTTATCGTGGAGCTTGTGGCACCTTCCAAAGCCCAGCAACCCTGGGCACTTTGGGGATAAAAATATCCTTTTTTTGTTCTGTATTTCTATGCTACCCAGTGTAGTGGGATCTCCTCCACCCCTTAGGCTCTTCATGCTTTTACAGTACGGAGGGTGGTGATAACTGGCTTTTTCCCTCTCTGACACTGTGGGTTGGACTGATCAGACCAGACCACAAAGTGCTTCTGCCGCCTGCACGATGCACGTGGTTGCGGCACACTGGGGTTAACTCATCCCGAGCATCTGGGCATCACTGGCAGGGGTAAATGAGTATTACATAACCCTCCCCAAAAAAACACAACAAAATAATAACAGGAAAACAAGGTTAAGTGAAACCATTTCAACAATGTTAGAGGCCTGCTTTCAGTCTACGAAAGCTGGGAAATTCAAGGTCTTTGGAGGCTGTCATTTCATTTCAGCTCCCTCCACTGCTGAACTTCACAAAGCAATGAATGAAAGACTTAGCAGCAGATTCATAATGCATCTGAAATGTACTTTTTATGTTTAATATTTGCTGAAATGGTTGACTTTGCTGGGTCTGGTTATCGAGAGGAATAATAGTTTTCAGTTTCATTGAAGCATAAGATATAATTCCATTATATTTCTTTTTTTTTTTTTTTTTTTAATAAAATAATCTGGAAAAAGTAGAGCAAAATGGGAGAAGAAACGGTTCCATAGACCCTGTTAATTATGTATCCATCATGTAAAATAGCAATAATAGCATAATAATTTTTCATTAAACAGGGCATGGGAATATTTGCAACCTCGTACTGTCAGGTACGAAATGGCTTTGAAAAACTCCACTTACGCTATTTCAATAATGCTAACTAATTTGGGAGCAATTAACACCGAATTTGATGTCCATTAAATAGCAAGAGGCCAGTCCCCCGGTTCTGGATCAAGCTGCACACTGGCCCATACGCGTTACTCCCTGTAACTCCAGAGACTTAAAGGTTCACGTGGTTTGGGGACAGGGACCTCAGACTCGTGCCATCCCCGCAGATTTGCCACCACACTGCTCTGTTCTCCAGCCCGAGCCTGCATGCACAGCAACTGCATCACCATATTTCCAAGGAATATAATTGAAAGAGGTGCCACCCCGTTCTCCCTGCAGGGAGCAGACACTGAAGCATTGATCTTAATTTCAGGAGGTTCCGGATGGAAATGAACTAGCTCCACGAACTGGCCGGCACTTCATCTGCAGCGCAAAGCCACGCTCCTGCTGCCCAGAGAGCTGCTCGCATAGCAGGCTCCAATGGCAGTGTCACCACACGGTGGCTTGGAGTGCTTCCTTCGGTGTGCTTTCCTGTGCAGTATGCCAGCTTGTGAAGATGCTCCCAGTCACAAAGACTAGCTGGCGCACTGGTAGCTCCAGGATGCTCCAGCTCCTTCTCATACAGACATATCCCGCTCGTCTGTCTAGAAATGCCATGCTCACGAATGGGAAAATCCTCTCCCAGGCATACAGAGCTCTTCTCCCACCCAAAATAAACCCAGCAGCGCACGGCAGAGCCGTGCTGCAAAATGCAGATGGTTTGGTCCTTGCAGAAGAGCAACACCAAAAAGGAGAGCGGCTGCATGTTGAAGGGGAAAAGATGCTGCTGCCGCTGCTGCTTTAAATTAAAATGCTGCATCAGCCAGTCCCTCAGGACCTGATAGAAATCTAATTAGTCAGACAATCTGGCACCAAATGTCCTAATTTCCCCAACCCATGTGGGATTTGTGTATTCTCTTATTCACTGCGGTTCTAAATTTCAACCTGAGCCTTTCTAACCCCTCTCTTTTTTCAGCGCAGACATGGGACTCAAGAGAAGGTGATCCCTATCAAAACCTAATTGTTTTTCATAAACCTTTAATTAATTAGACTCAGGCTCATGAAAGACACTTAAAATATTAACAATTTGTTTAGAGACGAGTGTTGGATGAGGACCACGGCAGCGCTGTATTTTCATAGGAAATCCAAATGTAATTACTGCAAACAGGCACGCTCGGTGTGGGGTCTGGGGCTGAAGCATGTGTCTGCCCCAAAACGTGGGGAGCTGGAGCAGGACCTGCACATCACTGCAGCTGGCCCCAAAGGATGGGGGCAGTGCATCCTCTGCCACAAAGGGTTAAACACGTTAAACACAGGGTGCTGGGTTTTAGGAAAAGCTCTGAAAAAGCAGCGGAGCCCCCAGGATGTGGGTTGTGTAGGGCACGCTGGGAGCAGCAAACTCTGCAGGCAGTTGCACCCTGTCCTAGGGGACCACGAGCTGCTGGCGCAAGGTGCTGAGCATCTCTGCACCCCCAGCACCGCCAGCGAGTCATCGTCACGGCTCACACAGCATTAAGCCATTTGGGACTAACAGATTTGATTTTTTTTTTTTTTTTCCCAGCACGGCTATGACCTGTCGTGTCAAAGCTTTTTATTAACGTCTCTTAATCCCCAGATTATCACCACAATAGTTCCACAGGCCCAGTCCAGATAAGGCAGGGCCCATTGTGGAGATGCGCGTTGGAGGAGTTTTAATCTGCAAATTATTGGCATGCAAGACCATGAGGGGCTGCTTTGCTGTGTCGTCCGTTGCGTCAAGGGGAATTGAATATTTATAAAGGAGACTTCAAATGGGCCACGCACTGCATTCCTCCCACACACGTGCAGTCCCCACGCAGCCGAGGGCCCCTGCTGGAGGGAGAAGCCCTCCAGTGCAGCCCCAACCGGCACAAGGTGAGAGGGAAGGGGTGAGCCCTCCCACGAGGGATGGATGATTTGATTTTTGAAAGAGAAGAGATAAGAGCAGAAAGGCAGAGCTGACGATGGAAATTCCTTTCTCTTTTGAATACTGGGGGAGGTCAGCAAACAGATAAAGTCCTCTAGAGGGACCAATTTGTTTCACAAAAAGTGCCTCGTGGAGAGAAGACTTACACTGAATAGTGGTTACCTTCCAGATTAAGGAACAACTCAAGCACCTGCTTCACTGCCATGTTTCTTAGAGGAAGATGGCCCTGTTTGAAATAGCCTGACGGATTTGGAATTGGCATCCCTGGGGCCTGGGGTTCACAGGGGAGGTGCTGGGGATCTCAGACAAGCCCACCTCCTCTGCACAGTGCCGGGTGCTCCCCTTTCCCAGTGCTTGTGCAAGCTCCCTGCTTCCTCTCCACCCACTGCAAAGGCCACCGAACCAAAATCAGCATGGAGGTGCTGTGTTGGTACTGGCAGATAGCAGCTGGGAGCATCACAAGGCACGCAGCCCATGGCACTGGGCAGAATGTCTCCAGGGAAGGAGGTTGTGTATGCGTGTACATACAGATACGGACACTTTCTGCAAATGACCAGCTCCTCCAGCTCCCCCGAGCACGGATGCTGCTGCGCAAGGCCAAATCCTGCCTAGCGCTCACAGGATGCCAAGCTCTTCTTGTTCCTGTTGAGACCTCGGCCCCAGGTGAGATTTCAATGTACGTCACTGCAGAGTGGGCTCAGCCTGCAGACATAATTTGAGACTTTCTGCACCAACAGATAGAGCTGGGGACAGTCTGGGCAACGGCTCAGCTCCCCCACTGCTCCCAAGGCGAGGACATCGCCCATCACTGGGGATTTGGCTTGGGATCTGCAGACCTGGACTCGACTCTGGCTCTGCCACAGCCTTCCCGCATGACCTTGGGCCAGCTGCTTAGTTCTCCTCCATACCTGTGTCCCATCTGTTAGAAAATGACTGGGGATATCAAAGGGATGGTGTGAAGATAAGTAAACCATGAGGCTATTATTAGCTATTACACTGGTCCAAATGTTCCTATTTTCTGTATCTGCCCAAGAACTTACGCAGGCAGAAAAAGGCTTCAGGAAAATAAAGCACTGCCTTTCAGGAGCCTCCTCTCAGAGAAGAGGTGTGTCTGCCTTTAGAGCCAGCTCTTCATGCATTTTATGAAATTGCAGTGCCCATGTTTTCCCTAACGGCCTTCGTTCCAGCCCATGAAATGGCCCCAGTAGCGTTTGGCTCATGGAAACCTTCCAATGCACTCAATATTGCCTGTGATGCCCGCATTAATCATAGCACACAGGTGCCAGAGCCACCGGAGGGAAGGGGAGGGAGAGGCCAGGTAATTTATCGCCGTACAGCCCCAGCAGGAGCGGCTGCATCAGTCCAAAAACTACTTTGCTTCCTTGTTCCCAAAGTTCTTGGCAGTACAAATCAGGCGAGAGGGTTATCTGTGAATCATCCATCATCCCAAACTTTGGGCTACAACCTTTTCATGTCTTGTGGGAAAAAAAAATATGTATATATAAATATAGTGTGGGGGTGGGGGAAGTGACTAATGGAGTGCAAGAAGTAAAAAGGGCTCCCAGGAAAGCTGAGCGCCTTGCTTCATCTCAGCATCCTGAGCGAGGGGTGGGAGTGCCTCCGGGATGTGCCAGGGCTCGGTGACTGTGGGGCATTACCAGGAGGGACAGCATCGTGTGGGGGATGCGGCAGTGTGATTGGATGGGGTGCAGACGGCGCACAGGGGAAATACTGGTTTTCAATACGGCTCGTGGTTATAAGTAGTGGGAAAAATGAATCAGAATTTGGGGATAAGATGCTTTTTCAGGTTTCTGGTAAGTCTGTCTGAAACCTCAGCAGCCCTTTTGTCCTGGGTTTTGTGACAAAAACCGACGTGAAATGGTTAGCAGGCTGGGGTCAGCACTGGGCGCCCACCGGGGCCTCCAAATCCACACCAGCTTCCTCAGCACACCAGGGCACTGCAAAAAGCTGGGTCCCAGCTGGGAAAGCTTCACCACCAGGTGATATTATGCACAGGATAAAATACCAGAATCAATAAATCCCACATGCCAAATGAAACCATTTTTACCCACTTGTCCCCCCTCGGGTTCGATTAATGGAGGCAGCTGAAGAAGCAGCAAGCACATTCCCTTTCAGAAATGTCCCAAAACTTGGTGACATTTGGAATCACACAAGACAGCTGCACGGTGAGATAAGTTAAATGATGTATTCAGGCACGGCTTGGTTCGGAAGGTTACATCTTTCATAGGAGCCTGGTGAAAAAATTTGTGTTGTGTTCTTCAAATGTGGAATAACTCTTCCTCCCAGCTTACGCATATTGATGGGCATGCTTGAAAGATGGCTGGATTTCTGTACAGCACAGTGCTTTCTTTTCCTGACACATGGATCCATCTGCCAACATCACAGACCTAATTAGTACTCTCTTATTTCTATTCACTGGCTAGTGAGCATGTGGCATCTTTCCACAAGCCTGTAAAAACCTCACTCTACGCAGACGCACACCATATTGCGATGGGTGGGTTATAACCTCAGCGAAAATCACGTCTGCAGTTGCCTTTCCATTGAGGCTTAACGTCATGATAGGCAAAACAAGAGGGACCATCACCCAAAACACAGCCTGGCATGGGGATACAGTCTGGAGCTTCCTGTCTCTGTCCCTCAGAGGCACACAGGCTGCACCTGGGTCACTACAATTGTTTATAGGGACATCATTGACACTGTTTTTCTGTAATGCTATAAATAAATAAATAAATAAACCACACACTAGCATAGAGACTTGGTCATAAAGGCAGAAGAGATTTGTACAGTATAACACAATAAATGCAAGGGCTAGGAGAACAGGAGAAAGAAGTAGCAGGGACGCAAGCCCTGGAGACCCAAATCAGAGAAAAGAGAATCAGGAAATCTCTTAAACAAAGCAGAAAGAAGATAAAGACATTTCTGGCTTCAGTTTTCCTCCAAGTAAAGCACTGTGCACAAACCCCAACGTGATCAGCCCTGCAGGTCAAAAAAATTGTGTGAATATGCACTAGAGGTTGTTTCTCCTCCCATACTGGGGAGAGATATTTGGCAGCCTCCTGCTGGTGTTAAATTAAATTACCCATCTAAATAGCACTGGAGGTGATGGACAATAGATCCCACTGCTTTTGCTTTGCACACAGGCTGCTCCATAATGGACTGAAAGGTAGAGCTACTACAAAACGCCCTAAAAAGCACCTGTTTAAGTTAGATCTCACCAAACTGCCACCTGGTTTAAGTTACTTTACAGACCTCCCCCTGCAACAATAATCAGCTTCTGCTGTGCAAGAGCTGAGCCGATCAAATACCCGAGGAGCTGGTTGCAAAGTGCCTTAATTACTCTTACTGTGTTATTTTGTGTTTCCACCAATTGAGCTAAAATCCTGTTGACTATATTCAAATTTCTAATGTTTTAAAATGGTGCTTCATATGACAGGAAAAAAAGAAAAAACCTGCTCAACGCTGACTCCCTTTCCCCCCCCCCCTTTTTTTTTTTGTTAAATATCTTTCTTAATTTGCAGAGCTGCTCCTTACCACTCCTGTTTTCCTTAAAGAAATTAAAAAAAAAAAAAAAAAAAAGTGAGAGAATGAGTTTTCCCCAGGGAAGCTAACAGAGTCCATATCCCATTGAGCTTATGACAAACAGCATCTCAGGGACAACACCAGGTATGTACATGTGATCTAAAATGTTTAAAATATATAATGAGGACTATCTATCGTTCTTGACTAGCTGGAACAAAATAGCAGCAGTTGATGGTGCTATGGGTGAGCAAAGTTAACCTGATTTTTTGGTGTGCTTCCAGGTATTGTACAGCAGCCAGCCTGCTCTTACACTGCTGGCTGAGAGCAGGAGTGTGAGGATTAATGACCAAATCAGGGCTGTAAAGTGCTGCATTGCTGTGAAGTATTTAATTTAGAACCTTTCTGTGTGTTTCTGGGAGTGTAGCCTGAGTTATCTACAAGAAAAAAAAAAAAAAAAAAAAAAAAAAAAAAAGTGAAGTGCAGACCAGAACTTGTAGCAGTGTAAAAAATAAGGAGAAAAAGAAGGAAATGAAACAACAAAAACCTATCAGAGAGTGTGAAATTCACCTGGACTGGTCCTGAGGGGTTTGCACGTTTGTGTGATTAGAGCCATATTTATAGGAAATCTTGTCACTTCTCCTCACACCCTGTGGGCCTGTAAAACACATTAGGGCTGTGGGCGGGTTTTGGAGGAGCTGCTGGAAACTGGATAGCACAGGAGGAACAGGAGTTGCTGTGCAGAGATGTCCCCAGCAGGACCCATGGGTGCTGCACTTGCTGCAGGTTTTAATAGAGCAAGGTGCCAGCAGCACTGTGCCAACGGTTTGCACCTGGGCACTGCTGCACAAGCTGAAAGGCTTTTGGCTGCCAATGTAGGGACTTAGCTCACCGTCCTGGGAGGGAGCTGGAAACTAAGGGAGCTCTCATCCTGCCTCTGGCCATGGCGTTCAGGGTGATAGCACTGCAGAGGGGTTGGGGAGGTGGCTCTTGTCTCACCTGAAAGATTGCATCCTGAATAACGAACAAGAGCAGTATTTTGTACTGGTGCTAATCTGTAAGAAAGCAGTTTGCCTTTAAAAATATATATATGGAAAAGATAAAAAAAAAAAAAAAAAAAAAAAAAAAGGAAAAAGAAAAACAAAAAAAGGCTTTTTTAGGNAAGAAAAAAAAAAAAAAAAAAAAAAAAAAAAAAAGGAAAAGGAAAACCAAAGAAGGCTCTATTATGAGGATATCCAAAAATTGACATTTTTGGACCTCCTTCATGCATCAACCTAAAACCCTCAATGTTCTCCAGAAGAGCTATACAATGTAGTCAGCAGCACACTTTGTGGCCAGTGGTTTCCCCAGCAAGAAGAAGAGCCAGAGGGAGTGGGAGGAGAGCCTAAGAGGTGAAATGAAAGAGAGGAAGAGCCCAAACCTGCGCTGGCCGCCTTGCTTGCTCATTTAAATTGATATTTGATTTCTGAGCATGCCACGGTGCGACATGGACAGATCATTTTCTCTTGCAGGGCTGTCTGGTTTTATAGATTTCAGGTTGCCAGTGCTACATTGCAAAGCCTCAGCCAACCCATTTTTTCCCAGCAGGAGCTCCTCAGGCAGGAAGAACGCAGGTATTTCTTTTTCCAGTTGTCAGAGGGATGTGCTGGGCAGCTCATATATATACATTAAAAAAAGGGGGGGTGAGGGGGACTTGAGGGAAACAGCCAGAGCCCTGAACCAAAGCTAAAAGCTTAAATAAGTGCACTGAAGTGTAAGGTTAAACAGAGAGGGAAAAGCCATTAGGGACAGTAAGGCTTTGGAAAAGAGTAGAAATAACTCCTTAAGGAGAAAGGGGTGGCAAAGTATATTTTCAAGACAAAGAAACAGAAGTGAGTAAAATATGGCGAGCTGCTGTTGGAGCTCCAGACCACACAAATGACTTCTCCTGCTCCAGACTGACTCAGGACGAGATCTCTGGCTCTGGAGCACAATGGCATTTCTGACTGTGTTCTGCCTGGCAAGGACCGACTGCCGGAACACAAACAGAAGCAACGATGTCATGGCGAGATAATAAAACAGCAATCGTTTTGTCGGCTTGTCACATATTACGGCTAATTATTTAATTACTCTAATTTAAAGTTTTACTAGATTCAGCATCAAAGCATAAAAATCTAGTGATTGCAATGTCAGAAAGGAATAATATAATTAACGTATTTAGTAGTAACATATTAAACTGTTGATTGCGCTGCATTAATCGGCAGGGATATGATACACGGGAGGCTCTGTGAAGTGCAGGCATCGCCACATGGCTGAGCACAGGGCTTGGCACCACCTCTGCAACGAGCGCAAAAGCAGGCGGTGAATATGGGGAACACGGCTGGCCGCAGTGCTCCTTCCCCAAGGTCTGGTTCCCAAGTCATGCTCAGCGCAGCAAGCCCAGAAGCAGTCAGACCCTTGAAGGAATAGGAATCGTTTGGTGGTGTCCTCCAATACTTGGCTTGCTGGCCACCAGCCAGTTAAAAATAGAGAAATATTTTCTGCCTGATGGAACCTGATAACTTTTTTTTTTTTTTTTTTTTTTTTTTTTTTTTTTTTTTTTTTCCTCTTCTAATTCCGTTGCTCCAGAGCCAGGCAGCCAACAGAGGGAGCCCAAGTTCCCGAGCCCAAGTTCCCTGGCACCCCGCACCCGAGCACAGCCGCAGCAAGCCCACAGGGTTGCTCGCAGGGTGCCCGCCCTGAGTAACAGCCACAATGTGCAAATAGGAGAACAGAGCAGGTCCTCAGTAAGGAGCCAGGAAGGCCAGCCTGGAAAGGAAGGATGTGAAATAAGGAGAGAGGACAATGGTTTATATTTTTAAACTTATCCGGCAAAAGGCTTCCCTGGTCACAAAGGGAAAGACCCCAAGATGGAGAAGATATTGGGTGAGATATACAGGCGAACAGGGACACATTTATATAATAATTATAAACTGCACCAGTTTATTTTTCCAGATGAATTTCTGGCTGGAAAGCAAGACCTCTCTCAGTCTTTCAACAGCAAAACTGTTGCCTGTTTGCCTCCTATGAGACAAGTCACATTCTGCAGGAGCATGCAAAAACATGCACACAGCCGAAACGCTGCCTGCCCCAGTCCAGTTGCAGGACCCACACCCACCCAGCAGAGCTAAGTGTTTTGTGTGGTAGCTGTCTCTTTATTCCAGCTGAAAAAGCTGTTACACTACAGCTTTATCTAAAAGCTAGAGATGATTTAGCATTCATAGGTATAGCAGGTCCGAACCTTTCAGTGTGCTGGTTCTCAGAGACAATCGGGGTCTAGGCATGATGCTCAGAGCTGAGCAAACTTTGTGGAGTCTTGCAGCAGTGAGTGAGAGGTGCACGTGGGCAGCATCCAGCCAATCCTCACTGCTAAATTTGGATCTGACCCAGCTGTGCGCTGCTTCTGACCTGAGCGTAAATGAGGCAGGGCTGCAAAACTAGCACCAACTGTATTCTTCAAATTAAAAGAAATCATTTACTTAGTGCCTTTTTTTTCATCCAAAATAACAGAATTTGAATACATTATTTGAAAATATACATTTTCGTTTTCCACCTCACTGCATCTAATGATTGTGGTGCGATTATTAAACACTTCATAAATAATAATGTGACATTTTCAGATTGTGCGTCTGATTAAGCAGCCATTCTTCTCTCCCTGACTGCGGCCACAGACAGATGAGATTGCTGCAGACACAGCAATCTTCGTGGCTCCCTCCCTGGGGATCAGGGATCAGAAGTTGCCCCTGTAACCCAATTAAAACCAGGAGGAGATGAGCTGATCACTTCAGGCCCACTCCAAAACTCACAGCCATCGGTGGGGAGTCTTGGCATTAACTTCCCCGAGCTGCAGACCTGATTCCTGAACGCAGCGTGATGCATTTTCTAGAGAGGGTGTTTTAGACTGTGAGTCACTCTCTGCAGTGGGCCATGGCTCTACTCAGGTCTGGTTTAGCATTAGGAAGCCTGATTTCACAGCAAATGAGCAGTCCCAGATGGAGGCAGAACTAAATCCAGGGAACTCAGATATAAGCAGTTCTTGTCTTTGGAGAGAATGGGTTTCATCTGAAAGCAAAGCAGTGACCTTGAGAGCCAAGTGCTCCCCCAGTGAGCGATCAGAGTCCTTTGGGGATCAGTGTATTGCAGAGACCCTCCTCAAGAGGTCTACTCCAGAAAAAAATAAAAATAAAATAAAATAAATTAAATAGTCAGTTATCTGTTAAATAAGGACTAAAAATCCTGTGGCATTTGTCCCCGAGCTATTCCAGTGCCCAAATGCAGCTGTGCTCCTCAGAGCTGTCACACAGAGCAGCACAGATGCCAGCGAAGAGGACAATCTCCTCACCCAAATTCTCTCCTGCCTTGTACAGCATTCAGATGAGTAAATCCCAGCTGGAAAACCCAATTTTTTATTTTTTTATTTTTTTTCCTGAGCACAATCACCAGTTTAGAAAAAAATAAAATGACCAGGGAAAGCAGCCCCTTTCCGTAAACCCTCCCAGCCATCTGTCTGGATATTACTGACCTTTAATATTCTGCAGGCGGGAGGTGGAAAGGATGGGATAAGAAGGGGGGGAGGCGTGGAAAAATGTCAGTGCTGTAACAATGGCTTATTGCTTTGGGATAATCTCGCTCCTTGTACCGCTGCTAACATGGTAATCTTTCTCCACCTACTGTATGTCAATAATGCAATAACCTCTCTCTCCCCCTGCATCAATAACACAACAGCCGCTCTCTGCTTTCAGCAGCACTGATGAATTCTAGAATTGCAACAGCTCAGATGGTCCATGCGAGCCTGTCCCTGCCTCCCACCCTCATTACATTTTAATTTCACTTTAAAGACAGTTGCTATCAGCATTGTTTGGCTACAGCTTCTGCAAAATAAGATCAGGCTGTATTCGAACTCAGGAGGTTCCTCAGCTGAGCACAGGTGCCAGAATATTTTCCATCAGTGTTGTTTATTTTTCTTTGTATATTCTCAGTTGAACAATTAAGGCAAGATTGGCGAAAGACTTTACTGGCCAACAGCTTAATGTATTCTCCAAGGAAGCTGCTCTAAGCTTGGATCTGAAAATCTGATACGCATGCTGCAGTGCATGGATGGCAGGGCAGATTCTCAGCTTTCTCCCTGCATTGCAGCCAATTGCACTTACACCAGTCCACCAGTTATTGATTAATTGGTGTTGTTTTAAAACATAAACATGCACAAGTGCTCTCCAAGGACAAGTGAAGCGAATTAGGGTTAAAGAAATCGGTATAATAACAACAGCTAAAAAATTGTTAAAGCCAAGTGACGTGACAGGTTGGAGGAAAAGAAAAGATCTGAAAGCATAATTAAGTGAGTTAATATCAGAGAGCATATGGTAAAAAGATGTTGTAAGAGAATCCTTAATTCTAGAGCGGGCCTCACACATGGATTAGTACCAGCTCTGCTGTATAGCTGGCATGGATGGATTCAAGAAGAGGCTGATAATTTTCAGAAATTCCGTTCCTCGTAATGATAGAAGATGAGGTTTTGTGAGTTATGTTGAGAATTATTGGCAGAGGTTAGGTGATTTCCCACTGGTGCTAGAGGGAAAACATTGCTTGCAAATTACCAGCATTTGTCAGTACTAATACCACATCCCCCAGCCACCCAAACTGTCAACACTAATAGGTGTCTTCACAGCAAAACGGGGTGAAGGTAGTCAGACTTGATCAGACCTGGAAATGAGAAGAGGAGCGTGATACCGGGAATAAAGGGATGGAAATGTGCTCACAGTGCCTCCCGCCTCAGCCCCAGCATCCCACCCATCGCTGCGTGGGTGGCACCGCTCACTGCGCTCTGCCAGTTATCACATTTGCTTCCCTGTACCCTCTCCTCCCCAACACTGTTTCATTTGCTGGGTAGGTTTCTGTAAGCCATTTCCATCCTCTCTCTTTCTAGTGATCGCTCTGTTTCATCAGCACAGAGTTTCTTTTTCCACCCAGGAACCAAACGCAGGATGCAAGGTGGGGAAGGCCTTCTGCTCCCACCGTGTTCTCCCACCAGTCCCTGCACAGCCCCTGGGCAAGCAGTACCAGAACCCAGTGGCAGTGACCCAGAAGGGAGCCTGGAGATCAGGGACATGGCCAGGACTCCAGAAACCTCTCCCCCACCTGGGTACAGCAGCAGCAACGTTTACCCTTTACAATATCTTAGCTCCTATCTGAACCTTGAAAGGTTTCAGTCTAGGGACCAGCCACCTTACTCAGCTGCTCTGGGAGTGCAACCCCAGATAAAAGCACCACAGGTGGAGCTGTGGCAATCATCGCTGGAGCTCAGGAATTGATATGTGTTTTGCTGAACTGTTGCTAAAGAATTTTCTCTCTGTACATGTCATGGTGAAGGCCCTTCCATCCACTCCTCCACTTCCTGAAATTCACCTCCAGTGACCTGCCTTTGTTTCAAGCAGGCACAGCAAACCGTGACTTCATTTCCTACATCTTCATCTTCCAAGCTGCCCAGCCTGTGCAACTGGGGACACGGCTCAGCCTCGTCCCCATGTCACCGTCCCCCACCGAGCAGCACACGCGGGATGCAGACATCTGCTCTCCTGAGCCTTTCAGCACCAGAGGTAGCATTAATTTAGGTTGGCCGCAACCAGAGAGAAAGATCATTTCCATTCGACTCCTCCTTCTGTCAAACTGCATAAAATATAGTTCACTCATTCACCTTGTCTGGCCCCTTGGTGATTAGCATTAGCAAATGCAATCAGCCCATGGCCACGACGCTGATCAGCATTAATGTAAAGCTGGGGGAGGGCCTCGGCCGCTATCGGCACAGAGAGAGCCTTACCTTTTAAGTGCTCACCCTTCACATGGCTGCTAGTGATAAAAGACGCCATCAAAACAGATGGACAGGGCAGCCTAGGCAAAGATGGGAGATTTCTGATGGGTTTTCAGGGTAAAAAAATGCAAACCACAAAACACACAGTGAACACTACGAGCGTCGCCAACATTTCCCACTCAAGGAGCAATCAAAGCTGCGGCAGGACCCCGGAGGGCTGTAAGCTCAGCTCTCCAAACTCCTTTTCCCTGTGCACTGCTGCAGTCCCCACGCAGGAGCATGGCACTGGGGGAGAGGCACAGGAAAGGGTCGGTGCTGGCATGTGCTGCGCAGGAACTCTGCTGCGTTTTGAGGTCTGACTCACTTGCATGCCCCAGCACGCATTTGGCTCTTGGATTGTAAATAACCCTCATGCTGTTGTTGCTGAGTTATGAAAATATAAAAGAAAAGTGCCAGGTTTAACGCTAAAAACCTCGTTCTACCCCTGCCTGTGATACCACAGTTCTGGGGATGCGCCATCCACACAAGCAGATACCTCCACAATCTGAGGGTTCCTGGTCCGGTCCTTGGCAACCTCTTTCACCCTCCGTGAAAATGGGTGATGCAGTACAGGGCTACTGTCCCTGGAACTGGGCTGTGGGGTTTGTGTGTGCAGCACAGCCTGGAGGACCACGCAGAATCTCAGTCCACATTTTGAAGATGTTTTCCTAAAAAATATTTTCTAGTATCCATAGTTGGGTAACAAAAGTTGGTGTTTTGAGGCAGCTGAATTCATTCTTCTTCTCAGAGAGCATTACATGCTCAAGTATTTCCTCCTTTTTTCTTTCCCTCTCTTTCACCACCCCCTCCTCTTTGGCAAACAGGACTCCCAAGTCCCTTCTGATCACTAATAACATGGGCTTTCATACCCTCTTGGAGTAAATGAAATTTCTTTGATGCCTTAACTTTGCACAAATAGATTTTAATGAGGGAGTATCACCTTGCCTTCAGCTAACTCTCTTCCTTTGCTCTTCCAAGGCTTTTGTAGTCATTTCCTTACAACTTCCAAAACATTAAAGTTCAGCAAAGTGTTTGAACACTGCACTCCATTTCCCCAGGAACTTTGTTTATTTGCTTCACTCTGTCGGGGGAAGGACGCGCTTTCGCAGATACGATGTAAATCATGCAAAGAAAGAGCCTCCATTGCCCGGACACGGTCTTTCATGTCTGCTCAGCGGATTGCATGCAAAAGCACCTCCCAGTGGGTGACAACCAAGGTGATGCTGCCAGTATAAATAAGGGCCTGAAGTGAAGGAACACCCAGCAGGCCTGTGGAAAGCCTTGAGTATAACCTGAGTAACGTGGACGTGACAATGGGATCAAGAGAGCAAAACAGATGTGGGAGAGAAGATCGAGCTGCTTGCCAGAGCATGTACCAGCTCATGCTCAGACTTGCTGTAGGCTTCATGAAGACAACAACCAGAGAGGACATCAGCCTCCAAGTTCTGAAATCAGAAGGATATTAATCTGGAGACAGGAAATACAGGTACTGGTATCAAATTCCTCTCCATGCTCCTCCCAGAGCACAAAGGTCAGACAACAGGCTGAGGAGCTGTACAGTTCCCATGCTGTCGTTTTGAGGAAGGTTCCTGTCACAGACGGACACCAGGGATGGATGTGCTCGGAACAGTTGTCCTCTGGGGTGGAGCAAAGTGTCCCTGTGGAGCGTGGCAGAGAACTGAGATCCTGGGCAGACGTTCCCTGAACCCATGAGTGGGATTCAGCTGTCCCCCTGCAAACTCTTCCCTTTGCTGATAATTTTCAGTAATTAAACCATATGTAAAATTATTTCACTCTGTCAGAAGCAGAGACCTTCTGCTGCCCATATGCCAGGAAGACAAATGAAGGGCAAAGCTCACATGACGAAGGCAAACTTTTACTTCTTCATTAAAGAACACAAAGACACCTTCCATAACTGCATCAGCTGGTGCTCAGATGATATGAGCACCAGCATATGAGCAAGATGCACTCAGTGGGACACAAGGGGTCCCTAAGAACGGTTGGGAAACACTCACTGAGCCCACAGCCCAGGGTGGCAATCCCTCCGTTTTGAAAGAGAGAGTGGGCCCCTTTCCCCTTGTGGTCCTAGTGCCCTTTACGAAATAGCCAGATTTGGACTCTTTTTTTTTTTTTTTTTTGAGTACTTCTCAGTTTGTCACAGCATTGCCAACATCCCCAGTTCTGCCCTGGCACTTCCTTTCCAGAGAGTTCCAGCTCCCGGAGTCATGCAATTAAATGAGAATTGCTACCCATGCTTTAAGCAAAGCTCCCTGTTCGTCGAGCTTATAGCCTGAAAACATTCTGAATTCTTAAAATTTGAAAATTAAGTACAGGCAAACCCACACATGTTACCGCTGCTTTCATTGATCCTGAGCCTGTTCAGCCACGAGAGGAAAAGGATCAGGGAGGATCTTATCAATGTATAAATACCTGGATGGAGGGAGGGAAGAAGATGGAGGCAGGCTCTTCTCCAGTGAAAGGACAAAGAGCAATGGACACAATCAAAGCACAGGAAATTCTGTTTAAATACGTGAAAATAAAAATAAATAAATAAATAAAGCATTTTTGAAAGGGTGGTAAAGTACTGGAGCCAGTTGCCCAGAGAAGCCGTGGAGCCTCCATCCCTGGAGAGATGCAAAGTCCGAAGGGACACGGTCCTGGGCTGTGCGTGGCCCTGCTGAGAGCAGGAGGTCGGACTGGGTGATCTCTCTGCCTAGCCCATCCATTCTGTGATCCTGTGAGTTGAATTTGTGATGTTAGAGAGAGAGTACAAGGGAGGCAGCCTGAATTTTGAGCACTTGGAACTGTCAAAACTGAAATTATTCCAATTTCTTAAAATACAGCAGAAAGGCGTGTTCTCAGCTACAGACCATTTATTTCTGCAGACCTGGCAGGCAGGAGAGATGAATATTTTTCTGTTGTTGATCTAACTGCACTTCAACAAGGTAAAAAAAAAAAAAAAAAGAAAAAAACACTAAATAAACCCAAACCTTTCTTGGAAGCTACAGTAAATTTGTAGTTGTGTTTTTCAAAATTGTAAATATATAAATAAGGACAAGAGTCTGGAGTTCGGTGCAATAGAAATAGAAAGCTGATTCAGCAGAACAAGGCATAGTCGTAAAAGATTTATTATGCTTTATCAGCAATATCCACAGTCTTTCTGTGATTAGAGTTGCATTGTGTGTAATTATCTTATAGAAATTCTGCTCTTTGATGTGCTTTATCCACCATGCTGAAATACAGTTCAATTCTAGTGGGTTTTCATGGTTGGCTGGAATTTACATTAATTCCTTTGGGCCTGCAGGGCCAGCCTGGTCTGTCACTAGCAAGCTTTTCATAAATATTAATATACATACATATATATATATGCACACAAACATTTTTTGTAAAGTCCCAGAGATTCTGGCCCTATAAAATAAGGGGAAACAAATATTCTGATTTCCCAAGAATGATTTTTGTTTAATATTCCGTAGCCCAGCCTCCTCTCCCTTTTGCCATGAATTAGTGAATGATTGAAATGTTTACAGTAATTTGCAAGCAGAGGTTACACTCTGCTTTTGATTTAAAATTTCCAAGCAAATTGAGGAACCAATTTTCCCTCATTTCATTAGGCTTGATTTTTCTCAGTCAGAAAAGAAGTACTCCTACTTATTTTGCTTTTTAAAGTTCACTGATTTTTTCCTTACCCTCTATGCCCATAAATGGTTGCTATCAGTCAGAAAAACTACAGGTGTTTGCAGGCCAACCTGGATAGGATGCAAATGCTGAGAACTACCTGGGTTGTGTACCTGATTGTGCTTTTGTGGACTTCAGCAGGGGGGAAGTAATCACCTTCAATGGGAGCAGAATCAATTTTCTGAATAATCGCTTAATCCTTGGGAGATGCTCAGCACCATGTAGGAAGGAAAAAAGAATGCAGGGCAATGGGGGACAGAAGTTTACAGAGTTTGGGCGTTTATTTTTCAATAAGCAAAGATCATTTTGTTCCCATGTTTGATAATTAAGTGGAGACTACTCTGATTAAATATGTCCAAATAACTCTCAGAATTGTAGCTCTGTGCCATTTCTGGCAGAAGATACCGTTAAAGTGAACGTAGAAGACGTGATTCTATCTGGCACAAATCTCACCTCTGTAGCCCATCTACAGGTGTTGTTCTGTGGATACAATTTGTTTTTCAATTCAGTGGCTGATATTAGAAGAGACAGAACAGAATTGTTACAATACAGAGCTGGAAAACAGCACAGAACTAATGAGCAGAATCCAGCACAACTGAAGATCTGATCGCTTCCCAGACCTCACGAAGTCATGAGAAACCAGTGACAGCAGTCCACAGAACGCCAGCCTGTTCAAAGGGCAGACCGTGTTTCTGCAGGAGCCTCTCCTGTTGCCTGCAGCAGGACAAGGGGTGACCACAATGTACAGCTCTTTGCCAGGGTTCTCAGCCTCCAGCGTGATTCTCCTTGTCCTGTGCAACTCCAACAGCTTCTTGTGCTGAGCCCGGGAGCTGTTGTAGCACAGTCAGATGTCACCAGCAGGAACATAGGCTCAGCCTCCTCCTTTAAAACTGCAGGAAGCTCTCCATCATCTGCCCATTGATTTCCAAGGTGTGCATTGATTTAGATTGGATTCCAGGTCGGTTCAAAGAGGGAATAACATCCTCCATTACCCACTTGACCCGATCCTCCCCTCTTTCCTCCCAACCCTTCTGGGTTCATTATGTTTTCCTTTTCAGCCCTTCCTATGGCAGGTTTCCTAAACAACACAAAATCATCAATACCCAGATAATTAATTTGCCTCGTTATTGTTGTTCACAAGATCTTGACTTGCTTGTGGGAGGGGGAATTCTCAATCCCATTTCCTAACTGTGCATCCACGCTGCTTCTCGAGAGCTGAGGGGTGAGGAAAGGAAACGTCAATGCAGACCCTCCGCTGTTTGTTCAGCTGGATGGGAGAGGCTTCAACCATCCTGCAGCAGGGCAGAGAGGAGGGCTGACAACTGCACGCGGGTTTGGGGGAACAGACACTGGCGAAATCCTGTGTTGTGAGAAGAGAGGGAGAGAAGAAACCAATACATTTGAGTAAGAATTGAAACAAGTTAAGAGCTGTATGCTTATTAGCTCCTCACAGCAAAATAATCTGCCATTGAAAGCAGACAGGGAAGAATATCAGAATGACTGTAATGGAACACAGATTGGTTTAATAGTATCACAAACTCTTTTGAAGGCAGCTGTGTAGCTTAGAGCAGGTGGGTGCAACTCAACAGGGAAGCGTATCTCTAGGTAGAGACTTTGTTAAAGAGGAAAAAAAGGGGGGAGGGAGAAATTGAAATTCTGTTGTCAAGTAACACCACGCTTTAATTTCATGCCACATTATGACAATCTGGTCTGTAAGGCACTCCCAGTGTGTGGCTGCAGAGCTGCCGTATTACAGCTCCTGCTTGCAGAGCTGATAGGCCCAGAAGACCTGCAGCCCTCAGCTAATTGTAAACCTGATTAAATAGCAGTGTGAAGAAGTTTGATTAATTCAATCTATCTCCATGCATCAAGACCAGAACCAGACGTGGCACAAGCCCGAAATCTTTGGAGTATAGGAGTTCTTTGTTCTTTGTACTTAAAAAAAAAAAAAAAAAAAAAAAAAACCAAAGCACAGGAGAATGATAGAATTATAACATTACGACATGATGAAACATAAGTGACAATTCTGCTTTTCTTCCTAGAAAATCCTCAAGCTTTCTGCCTTTAAAAAATAATAAGTAAAAAATCAACCATTTCAATTAGCATATTTATGTGCTTACCCAGATAAATTACCATACTAATAAACTTCAGATAGACTATCAGGGGCTGCTTAACCAAGGGCTTCTGATCCAGCTGAATTCATGGTCTCTTGGACAGGAGGGATTTGGACTTGATTAATTTTAGTTGTTTCAATTGCACTGAAACCGTCACTTGCTCTCTCTGTTATAAGTGCACGTGAGAGAGAGAAAGAGGATGTAAAGAGCTGTTAGCTCGGCTGGCCTGAGTGACCTTTCGGAAACCACAGCATACAATGCTCTCAGCACCGAGCTGTGCAATTTTGTTCCATTCCCCAGCAATACATTTAATTAATTTACAGGACTGATAAATGCGGAAGATTTATATTGCTTTCCACTTCCTGAAATACTGTAACACTGGCATGAAGTGATGTTCATGCATGTGCCTAACTCTCCCCTTCACTCTGTTACAGCCCACTGCATCCGAAGCGTTCCTGCTGCACCACGTATGACTTGTAATAACACTGGTAACACAGGCATACAAAGAGTAATATTAGATTATTTCTGTTATTCATCAGTATCACAGTTGGATGGAATCCTCTTAAATCTACCTAAAGTGGCTTCCCATGGATGCTAGAGCTACCACCTAAAAGTACCATGTTATGCACAGTGTACAGCCTCGCAGCTACCCACCGGCTGCTTTTTGTGTGCGATTACAAAACACCTGCACGACCCTCCTAAACTGAATGTGATTTGATGGCAGAAGCTGAGCAACCACAGTACTCAGAAGCCTTAAATATTTCAGAAGCCTTCTCCCCCCTCTTCCTTTTCTCCCCTACTAGCAAACATAGAGGACTTCCCAGGCCCCACCACACTCCTGGAATGCATTCACTCAAAAAAACCCACTGAACCTCAAATTATTATTCCATGGTGAGAAAAGCAGTGAACAGTAGAAAATGACAGTTTACCCAAATGGAGGTGAAAATGCACTTTCTCCTGTACTTCAGAGAAATAACAGCTTTCAGCAAAGATCTAAATCCTAGCAACAAGCACTACATAAATGCAGAAAGGTCATCTCTTTGTTAGAGGAAGGTTACTTTGCTGAACACGTACTTTTAAAAAATAATCTACTAAAGGAAATTAAGCCTGGTAGTACTTCTGTTTTATTTGTACCTGCAGAGAACAGATCTGTGCACTCGCTTCCAGTGCGAGAATGCGAATGAAGATTGATTAGAAGCAGCAATTTTCTTCCTTGAGATGTACAAGGAAAAGAATCAAAGATATGTTTGAAATAAAAGGCTGTTTAGAAACAGAATTTGGGCTCTGCTGAGCCAAGCACTAGCTGTCAGCTGAGAATTCGCCTGGATAGCAGGAGAGGGGGGCAGCTTGCTAGAAATGGATGGAACAAATTGCTCCTGCACCTCCAGTGCAGCTTGATCCTTCTCTTTCCCCTCTAGCCAGAACAGCATCTGATTACTTAAAACACTTGGAGTAAAGTTCTGCTTCAAGGAAAGGCCCCAGCAAAGCCCCTTTTGCCTTCAAAAGCAAGGGAGGACCCCAAAGTTTTAGAAAGGGCAAGCCCCAGAGCCAAGAACTTCATGTTGGAACAGAAAAGCAGGACACAGAGGGCTGATCTGCTGAAATCCTTATTAAGCAGGAAAGTACATAAGAATATGTTGGATTTTATTCCTTCTCGGTAAAGTAGAAGGCCCTGCAAAAAGGTTGGATGAGCTGCTATTCAGAACGAATCACCACAAGCAGCAGGGAGGAATAAGATAATGGAGCCAAATTTTGAGGGGAATTTGAGTTGAATTCAGAAGGATGCAGGTGGGGAAAGTGAAGCAAGGAAATGTCCACACAGTTTGTTATCCTGGTCTAGATCTACTTAGGACCTATGTGATTCAGTGCAGTCGTCTTCCCATCATCTTCCCTTGACCAAGGTTCATCTCCAGGACAACAACTGTTTAGAAACAGCCAGGTTTAAGCAGACTTGTACAACACTGCTCTAGACTTCTTCTCTAGGTCTTTTCTCTCCTTTGGGTGAAACTTTGCTCCCTTGAAATAAGTTGCAAACTCCTCCTGACTTCACTGGGAGCTCCTATTACATGGTCAGTTGGGGAAATAGAAGCAGTTACCTTCAGAGCCATTAAAAACATGGAGGATGGAAATCTCTGGTCAATAAGATAAGCCTAGGAAAATAAAAGTGCAGTTCTATGTCACCTTGGAAAGATCAACATCATTTGTCCCGTGGTGTTTATTCAGTGGCACAACAACTGTGTTTGTGCTTTCAAAGGGAAATGAAAGGAGAAAATAGCAGGAGGGGGGCATGGGGGAGATCTGAGCACAGGAATGTACTGCCACTCCAGCCTGCTATCATTAAACTACATCAGAACTTCATAATCATGGTGCTTAATTAAACAACAGAGGCATGGGTTTATGCATTAATAATGAGGCCTAGCACTTTAGCATGTCAGGCTAAATACAGTTTTAAATTAATAATGTAACACCGCGGCATTAGTGAGAAAATGAAATCTTATTAACAACTTAATAAAGTCCCTTGTTTGCTAAAGTTCTAGCTCTCAGGGAACAGTGTTATAGCAAAGCATTTGCTTCCCTTAAGGGGGCAGATGGGATGAGGTGCAGCTTTCTCACACCCTCTGTAATTCCACTATTTATAGCTGGCACAGTCACTAAATATTGCCTGGTGTCTGCCAAGTAGTGCCGTATGTTGCTGCCAAACCTAGGTGTGACGTGGTGGATAAGCTGCGCAGTTTGTTTATACACCCAGGAAGGGCATTTACTCACTTTTTTCTATTACTGTACCATCTCAGCTCCGGAGAATATGTACGGGACTCTAGCACTACCTACGATGTCAGTGTTTTGCAGCCATTTGTGTACGATCCTCTCAGGCCCCAGGACTGCAAACACTGCTATTTAGAAGATGAGGAACTGAAGCACAGAAAGCAGCTGACAGAATGGGAAATAACAGAAAGTAATTGCTCTACTGTGGCTTAGAGGGTTACCTCCCATCAGCTGATCCCTAACAACTCTCTGCACAAGCAGTCCTGGACTACTCTCCAATTTAGGGTGTTTTATTTTCCGGGCAGACTCGGAGTGCCCACGGTCAGGTACTCCAGCCCTGCTGACAGGCAGTCATTTGTTAAGCCACAGAAGCTCTAGCACTTTACAGCCAGAGTCTCACAAGGCTTTGGCTTCCTGACTCCCATTGGTTTCAAGGATCTGGGCAACCTCAGTCACGCAGCAACTCTGTAAAGGGCTGGAGGCTGGAGCCCCATCTGCTCAGCCCTACAGCAGACTCTGAAGCCCGGGACTTCCATTTGTCCATGCGTTTGGGACAAAACACTGCCAGGAAAGCTGTCAGCATCACAAGATCACTCCAGAATCCCTAACTGGGGTTGCAGGGACCAGGCATGGTGCAACCTGGCTGCCTGCAACTGGAGCTTGTAGGCTACATGATGCCCATGGAATCCTGCAACCTAGTGTGCTGCCTTTGGAAACAAGAATGCTGCAATGATGGAGGTCGACAGAGAGAGCAATATCGTTCAGGGAGCCATCGAGTTCAGAGTTGAGTCCTGCAGTCCCACATTCTGGGAGCAGATTTCCCCCTTTCTGTGAATACNGGGGGGAAGAAGAAGGAAAAGCATGACAGATTGTACACAGATCTTATTTTATCTCTGTTGCACGATGTACGATGGTAACATAACCAACCTTTTAGGGTACTGGGAGAGAACATGAATGATGAGTGGCAGACACATTTCTACAGCCTTTGCATAAGACTCTAGCAAGCCCTAACAAGTTGCTCATGGTAGCAACTCCTTTAAAAAAGAATGGTCTTCCATACGAAACATCTCCAGGCTTTTAGTTCCATATTCCATGTGTATCCTGCTGCAGAGAGAATAGCAATCTTGTGGACGTTGGACAGGAGATCCTCATTGTGCTCTTTTTTCACTCACTTATTGCCCAGCTCCCCTGGAATGAGAAAGGAGATGGGGCACAATGAGAACTGCGGATCTCCTAGGGGCAAATTTCCTTGCAAATTCTGTGCACGTTAGAAGTGCAGTTCTGCATGCAAAGGTCACCTGCCCACTTCAGAGCCTCGAGGAGGTGGGTTTCACTCAGGAGCCACAGAGTTCAGGGGAAATAGCAGCTCAATATTTGTGAGAAGTGAAACATCTAGGACATAAAAATCATCTTGGTGTGCCTGGACTTCCATCTCCTCGTGTTAAATAATAAATAGACACCTAATGGAATTGAGTCTGACTGCAGGGTGCAGTGTAAGTGAAGCCAGAGCAGACCTGCATGTTCCCCCTTACTTCATCATCAGTGAGCAAATGGGTCACTGCCGAACGGGATGTAAGTAAAGCTCCATCCTTTCTGTTCAATGCTTCTCCTGAACCTGCTGCAGTGGGATGTGGCTCAAACACACACAACCCTGCTACAAAACACTACAGAGAAATTTTACAAATGATCCCACAGAAACCCCTGGTGTTTCTACTCTGAGCTCAAGAAAACTTGAGGAAACAAAGTTATTCATTCTAGAAATCCTTCATTTGCTTTTTAATTGTGTAGTGGGATGTCTTGGGATCTGGTCTTTTCCCCCTTTTTTTTAATTTTCTATTTATTAATATTTAATCTCTGCACAGTGCAGAAGAAAATCATTTCTGCAATAACATCAGAATGGGAGGGTTAGAAATCAATAGCCAAGCTCTCACAAGACACATTCAATCCCTTCTTAATCCATTTTCAACTGCTCCCCTGTCTTATTAGAGCAGCCCAGTTTTCCCACACTCGTTAGTTTGGGATATTCATATTGCAGGAGGGAATTGAAAGCACCCAGACAGGCAGAAACCTCCATCTTGTGCAAGTCAGGAGAGGGAACACACCATTTGTCTTTGGGAGAGAAGTCTAAACCTTATTCTGAACCCAAATCCCTACTCTAAAAACCTCCTAATAGATACCCATGCCCTATTTCTGTGAACAACAAAAAGTCCTGCATACTTTGTCAGCCCTGAGCCACACTGGGACTACTTTCCATCTCGATTTTTCCTACATGCCTCTCAGGCATCACCTTTCCGAGTGCGTGAGCCAGCTCTGCAGAGGGGGGAGAGCCAGGCAGGCACACTTGATGGGAGAAGCCAGACTCTTGGAAAGGCGGTGGTTAGCAGCAGAGCCCTGCACCTCCTGCAAGGGCTCTGGGACTTGAGGATATGACAGCAGATCCTCTTCAACACCAGCCTGACAGTGTATGTATATTCACCTTGCACACCCCACTAGCCAGACCATGGCCATACCCTCACCCAGCTCTGACCAGTCAGCACATCCCTTCTTCCTGACTGTCACTGCTGCCATCAGCACTTTTTCTTGCAAACTAGTCACCTGCATGTTGGTGACATGCACTCCTCTGTCCAGGAGAAGACCCTGGAATGGATATCTCCTATGCATTTTTTACAAAAAGGCACAGTGACATTGTAGGAGAGCTGTTCTGAGCCAGCTAGAGCTGTGGAGAGCAGAGGATGGCAAGCACTGAGCCTTTCTTCTGGCTTAGAAAGGGGCTGTGCTTAGCATTTGCTCTGATTTCTGAGAACCAACATTTTTGTTTGAGCTCTAAAAGAGCAGCTGGGGTCCTCTTCTCCCTCTTTTTCCTCTTTAGCAGTAGTTTCATGTTCTGGGCTGCAGCTCTGAGTGCAAGTATTCAAACTCTCCCCGAAAATATGTTCTTCCTTCTCTCTGCGGTGGGTCGATGGATGTGCAAGCACATCCCTTTCCTTAGCAAACGCGATGATGAGGGCTGTAGCAAGCAGGAAGAGGATGCAGCTCTGCCTCTGAGCCAGCCTGCTGCAAGCAGATAATTTGCCAGCAGAGGGAACCGCAGACCGGGTAATGTCGTTCCAGGCTGAAACACGCCGGGTCCGCGGCTGTGCACAGCCAGGTCTCTCCTGCCTGCAAGTGGGATGCTTCAGGCAGCTCTGCTGGTGCTTTTGGCAAACTGGCTCCCATCTGGTTTGTCTGTTGAGGGTTGTGTGCACATGAGGACTCCTAAATAAATCCGTTCAAATAGGAAACTATTTGTAAACTCTGTTTTGTGTATTAAAAAAAAAAAAAAAAAAAAAAATCACTCCAAATAGTTATAGCCATCTTCTTGCTGCCACCTAGTGAAGGGCAAGAAGTATGAATACCTGAGTGGATAAGCCTAATCTGTCCCAGAGTCCTCTTCTTTTACAATAAACCCTTCCAAGTTGCATATAGTTCTGCTCCTGCTCTGTCGGAAGGTCTCCTTCAGAAAGCAGCCTGCTAGCCCTTGAGGGGACAGCTTATCATCACTTGTGTCTGAAGAGCGACACAATATTGCCCGTTTTGTTGTATCGAAGCTCTTCAGGGTGCTTATATTGAACTCTGAGAACCGGATTTTGTGGGATCCATAAAGGAAGCTTTCTCTGCCTTTCATGTTAATATGAATGTTAGCTGGTACAGCTACTGCGATGTAGATTGTCGTTAAGTACAAAGTCCTTGCACACCCACCTGACTTCTCAGGCACGTTTTGTGGTCAGAATCAACCCCCAGCATCATTTTTTTCTAAGCACAAGATGATCTGCTCTCATACTTTGATGCTCAAGCACTTTCCACTGTCCGTGTTTTTGCCTGAATAAAAAGAAAAGCTCCAAAGCCTGCCGGGCTTGCTGCTGTGTCAGCAGCCAGCGGGAACAGGGCCCTGTTTACAGGACAGGCAAAATACAGTTGTGGAGTCACAACCCCAAACCCAAACGCGCTCGTGGGGCTTATTGTGCCTGGCAGCCTTCTGGGTCACTCCTGAATTGCTGGGGCTCTGCACCCCTCTGCCCTGACCGTGCAGAGGGTGCCGGTGGTCTGCTGGGCTCTGGTGGTCGCTAGGTGTCAGCGTGGGACTTCGCAGCGCCGGTCGCCTCTTCTTTTGAAACACCCTGCTTTCTCATCTCTTCAGGAGATTCTGTTACTATTTCACCATGTGAATCTGGCTTGTACGGATGAACACGAAATTTTTTCATGTTTTTTCCCCTCCTCTTTTCTAATGGACAAATATCCATTTGTGAGCTGGTCTCCCTGCCAAAACGCTATTAATGTGAAATCCAGCAAAACAACCACGGATGGTAAATGGCTGTGGCAGTCACTGCAACTGTTTGAATAGTTTCAGCAACAGATCCAGGACAAACCCTGTCTTTTATCTGTCGTGTGCCAGGAAACACATGGCTCTGAGTAAAGGTTTGCACTCCATAGCTCAGTCCTGTCTCGTTCAGTTCTCTAGGAAATCAGACAGTAAAAAAAGTTATAATGAAATATATATATATTTGTTTTGATTTTTTTTTCCCCTGTATTTGCATTAAAACTCAAATAAAATGTACTCAAGCTCCTCTGTAGTAACAGGTGTCACAAACTCCAGGGTGACTTTTTTTTTTTTTTTTTTTTTTTTTTTTCCCCTGGGGGTGGGGGGGTT
>VXAV01009903.1:99800-151099 GCA_013399715.1 Alectura lathami | reverse complement strand
GGGCCCGCGGGGCGCCTACGCGGGGGGCGGCGGGGCGGACTTCCACCCCGGGGCGCTGGGCAAGTCGGCGGAGAGCAGCGGCGAGCAGAGTGGCGACGAGGAGGACGGCTTCGAGGCCGGGGTGAAAGGCGGCGCGGCCTTCGAGAGGGAGGGCAAGCTGAAGGGAGCAGCCCTGGGCAAGAAGCCCAAGGAGCAGCGCTCGCTGCGCCTCAGCATCAACGCGCGGGAGCGGCGGCGGATGCACGACCTGAACGACGCGCTGGACGGGCTGCGCTCCGTCATCCCCTATGCCCACAGCCCCTCGGTGCGGAAACTCTCCAAAATCGCCACCCTGCTGCTGGCCAAGAACTACATCCTCATGCAGGCGCAGGCTCTGGAGGAGATGCGGCGGCTGGTGGCCTACCTGAACCAGGGCCAGGCGCTCAGCGCCCCGCTGCCCGCCACCCTCAACCCCTTCGGACAGTCGGCCGTCTACCCGTTCACCGGCACGGCCTTGCCCGGCTGCCCCGAGAAATGCACTGCCTTCACAGGAGCCGCCTCTGCCCTCTGCAAACACTGCAGCGACAAGCCTTGACTTCTGCCTTCTTTGGGCTTCTCGGGTTTACTTTTTTTCTTTTACCTCTGTGCTTTTTCTTTCCACTGCCATCAGCCCTGGCTTCCTACCATCAGTTAAGTCTGGGTTTTCTTTTTGTTCATTTCTCTTAAAACCCCCCTCAGTCCCCCAGACCCCATACTGGAAATATTTAGCAGTTACTCGGACCCACAAAACACACCCACTGTTAACTTCATTTAGTTCTTCCCCCCCTGCCCCATGCAACTACATCCATAGAGTTATTTCCTTCCCAGCCTGTTAGTGGACTGTGTGCATACCATCTCTGCTTGCGAAGTTCTTGAGCAGTTCTTAAACTGTAGAAGCACAGGGAGGTGGAGAGGGATGCGGAAATGGAACCTCAGTGAGTTTTCTTTGGGGTGATTTGATTTTAAAAACAACTTAAGAGATGAAACCCAGCCCCAAATCTATGCAATGTTTCAGAATCACATGTAGGTAATAGTGTTCCTATGTAGCCAGATGGGGTTTGACTGCACTTACAAATCCTGATGAAAATGTCATTTGGCTAGCCCCATGGGAGGGGGGGAAGCTTAGTGCTCTTGATAAAAGTATAGATGCTTCAAAATAAGAAACATTCCTTTGCTTTAAAAAAAAAAAAAAAAAAAACCTGAACTGAGGGGGCTCTGATTGTATGCTAATGCCTGATTTTGCCTGTTTCTCAGCTTGGTTAAGTTTTCCAGATTTTCCAAAGTCATTTCTCATCATGATAAAGAAAACAAAAGGTCTCTTAACATATTTATGTATTTATAATAAATAAAAGACATGAATAACTGCTTTCTCTGTCCTACATGTCTCCAAAGCCAGCTGACAGAGCACAGCCCCTGCTGAAGTCAGGTAAAGAGGAGATGCCATAGCAGTGCTTTGCAGTGTTGCAAGTTAGGTGAATGAACATGGTGCTTCAAACGGCTTTGGACATTCGGCTCCTTATCAGCAGGGATTTGGGATTTTTCTCCAGTTTGTCTCATGAATCTCAAGCACACCAAAAATATCGTTTGTGCCTGACATCTACAGTTCAGCAGACTGTAAATACATGAGATTTAGCTTGTGTGTCTCAGTGCTTGCTGCAGAATGCTTTGCCCCAAGCGCTGGAGCTGTGTTTCGGTGAGGCTGTGCTAGCACAGGGCTTAGCTCTGAGGATGCCCATGTAAAATGTGGCAGGGAAGGAAATTGCTTAAAGACTCTGCTCATCCCTTCAGCTCAGTTTTCTGTCTGCAGCTTGACCCTAGACCTGCCTGTGGTTTGGGCCACTTACTGTCATAACTAAAGGAATAATCTCACCAGCATTGGCTGTGTTAGTACAAGTTGCCGAGCGAGTCCCTTGCTGGCTGAGTTTCTGATGTTTCGTGCTGGCTTTACCTTGGTTTTGTTTTATTGTGTTTAATGCTTTGGTGCCTTGTATGCTTCACTGGTTGTTATATAATCATAACTGAGGTGCACTCAGTGGTTTCTGTTCGGATCGGAATACCCGCCCCGTGTCAGAGCAACCGCACAAACTGGTACAGCTGCAGCCTGAGGGGCTAGAGCTGTCCGTGGCCATTTGTGTTAGGGGTGGGGTGTAACTATTTAGGGTTATTAAACCAATTTCCATGGCTGTCGTTAGTGTTATGCTAATTTGAAAAGGACTGCCATCCCTCTAAAGCTGCTTGTCTATGGCATTTAATTTTAATTAATACCTATCCAAAAGACTTTTTGTGTTTGGAAAATGAAGTGTGTGATTAAGCCTCGTTCATAAAGATATATACTTAAAACTAGTTCTTGCTCATTTCTATTTTTATATCTTCATTTCCTCTTTTTTTTACAGAACAGTTTATCTGTTGTACCTCTTTCCATAAAAGAAAGTCTTGAACATATTCTTAAAAGGCATCTGATGAAGCAAAAGCCAACCAAAACCACTGCTGAAGCAAAAATGACTGGAAACTGCCAATCAGCAAAGGTCATTCAATATTTTGCAGACTGAGTTGTTGCCAGGAATTATTTTGAAAAAAAAAAAAAAAAAAGTTTAACAAAGAATCATTATTTTTATCTAAACGGTTGTTAAATCTGGTTTAAAATTATTGAAAATTGAGCAGTTGGGAATATTTAGATGGAGAATGGTTTAACTGTTTAGTTTTCACCAAAACTAAAAGAGTTGGAGTATAAAGTACTTCTCAGCTTAATATTAAATACAAGTTTGGGTTGGTTAAAAGCTTGTAACAATGGAATTTATAATTGCTTTTTTTCTCCAATTGTTGCATCAAAAAATGGTTCACTGTAATTTCGAAGCTGAGAAAAGTCTTCACAGTCTTAAAGACAAATTATTTTTGGAGCAATGATTTTTAATACAGTGATTAACTTCTATAATTCCCATGAGAAAAAGGTTTGCTCATATTGCCCTATCTACCAGGGATCCTAAAACCCACCTTCAGAGGGTCCTTGAAATATTCAGAAGGCTCTTTGAGAACTGGCTCAGAGTGAAGTGATTAATTTTAAATGTGGAAGTTAAACCCTGTAGTTAAGAAAATTAACAGGAGAAAATAGCTTGAGTATCGAAGTACTGTTAAGAGGCTAGGTATTAAAAACAGAAATGTAGAACTTACCAATGCAATGCTACAGTAACTTGTAAATAAGTATTAAAATCTACTTTGAAGTACAGTTGTTTTAATTCAAAAGTGAAAAGAAACGCAGTCATCATTCTGCCTGCAACAGGCAAACTTCTGTTAAACCAGAAGTTGACTGGCTTCTGGGTTAGGCTGAAAGTTCAGGTCTGTGAGTTGTTTCTGCCGCTACGGACTTGCAGGATTTTAACTCTTCTGACGCAGAGCTGGAAGCCGTACGGAGCTCGCATTTCTTGGTGATCGGAGGCGTCTAGTTCGGTATGATCTGTGCTTTGTGTTGAGCTGCTGCTAAAACTGCTGCCAAATGAATGCCTAATACTGCTGGAAAGATGGTTTGGTTGAGAGGGGATAAACTAGCATCTGACTATTGCATTTGTGTGTGTGGAGCATCAGTGTTAACCCTGCAAACGCGCAGAGTTATTCTGGGGGGGAGATCCCATGACTTGTCATTTGTTTTTCCCCTTCTCTGGAATATGGGAAAAAAAAAAATGTGTTCCATATAAGGTTTTAAGTGTTTGGTTTTTGGTTGGTGTTTCGGAGAATATTAAGGATGAACTTCAAAATGCTGAAAATCTTTTTCTGCTCAAATGTCCTTGTTATGATTCCTGTTTCCTTTTTATAAAGGATTTATGCTGTATGCTCGGTCGGAACTGAAATACAGACCATGTGTTCTCATCTCGTTATCCTGGTACGTTCATGCTTCACGGAAAAGACAATGCCAACTTTTAATTAAAGATAATATATTGTTTTCTAACCTCACTTAGTTTTTCTTTAACTCTCAAAAACAGCCAGCATGCAGGCTCATTAGGAAGATGCCTGTTGCTTTTGTAAGATACAGAATTCTTTGACACTAACGTTTTGGTAACCAGTGTAACATTACTGAGGGCCACTTGGAAACTGCGGTCGGTTTGCACTGCATCGGTCGAGGTCTGACATTAGCAGTGAGCTGATGGCTTCAGCTAGCAAGGTAGAATGTTGGTGAACCAAATACTGCAAAGCAACAGGTTTAAAGACGGGCCCCGCATGGCACCTGTCTTCTTGAGGTATCAGCAAAAAGTGAAAGCAGTTTGTATGCTGAAGCCACGAGAATCATGCAATTTGCCTCATTCTCGAATCCCTGTAGCTGTTTCTCTGGTCCGCCGCGGTGACTGCGTGTTGCTGCTGTGCTGAGCTCATTTCCCAGGCTTTACAAAGCAACTAGTCCTCATTCTCAGATCATTTTCAGGATCGTTCTTTACATCTACTTACATCTGTGATTCCCACTGTAAAATAAAGTTGGCATTTTACAAGGGTGAACCGGATGTAGGGTCTGATCCTGCTGCTGTGCTGCTACTTGGTGGCATTTCTGGTGGTAGGGGTGGAAGTGAGGTGGGGCCTGGTAGCCTGCAGCTCAGCGGTGCCTTCCGAAACGAATATCACACTGCACTCATTAAGAGGCTCCAGAGGACCAGAAAAATCTGTGCGAGCTTTATCCCTTTTCCATATTAGCCTTGTAACATAACTGCAAACACAGGACGTGGTGGATAAAGACCACGCTCAGAAGCCCCACAGCTCATCAGCAAACCCGCTTACCGCCAGCGCAGCAGCAGGTGTTGCAGGGCGTGCTGGAAGGCTGAGTTCCCACCGCAGTGTCCTGGACAGAAGCTTTCCAGTCCAGTTTGCTACGACTCCGATTATTTTGCTTACGATTCAGGAGAACAAAATGTTACACTTTTCCCTCCTGCTTTTCTAGCATGTATTCAAACAAGTGTGTTTCCTGTGCATGCTCCTGGAAACAGGAGGTCGGACTTGGCAGCATTCTTGAAATTTAGCTGCATGATTTTTACCTGTGCTTGTTGCCCGCCATAAGAATTGTCAGCAGAGCAAGCGTTGCTCAGATGTCAAATGAGTGAAAAGATTTTGAAAGAATACTAGGATGCACCAACCAATATTTTTAATTTGCAATGATGCTATTACTCTGCTGTCTGTCATTTGACAGAATTTTGATCAGTATTGTACAGTAGGAAGGTCTACTTGCTTTGTTTTTTCTAATCCTGATTAAGGCTAGAAAAGACTCTTGATTACAGTGATTTTAATAATGTAAATTTGTTTGTGATATGTCTTTAGTCTGTAATCCCCTTTGGCATTCCGTTCAAAGGGAGATGAAAAAATTCAGGGATTTGTAGCATTTAAATCGGTCGTTCCATGAATGCTTCTCATTCAGTTGTTCTCCTACCTGAAATAAATTCCTAATGCATATATAACAAATTATTTTGCTAAGAACTGGAAATATGATTGCAGGGTTTGGGTGTTAGTTTGTTTTTGTTTTTTTTTTTTTAGAAAAATAGCTTGATATCAGGCATTTTTTTTTACAATAAAACAAAATTGAAACAATTATAAAAACAAAGAATATATTTGAAAAGTCTTTGCCATTCTCTTAGATGTTTGAATGATGATTTTCACCACGACCCTTATAATCTTTTCGTAGTCAAAATTTATATAAGCATTTAGTCTTGCATCTGTTACCTAAATTCTAATTTGTTTGTATTTATAAATACATGCAGTTTTAGAATTATTCAGTTCAATTTTAAAAATACTTTTAGCTGCAATTTAGAACAGTCAAATTTGAGTTAATGTTTATTCCTGAAATGCTAGATGGTTTCAAGCATAATTCTCAAAATTTCTTCAAAGCCAAATGAGTTAATATTAAGAATCAGTGCTGAAAAACAGTGGTTTTGAGAGAGATTTAGCCAAGCTTTTTCAGACAAAAATGGGTTTAAATATTTTTACTGTAGGCTATTCTGAAAGTTGCAGAACAAAGGCTCACAGAAGACAAACCACAAGTACGTAAGAGCTTATACAACAGAATGAGAACATGTTGGGTTTCAAACTCCCTGCCCTAGTGGAACACTTAAAATCTGTATGTTATTGAACAGCTTATTTTCATTTTAAGTATTTAATTTCATCAGTGATTCATGTTCATTAGAATCTGCCTCATTCATGCCGTTTGTATTTGCTTAATTTCTCAGTGCTAGCACTGCTTTGTGTTTATGCACGTTGATATGGATCTGCCCTGTGAACACAACCCAACCTCCCTCAGCCACCAATGGGAAAAAACGATCTGCTCCTCTGCCTGAAGTCTTTCAAAGGGAAAAAACATGGCCGAGCAAAAAAACAGCACCCCAGCTTTTCCTCCAAGCCCACTTTTGTCTAAAGTAATGAGGCCATAGTCAGTTGGCTCCAAAAAGCGTTGTGATTTAGTGTGACGTACAGTGAATCATTGCAGATCCATTCGGACTGCATTCGTTATTTTAATGAGACAGAGGCAAATCTGTTTTTTGGCCGCAAACCTTAAGATGCAAGCATAATGCGAAATGTTTGTTGATTGCCACAAGGCAACTGACATTACGGATTTTTATCGCCGTCGTTATGTGGCTTAAGAACTCACCACATCCCAAGATATTTAGCCCCTTCCGTTTTCTCCTGCGTATGACACGGGAGTTGCCAGGCTGACATTTAAAAGAAAAAAAAAAAAAAAAAAGCTTATCTGTTTAATTTCTGCACTCATTAAAACCTTATGCTGCACTTTTTTATTCCCACAGGAGCAGGAAAGCCCCCACCGCCGCTGCAGCGCGGTCACCCAAAAAAGGTCACATTCAGTTGGGCGACAGCAGCGCTAGGTCCCCACCAGCCTTTGCTTGATGTAGTATGAGAAATGACAATGAGGCGGGCATATCTCTGCGCAAACTGTAATCACAGTAATGGTGTTCCTAAGAATTCACTAGTGCTGAACTTTTCTCTATACTGTAGTACTGTTTCCTCTGCTTCTGCGGTACCAGTAAGGATTTTTACTGTGCTTGTGTTTGCCTCCGAGCAAACGGCAGTCAGTTGGTTGTTGAAGGAAAAAGCTCTGAAGATGAGGTTGCGTTGGTCTGTCTGGTTGGATGTGCAGGCATGTGCACATCCACACGTGGGATATGTTGGTGTGCGTTTATGATGCCTTCCCATCCATACACTGCATGCACACGTGCCTGCATCAACAATTGTGCCTGTAATTTATTTACCCAGTGTCTTTTTTCCACCAGTTGTTGGTAGCTTTTCTGGAAAGCTGTTGTTGCCTTTCCATGAAACTTTGTACAACACCCTCCGAATGTAGCACAGAGAGTGTCATTGCATGAAAACCACAGGACTCCTGAAAAATTGCTTCGACCAGGGCAAGCTGACAAACCCATGAATAATATTTCTCATCATTTTATTTTACCCCTTGAAAGGAAAGCAATATTTTGGGAGGGGACGTGAGAGGCTGTCTGTTTCCCATTCTGCCACTGGCAGTTTTGCAGACAGAAGATGGAGAGCCGGCGTTATCTTTGCTTTTACTGAATTCCAAATCCATGCATCCTGTTTTTATTGATTTGCTTGATGCCAGGTAAAAGTGTCATACATTGCACTGTTGACAGAGATGTCGTTAAGAATGCTTTATGCCACCAGTTTCAGAATTATACTACCTTAAGTATTTTTTTTCTGCTGGCAGCTTCAGTGTAAAGCAAACCACGCAGCTGACAGCCGTAGTGGGTGTGCTCAGTGTTTGCAGCAGAACTGAGGCTGTAGGGGAAAAAGATGAAAATCTCTTGCAAAATGCTAAAATGGCTGCTGACTTGGAGGCCTCTGGGTTAGTTTTACATCCTCCCCAATGTCCAAGAAAATACAATTTTACTTGTAACGAGATTTCTCCCCTTGGCTTTTTCCCTCTCTCGCCTCAATCAGTTTCCTGAAAGATTTGAGGACAGAAAACACTTTAGTTACAGGAGCTCTATTACTCCTAACATTTCTTTTTGCAATTGAATGTGGCACGGTATAGAATAATCTTGGTACTGGAGACTACACGGCAGGCAAGCCTGTTTCTTGCTGGGCTTGCACAAAGCGGTGCTGAACTCGCTTGTAGCAGTTCACAGATACCCTTTGGGGGGGTAAACAATGCAGCAAGCTCTGCTGAAATGTTCTTGCCTTGCAGATGCTTGAGGTCCTTCTTACAGTCTCTGTCATTAAAAGCAAAACCAAAATCTCTTCTCAGGCAAGAGATTTTCCTTTCCTTTTTGAGCTTTTGTGTGCACTTGTTAGGGCTGTGCTGCTTGTTTAAGCCCTTGTTCTTGGAAATAACCTGCCGTGTAAACACAGAATCCCTCAGTGGCATTCTGATCCAGCCTGCAAACAATAGTTTCTGTATAAATATGTGAATAATAATGCTCAACCACACTGAGTGCTGTATGATAGTGCCCATGTCTCTAGATATTTTCTTGGTTTTGTCTTTAGAGTCGAACCAAATGGGGAAGCAGTTTCTGATCATTTTAGTGAAATTCTGTTTCTTTTTACGTCCTTCCCCGGTTGCCTTGCCCTCAGGCACAGAAAAGATCAAGGCACTTGCCCATGGACACACACTGACTTGAGCGAGCAGCTCGCCATATTTGAACTCGGATCATCTTAGCTCGCTGCCGCACATCAGCAGCATCCACGCTGACATTTGCTTGCTCCGCAGGCTCGGAGTCCGCAGGCAGGCAAAGCTGCTCCTGTGGCCGTGGTGTCACCCGAGTCACCTCCCGGGTCCTTCGGGAGCAGCCACAGCTGATGGATAAGGAGGTGTAGCTGCATCATGGTTTTTTCCAGCCGTATTCTAGTGCCGTGTTAGCCCGAGGCGACGTGAGCCTGCCCCAGGGACCAGCCGGTCCCCAGCTGCTTCCAGAGGGGGGAAGCATAAAGGTGGCTTCAAGCCACCTTTGTTCTCCAGCCCCGATCTTGCGCTGAGCACAGAGACATCAGGGAGAATCTGGGCCAGGGTTTATGAAATGCCTTGCTATAGAAACCTGCAAAACACAGCTCGTGTCTGCCCTTTGCTTCTTGCCCTGAAACAGGGGAGCTGGCAAAGGCTTCGACCAGGATCCTTGCTCTGCCTGCGGGAGCACCGGTCTGTAACAGTGTCGGCACCAGGCTGTCCTTCGCTCTGCAGCTCTGCCACTGTTCAAGCCACAGGCTTGTGCCTCAGAAGGAGTCCTGCACAAAGCTGGAAACCGCAGGACAGAAGCCTGGTGCACAGTGGGAGCAGGAGGTGCTCTTGCTGGCTGAGCATCTCTTTGTTTTTCTTTTTAGAAGAAAAGCAGGCACTTGGAACAGGGATTTATTTGTTCATTTCACAGCCCTTCTCTAGCCTCACCTATGTACTCAAAGTCTGTTTGCTCTCTCTTGTCCAGAGCTGATTGTGCTTACACACCTCTATTTTCCTTCTCATTTTGACACCTAGCTTTGGCTCCCATCCCATGGAGCTAACCCTTTTCTCTTGCACCGATTGTTTGGGTTTTTACTCCAAGCTCAGCCTTTAGTTTAGACCAGCTGGTAATGCTCCAGTTTGGTTTACCACAAATTTGATGGTGGAGTTTGACCACAATGTGCTTTTTCATATTTGGGTTAAAACATGAACAGCTTGGGACAGACTGGAGACTTCTGTTCACTTAAAGCTATCCATCTCAAGTCAATGCTTTGTCCAGACAGTCCCGTGGCCGGTAGAGCAGGCAGAGTATCTGCGTTCATTCAGCAGTCAAGCAGTGACAGTTATGTCTTTCCTCTTCATTCTCTGCCTCTTTATTTTCTCTGGAAAAAATCTTTTAACTAATTTAAGGAGTAGTTATTCTGGTTTTGCATGTGTGTGAGTAAATGAGCCTATCATTTGTCTTTGTGTGCATGGGAGAAAATTATCTTCTGATGGAAAGATCATGGGAACATATTGGGGTTGAGAGAAGGGTTTTGTTAGAAAAGCACAGCTTGACAAATACGATTCCTGCATCCACTCCAAACCTTTAAAAATCACTGGGGGTCAGATTATTGTACCTAACTCAGCGCCTAAAGGTCAGTCACATAGTTCACCCCAGGCTGTCTCCGTCCTGAGGAGTACTGGGTAACTGTTTCCCAGGGGTATTTGATGTCACCGTGGAGGACGTGGACAAGTCGCCTTCCGGGGACGCCTGGCTTGTGACATTGACTGCGGAAGCTACACAGGTAGCTTAGAATAGATGCCCATTTTCAGGCACATAAACATGGTGAGAGAAACCCTGCCGTGCAGCCTCCTGCTAGAACTAGGAGTGCAAATGAGAATTTGGAAGGTTGCATTTCCATAGCATTTAAAATGAGCTGCCCCCCAATAAGCAGCAGCCATCAGAAGTCAGAGTAACCCAAGGCAACGTGAAATTAAAAGCAGCTTTCATTACAGCCACCGAGGGAAGGTGTTTGCACCTATGGGGAGCACGTGTGGTCCCTAAATCACATGGGATAATAACAAGGGAAGAGATTTATGAGTAGGGGCAAACGGGTAAATTATGCTGACGAGCCGTGGAGCTGAGCTCTCCAAACTGAAGCCTGCCACAGGCGGTGTCTGCAGGCGGGGGCGTGAGGTGCCCGGCTCAGAGCACTCCCTCGGAGGCTGGCTGGGACGCCCTGCTGAGCAGCACTCAGTGAGTTTGTGGCTCAAGACACGTGATAAGGTGAGGCTAAATTTTCACTTCTCTGTTGCCCAGGAGCTGTGAGCTGAATGTAATGATGTTTGTTGCAAGAAGAAGATGGTGTGCAGACACGCTGTAAAAATCAACTAGCGCTGACAGTGAAAAATCCTGTTTCCAGATAAACCGGAAAAAATAACTGCACATGGAGGGTGGCATTCTGTCCCTGAGAACACAGCAATCAGTAATGCATTTCTGAAATACATAGCATGGCACTGCGTTAAAAGTTTCCTTCGGATTAATGTAAAGTGAAGGTGGCCTGATGCAGGCGTTATTTGTCCTGATAGATTCTGGAGCTCCTGCAAACAAATACTAGGGAAGCTGTGAAGCTGTCACACTTCGTAAAGGCTACCAAAAGGTTATAGATTTAGTTGCTACAATTCTAAAATGCAATCATGTTTTTAAGGCATCCCTTTTCCCTGGGTGGGAGCTTTCACAACGCACAGGAGGTCTTTAATTGGAGCCTGGTTTTAGGTAGGGCAGCAGAGAGGGCACCGACCCACGGTGGCACTGCATTTCACTGTCCAGGCTTGATAACCATATCCCGTATGTATCTACTGGAAAACATTCTGCACATCCCCAAAAGCATTGCAGCTCTGCTCTGAGGTACCTACAGGTCATGAAATTCAGCGATGGAGTGAGGGCAGAGGGAGTCGCCGTGTCTAACCCGTGGCTGCCGCATTTTTCATCCTTACAAGGACGTTGGACGCAATAAAATGAGTGCGTCTCCCTGAAGTGGGCAAACGATAGGCTAAGGGAAAGCGAATGAAAGGTGAGATTAATGGCATTTATCGTGGCAGATAGACTAGCAGTTTGCTAATTAAAGATGTTAGAACATAGAAGCAGCCAAGGATCAGTGGCTTTTAATGAGGATGTTGTAGGGTGATTTAGGTCTAATTTTCTGCTTAATAAGGCTGGTTTAAAAAGTAATTTTGTTGGGATGTGACTCTCCTAAACCTGTTCATTATCAGTGATGGGACTTCACTTCAACACTCCAGGAAATGTTGTGTTTAATTAATATTGTGTCGGCAAGTGGATATGCTGACAGATGAGAAAAAAATTGATGAAGAACTTTCAAGGACATTGACTTCATTACACAGCTTCATTATAGCCTGAATAACTGGCTAAATATGTCATTGGAAAGATAATGCCCCACTTCTGACTCTTCTCTGTGTGTTGTTGTTTATGTGAGTAAGCAGGGTATGTTTGCAAAATATCTGTTACTGGGAAAAAAAAAAAAAACAAAAAAAAACAATATCAAGGGATCCGTTCTGTACCATTTCCTCGTTGCTTCATTTTCTGTGTTAGATTTCTAACTGATGGTGGACCATTTGAAGCAAAATACTGTAGATTATTTACATTAATTTATTAATCATTTATTTGAACGGAGTAAGACTTTACTGAGTGACAGTCTTCACCATTGGGTAATTTTCCACAGTACTCCTGAGACAAGGGTAGAAATTAATTTAAAAGATTTCATTTCTGAACACAGAATAACATCCTGAGGTTATTGACTGATTGATCAGTGTGTCTGTTCATGGAGATTTACTTACCTCTATTTGGCCGCTTTGTCAGCAGAAGGGCCATGAATGTTTGTCTGTTTAAAGCCCGTGATCTTAATGGGGACCAACTTTAAGCACCTGAGCTTACTGAAGCCAAATCAGGCATCCCAAAAGGTCCAAAACACTTGGCCCTTACACAGACAGAGGTTGGTTTTAGCAGTCTGAGCGAAACACAGCAAGGCTGCGGTAGACATGGGGCAATGCCTCACCCGCGATGAAGGAGGAGGTCCCGGCTGTGGCTGGAGCCAGCAGGGTCCTGTACAAAACACAGGTGTTGGGGTCAAGCAAATCATTTCATCTCAGCTCAGAAGAGCCACACAGCACCGAGGAACACTAATTCCATCCCTGACTTAGTTGGCTGAGCTGCCAGGCTCTCCTTATGCAGCATCCTTTGACTCCTTGAGGATTATCGTTGCAAACAGACTCACATCTTTGCCATAGCAGATGTGAACCTATGGGAAAGTCACCCTAGGAAACCATCTGAGGAGAGTATGTTTAATTAACCTTTGGCCCGGGGGGGGACTGTAATTGCCTGTAAAATAGCTTGTAACCGCCCTCCACCACCTCACCTAGCTTTCGGCCAGAAGATACAGCAAAGGTAACTTGTTTCAGGCTGGGTGATGTGACCCAAGCGTGAGCTTAGAGCCTTCAGGCTGAGATCCTCCCATCTGTAATGTAAGAGTTTTTGTAGCAAGAAGAAAGCTTCACATCTGATCTTTGAGACTGGGGTTGGGAGAGAGAGAAAAAAATGTATTGAACACAAGGTCTGGTGCAGTGTTTACCTGGAGGATACATAAAAGTATCCAAAAGGTGTCTTACCAGCTTTCTCAGGAAAAATAGGTCAAGCAGCAAACTGCTGACTTTCCCTGGGTTTCGATTACCCCTTCTTTGAGAAATAAGAGTGTGTAAAGAAGGGGAGGAAGAAAAAGAAAGAGCAAGCTTTGAGGNAAAAAAAAAAAAAAAAAAAAAAAAAAACTTTCAGTGCTAATCATTAGGGATATCAGCCAAGAGAAGCGGGCCAGGCAGGGGAGCGAGAAGAGGCGCTGACTGCAGGCGACAGCTGGAGTTTATCTGATGCGTCAGCTCTCTTTAGCACCTCCATTTTGTGGCTGCTGTCACCTTCAGATGATGACTTTTACAGGATGAGATTCACTAAAGCGTCCCTATCAGCCCCGTTACACACTGGGGGCTTTGTCCCCATCGCTATATTGCCGTTAACATTCGTGTTTCCCACAGCTACAGGGGGACGTGAGAGCATCTGCGTGTCCATGGACCTTGGGCATGTGCTGGGTTTGGCCCTCACCCAATACCTCTGAACCCTGCCCACATGCCAGCTACCACTAATAATGACTCATTATTTTTCTACCCTCCGCGACAAGGCAGGCAACGCTCAGCCCAACTGTTCAATGACAGAGGAGCAGACAGCATCCTGTCATCACGCAAATCTGAACGCACTCCAGCACCTTATGCTGTCTGGAGACACTCAGTAAGATATCCCGGGCTCGGAAAAGAGGAAGGGACGAATGAAGCCATCAGCCTACACCTAGGTTTGCTGTGTGTATAACAATCTCCCTAACGGGTAATTGTGGGATTAGAGCCCTCACAGTGATCCCCACAAAGGTGCTGTCGGCTGGTAAGGGGTTGCTGTGCAGCCTGTGAGTGAGGCTCAGCGAATGTTTTGTGTCTGTAGAGGACGGCACGTTGAAGTGCTGCTGTTGAGGCAGCGTCGCTGCCTGTGGGGTTCCCCACCCGCGTGCTCTGCCAGCACCGGCGGATGGAAATCATGGCACACTCGTGCCCTGGGGCACTGTAATTCGTGTCCAACTAGCGAAAGCAGCCCGCCCCATTATCAGCCACTCGGTGCGCTGGGCCTCCTGTGATTTAGTTGGGTTTCTGCCATCCTGGGTAAAATCTCACCCCATGGGATGTGGTCCTTGGTTTTCCAGTGGCTGGACAGCTGGAGATATCGCTAGGATTCCTGAAATAGCAGCCTCTGTTACCTTGATCCATGGAGAGAAACACCTTCCCTACCTGTCTGCATCTCATTGCTCTGGATGTGTGTTAGTGCTGGTCCACGCTCTGATTACACGCAGCGTGTGGCTCCCCGATCTCTATGGGTGTCTTGTTTTTAACAGCTTTATCTGTGCTGCTGGTGTAATTCAGGAAAGCTGAGGTCCAGTCAATGACCTGGGCTGGATGGAGAAGGTTCCAGCTGTGCTCGCTGCCCTGAGCCCAGCACCGGGGCACAGCACCCACCTCTTCCTGACCGCAGGACCTGGCCCCTGGCATCAGCCTCAGTTCAGAGGTGTTTTCCAAAAATTGCTGTCGCTGCCCCTCTCAACATCCTTTTTATCTGTGCTTTTATCCCTTTGCCTGCTACCTTCTCACCCAAGCCAAAGCAAGGTGCAAAACCTGCCCATGGGAAGCAATGCGATGCACATCCATGGTTCCATCAGGCTGCCCCACTACTTCCTCCAGCTATTCATCATACTTACCTGCAAAAGATACAGATTTTAAATACACAGCATCTTTTTTTTTCCCATGAATCCTCAGTCATAAACTGGTAAATGCACCAGATCTTTGGGTTACACACGCAGTGTTAGGTGCCAGCCTTTTTTCCCAGATTGACCTTCACCTGCAAAGTGTTCACCTTGCTTCTACCCCCCACTGAACTGCTGGTGCAAAACCTAGCCCTTCCCCTTCTGGTTGCGTGATGCCAAAAAGGAGTGTAGCATTACCTGGAAACCCACGGTTTGCAGATGTCACCCCGAGGTTAGCACAGCTAATCAGCAGATGGAGAAGTTTGCTGTTAGGCTGTTAGGCTCAGCATGGGCTGAGAGCCACTGGAGGCTTTACCTCTGCCCACGTGGACATGTACTCAGCTCAGGCTTGCGCAGCACGCTGTTGGAAAGTTGGCTACGTCCCTGTAACGTGGGGAGCAGAGCCAAACCTTTGCTGGAGGCTGCGTTCCCCACTGCGAGCACTGCTCCCCAGCTTGGGCACAGGATGCTCAGCTCAGGCACTGCCCGCTTCCACGCGGTGGCCAGGGCGTGAGTTTTGCTCTGTCTTCACTCATCATGTTCCTGAGTTTGCCACTTAATTGTTCTCTGGCATAGGGGCTAATTAACCCATACGCAGGGCAATTAAAAGGAGGATGCATTTTTGCATCCTTGCTCCAGGCCCTCCGGGACAAAGGAGCAGGTGTATATTGGAAGTGTGCGTGTGGAGGCGTGCGTGTGGAAGCACAGGGGGTAGCAGCACACATGGATGTCAGCAGCACACGCACTTGCTCTCAGCAGCAGCCTGTTGCTCACTTGTGCGGTTTCTTGAGAATCTCAACTGAGAATTCCCCTTCAGGGCTGGAGCAGCCCCTCAGCATACGCTCTATAAATATTTAGATGGGCTTTCAAAACCAAATGCTATCAGAAATTTGGCTATTTGTAGCCTCTATCCTGTTGTGTAACCCAGTGCAATGCAGAATTACATAATTGTCAGATCTCCACGAGCTGAATATTTTGTAACATCAAATGTGTTCTTATTAACATCCCAAATGTGCTAAGCATTTGGTAAATACTGGAAGTTACATTTCTTGCCCCAGAGAACATAGTCTGAAAGATTAATATTGATTCTAGACAAATCAGTGTTTGCTTACCAAAATCATGTGCTGAATACTTTATAGCACCCACACAGCTGCAGGGGTATGGCAAGCTGTGTCTCGCTGCGATGCTGCGAAACAGCACAAATCTCATGTTCAAGGCTGCGCCTCACCCTGCAGCTCTGAGTCTGGGGCAGGAATGTTCCTCAGCCACATCTCCCGTCAGGAGCATTGAAGGTAAGAGAAAAATCAGGCTTCTTCTGCCGGTCCCCAGTGGGTTTCTGTTAGGCAAGTGCTGTGTACATTAATACAAATCATATTTTATGTTACTCACAGGACACAGGGATAATCAGAAAGCTATCTTCATAAACAGAGGGTTATTCATAATCCCTCACATGGCATTTCAATTATCAGTCTGATGACGATGTGACATTATGGATGAGGTTGTGATTAAATTTTCTTGTGTAATGACCCTAAGTAAATCTTTGCAATTTTCATTTTGCAGAGATTTAATATAGATTGGTGGCCTGTTGTTTGGCCCCTGTTTAATCCAAAATCGCTCATTAAATTGGGACCAGTAAACATCTGATGATTGCATTTCATGGGCTGAGCATGAATTTAGCATATTAAATCTACATTCCAGATGGATATAAGCATCTGTTCTCATTATGGTTATTGGTGTTAATCTGAAACCCTGACCTGTTTCTCCTGACATTACTCATATTAAATTCAATCCCAAATTCTAACAAATACTGGCATGAGGACACAGGGTAGTTAAAATACCTTCACGTGCACATAATCTGGTGAAAGGTTAACTGCAGGAATTAGGGGGCAGATAGCACAAGCCGCTCTCTTGCTCTCAGAAGGTGGCTCTCATTGCTGGGGAATGTAAAACAACTGCTTTTGTTTTCCATAACAATAATAAAATAACCCTGAAAAATCCCAGTAGCCAATTCCATTTGGCCATGTACTTGCTAATCACCCGGCTCCAGCCGTATTCCTCACAGAGTGGCACATCCCTAATTTGTAACTCTGATTTGTCGCTAAATCTCCGCAGAGTTTGACCCAGTGTCTTGCAAGCACTCCCCTGGCCGTGCCTGCAGAGCCAGTCAGCTGAAAGTCAAATTAATCGGTGACTTCCAAAGACCATTAGGAAGAAGATATTTGTTACAGGACTGCTGAGAGCTTCTCTGCACTGAATGATTCATGTTTATTGCAGGCCGGGCATTTATTTATTAGATTGCTCGGTGTAATGGGAAATTTAAAATGACACACATTGTATTACAGGGAGGCTTAGCAAAATATTATCTCCCTGTTACTGTAAATCAAACAATTCTCAATGTCAGCTTGGATCACCTCTGCTCAGCAGTAGTTTTTTTCCAGGGGTTGTTTAGCTCCTGAGGTTTTTTATCTTTACTTCAAGCACGCTCTCCCTCTTCCCAGCCTGACATGGGATGCTGGCTGTAATCCTGAGCTGGTTTCTGTCCTCACAGCCACCTCCCTGTTCCAACAGCCTCATCCTGCTGCGGTCAGTGGGGCGGTTACGCCGCTCGTCCGAGCGTTCCCACTGACTCCAAGCCTACTGCTGCTTTGGGACAGCTTGCTCTTGCATGCAAAGGAGCAGAGGATTCAGCCCTGTGGTTACACAAAACTAGATAAAAGGGTGGAGATAGCTTTTTCCTTGAAAAGGAGGAAAAATTTCAGCATTTAAAAGAAGCAGAAGTGGATCTTTTCTACCCACCTTGCACCAAAAAGGCACAAACCCCCTCCTGATGTTATCAGCTGCTGATACCCCAGGCATTTCCCATCCTGTTGGAAAGGGGGAGAAAGGATCTAGCCTCTGGGGTGGTGGGGGAGGGAAAATCCCCCCAGGAAAGCTGTAAATATCAGAAACCCTGCCTGAATACTGGTGAAACTGGGCTCGAACCAACAACCTACACTAACCCATCCCTGGAGCCTGCCCGCCCACCACATCTTCCCCCAGCCAGGGCTCTGGGTGCAGCCCGTCATGGACCAACAGCAGGCGTAAGGGCTAGGGGGAGGATTTGGGGGTTTTAAAGAACCAAATACTCACTTGCAACTTGCAAACACTGTTCTTGTAGAACAAAGCGTGACAGAAAGGGTGGAAGGCCGGCAGTTAAGCAGCAGGACTCAGCCTTTCCCGATGGCTGCTCCCTGCATGTCGCTCGTCTGCAAGACGTCCCTGTGATTCTAACAAATTGCAGAGCACAGAACCCTAAATATGTTGTTTCTCATACAAACTGGAGCTTGTGCATAAAACAAGGGGAAGGGAGTTAAATATGTGCTAGGTATTAGAGAGCCATACAAAGAAAGCTCCGGCTGCGAGCAGCCCCCGCGCCCATTTCACAATGGGAACGAAATCTGATCTCTCAAATCGCATCTACAAAAAGAAATAGGGGAGAAGGACTGCAGCATTCAGCTGGTGAAAAGGCCCACGAAGGTGTGTGCTTACAGCCACTCGCAGTTGTAGCAGAAGGACAGAAAAAAAAAAAAAAACAGCCCTGCCATTAGTAATTAAGCCTACATCATTCACGGCAGAGCCGCTGTGTATGTGCAATGAGGCTAATTATCTCCAAAGTGCTGCCAAATTTCAGAGAGTTTAGTTCACACCGATGCGCAGACGGGCTCGCTGTGCTCCCACCCGGCCGGGCTGGCTGCAGTCCCGTGGGAGCAGGGGGCTGTTCCGAGGCTCCGGGGCTGTTACGCTCATCGGTGTCTGCAGCCTCCAACAGCCGCGGCAGGAGGACGTGCTGCCTGCAGCGCTCGACCCAAACTCCTTCCATCTCCGGAATACTGAATTTCCACATCTACCCGTGGCACCAGCTTTCGGTCTGGGTGCTCCCAGGACGGGCATGGCATCGCTTTGGGCGTGGGGATGGCACCACGGGGGCACCACCGCCAGCTTTGGGGTGGGAATCGCCAGGAGAAGGGTCCTGGAGGAGTTTCTCTGGCAGAGAGCAGGCTTTGCTGGGCTTAGCCATGGGACAAGGCAATGTCTGAGTGCTTTTGTCGTTGCACCTGATGGTGCTCCCTCTGGCTGCTGCATAGTGCAGGCAGACCACGGCCACAGACACGTCAGTGTGGCCACTGGTGTCCCCAGCCCCTAGAGGCGGTCACAGCACAACCATGGGGACAATGGGGCTACAGAATGTCAGAATTAGCAGTTTGCCCATTCTCACCATTTTAAAAAGACAAAGAGACCGTCCAGGCTGGGGAGGGCAGACCCTGAATTCCCCCCAGCCTCCGAAGTGAGGGCTTGCAGAGGGGGTGATGCTGCAGGATCGCTTCGTGGAGCTATCCCGACACTCCCAGCACTACGGACCACAGATTTTAATTGCTTGTTAACTGCTATTGTCACCCGCAAGTTAGCAAAGCAGGAGCCGTCTGACATAAATCACACGGATCAGCCCAATAAATCTTCTCTTGAGATGACAGCTTTGCAGACAGCACTAAACGAGAGCGGCCATCGCGCAGACCTGTGCTTACGACTGCCGGCTGCAAACCGGTGACAGATCTGCTGAGGCCCAAACACTTGGCATTCTGCTAATGTCTGTCATTACCGTGATGGATACAGCCCCTCTATCACATTCTGCAGTTGTCTACATTTGCAAAGCTTTATTAAATTAGCGCGTCTCCCAACTGTTATCCAGCATCAGTACAAGTAAAGGACCAAGAGCAGTCAGGGACAACTTGAGGTTTTGTGGCTCCGAAGACCCGGGGAGGTGGAGGGGCTGGGAGCTGGGCTCACTGTTTTTTTCTCTTACTAGGACAGAAAACTCAGTGCAGAGTCACCCCTGATAGCACGATGTTAATGGCTTGGAGCTAACGCTGCCCCCGTTTCGGCAGCAGAGGGGCTGATCACAGCAGGTCCCGATTTCCTGTTGCATCCACACTGAGCCCACCACCCTGAGTCCTGCCGAGCCCCGGGACCCCACGGTGTCTGCTCTTCAACCCCTGCCTGTGAGCACAGGGATGAGCTTGGGGCAGGGGCTCTTTCCAACTTCTCCCTGCTGAACAGGGGCATCTGCACCAGACATCCCATTTCTGACCAAAATAAAAGAAGTAAATGGCTCTAACAACACGCTCTCTACCACTCAAGATTCAGCAGTACCAAGGGATTTCTTCTTTCTTCAAGGTATTATAGCTACAAAGGCTGATGGATCCATTCTGCCAGCCCTGGTGCTCTCAGGGCCAGGGGTGCCTTAATGACCCCACCACAAGTGTTCCCCTCGACCTGTGCAAGCCCAGTAATAGGTGCGTCTGCGATGTACTCCACCCCACAGAGAGTCCTGCCTTCATGGAGGCTTTAGGAGGAAGAACATACAGATATATTGTTTCTATAAATCCCCTGATATTATCTTTTATCGGCGGTAATAAATGTCCATATTAATTAACTTAATGGTTTTAACTGCAGTAATGACTTTGTATTAAAGTAGTGTGCTTTCATGTCCCGTATAAAACTGCAATAATAAAATTCATCTGCAGTATTTTTTTTCAGCTTCCATTGTGCTGAAACAAAGCAAAGCCGCTGCTGGGATATTCTGCATGCTAAGGCCAGCAGATGAATCAAGTTTGGTGCACATCACTTCCATTTTGATATAAAAGTGTATTTTAAAATTGGGAAGTTTTGATAAAGTGGAACTGAAAGTGGGCAACCAGGGTTTTTTTTCCCTAATTTGCTAGTAAGCAAGTGAATCTGATACTACTCAGTCCAAATTTCTTCTGTTGCTGTGAATATTCTGAGTGTTTCCATAAATATCTGAAAGAAATTCGTGGGCTTTTGCAGTCATTTTGGAACACATCTCGGTGCCAAGGAGGTGTTGGCTACCAGCAGTTGGGGCAGGAAATACCACGTGTGATTCAGGTGGCAAGCAGGTATCAATGCAATACCTTCCAAGCTTCATTTGCATTTTCCAGTCTGAAGTTTCTGCACATTAAACGTGAACTTCTGCAGCTGGAAAGGTGGAGAAAGGAAATCATCAGTAGCAGGACAGTGACATTCACAGCCAGATCACAGCGAGAGCTTTTTATTTTGGTAAATAACCCCAAGTTTAAAAAATGCAAGTCAACCTCTGAAGTGTCTTCCAACAAGAAACTGCTAGATCTAATCGGCCCTTAGAAGCAACCCAGAGAAACAGGTGAGTGCAAACCCAGTGTGAGCTCATTGGCAGGTGCCCTCCGTGCACTCTGAATTTGGGGGAGAAGAACATGACACGGAGAGCAGCTTGGCCCAGAGGCTGGAGCAGCAGGAGCAGGATCTGATTTTTTGGTGCCTCCTCTTCATTCTGCAGCTAAGAGAGGTGCATGGGCATGGTGCAACCCTGCTCGTGACCCTCTGATGCTGCAGGGGACGCTGAGAGGCTCGGGGCCACCCCATGGCTGGGGGAAATCATTCATGCCAGGGGTTTTCCTCCCTTGGCAGGTGTTTCCCTCTCTTGACAAACCCAGGAGCAGTTTTACTGGGAGTTCGCAGTGGTGCAGAAAATGGCAAGTCTTTCTTGGTGTCTTATGAAAAATTTGGGGTTTTCTGGACAGCTGGCTCCAGAGCATCCTCTCCCATCTTCTCCCAGAAAAAGGCCAGAAAACATTAAGGCTCTTGACAACATCTTCAGCTCTTGACACTTTTAGACCCCGAGGGCTGCAGCTGGGGCTGTAGCATGTCACAAAGCCAAACCCTGCAGGCTCAGGGGATGTCACTTGGTTGTACACCACTCCCCGAGGGAGGGAGTGCAGGTTGCCCCACAAGCTCTGTGTAAATATTTGTAAGTGGCACATCTGTCTGAATTACAGCCATGCCCTCCTGGGTCGCTAATTGTGGGCTTTAATTCAGCTCTGCCAATCAGTTTACATAAATTAGGGAGATGGCAGTAAGCAAGCTTGGAGAAGAGGGGGTGTGGATTTAGAGAGGGTGTTTTTTTTTCTCTGAAATGCTTCTACCCAAGGTAGTGGGATCCCCTCCTGCAGCTTGAATCATTGTGGGAGAAAAGCAGAGAGTAACTCAGCTCTGCTTGCTGCAAGCACATGGCACAGTTTGGTTTTAACCCCAGTGTTGGCGTGCCCAGCTCTCCCCAGTGCTCCAATTGACTTCAATTGGCTGCATTAAAAAAAAAAAAAAAAAAAAAAGATTTGGCAATTGATCTCCATGGCATACCCGTTTGGCAAAAGTCAGCGCCAGCGTCACTTGGCACAGCTCTTCTGGGGAGCCCAGGCAAGAGCTGTGCTGATGTGAGCACGGTGTGCAGGCTGCAGAGAAACCTGTGCTAGGCAGCCACCTGTCTGTGGGGAGCGCTTTGAAAGGCCGGTTGTCAGGCAGGAAGGGTTCAGAAGTGGGCTTGGATTAAAGGTGGGAGAGAATTTGAGCAGGACAGACTGGAAATTTACTGAGATAATCCGTCTGTTCAGACGCAGACATGACTCAACTGTGATTGTCTAACGGGCTGAAATAGTGGCTGCGAGAGTACTTTGTGCTGTGGCTTTGTCTCGTCTCAGTTAGATGCTCCAGATCTTCTAGATGCTTGGGGAATATGTCACCTCCTTGAAAAATGTCCATGCAAAAAAAAGAAAAAAAAAAAAGCATTCAATTTTGAGAGCTGGCCATTCACACCACCCCACCCGGATGGGACTGCCAGCTCTGCAAGGCACAGGGCGATGCTTGCTTTTTCCTCCTGTACAACGCTACCAGGCCCTGCATTACTGCAGGAACATCCCAACCCCTTCCTTGCCGCTGCTGTGTGCTCTCTTGCATCCCAGACCGAGCCACAAAGCAGGATATTGTCTCAAATCCAAGCATCCAAACCTGCTGCTGATGCAACAGACGCAAACGGGGCTGCAGCCAGCTGAATTTTTGGTCCTTTCTTTCCAACGTGCAAACTAAGAGCAATGAATTCATCCGCTTCTGTGATGGTTCACCTGCACCCAGGCTGGCCCCTGGGTGAAGGTTGCCAAGAGGCGTCCCACTGCTCCATTGCCACCGTTGCTGAAGTGTGATGGCAGCACATCACTAAAGCCAGCAACAAAACTTCCCAGAACAAAAGCTTTAGGTTTTTTATTATTATTACTCTGGCTGGCTGATACTTTTTGCAGAATCACTCGAGGGCCAGGTTGTAGTTCTGTAATTGTACAGGGCTGTCATCCTCATAAATATTAAACACTGCTTCCAAGTGAAACCGCAGCTCCTTTTACTGCACAAAGCAGTGGATATCCCAGCTGAAACCATCCTGCCTCCTTGCTGGTGCCTGCTGAAAAGTGACTGGGGTTCAAAATGTTTATCAACGCTTTGTTGTGTTGGGAGGATGCTCAGTGACAGATGGACACTCTCTTTAAAACCTCAACGTATGCAAATCTCCATACAAAAGAGCCCAGGATGTTTTTAATATCACACACTTGCCTCAGGACATGTTTTTAAATCCCCGCTTACCAAGGGCCCTGGCTTTTTATCAGTCGAACGCCTTAAGCACTGTGTCAGTGTGGACATCTGGCCGCGTGTTTAAAAAATTTTTTATTTGCTAAAATATTTAGTGATGTGACAGGGGTTTTAGCTGGGGACGTCAGGTCCAATGGCATATGTTCCAACCCAACTGCTCAGAGAGGAACAGCTAACGAGGTAGCTGTTTGGGGCTGCTCACCATTTGGAGTGTAGGCAGCCAAAAAGAAGGAATGGAGAGGATGTAAAGCAGGGCTCTGAGAAGGCAAAGAGAATGGTGGTTAAGTACACCAAAAGAGCTTTCTGGGATTATTCTGATTCCTCTCCATCACTCTGACGTGTGAGAGGAAGTCTGGTAATGGTGTGTGAGGCTTCTAGGGGCTTCCCCCTCATTTTGAGACTGCTGATGTCGTCCAAGGAGGCTGAGTTGAGCTATTCCCAGGTGGGAGCCAGAGCAGCAGCGATGAGGGGATGGGACTGGTGGGGACGGCAGGAACACGGGTTCCTTCCCATTTCCTTCCCACGCAGCCATCTCCTCGCTTTAAAACACGATATACAAAAGTGATTCCCAGCCTGCTCTGCACGGATGTGCCACGGCACTGCCTGTGAAAGCAGGAGCGCCAGCTAATCGTTACTCACCTGCTAGCCTTCTGTTCTCAATTAACACCCCTGTTATTAGAAAGTTACCGCATGTGACTTGCAGTCTTAGGCATGTTTGCCTTCTGCATGGGCAGCCAGGCAGGCTGAACTGCTGAACAGCAAAATCAATGAATTTCAGCTCATTTATGCAGGAAAGGCCAAGCCCCATCCATAGTGCTATCTCATCTCCAGGGGTGGCCAGCCCCAGCTGCCCTGCAAAGCCCAGTAAGCCCCAAAATGGCGATGTGGTAAGTGTGCAAGGCTGGTGTGGAACCTGAACACACCACCCCCAGAGACACGTCTGAGTCCCAGTGCACAAGATTCTCTCTTCCAAAGTGCGGTTTGTTTGGATCACCGGGAGAAAAAAAGTGATTTAAATGGAAGACCATTAAAAGGAGGTGCGTGGATATTACAGTGAGGTCTGAAAGCCCTGAGAGGAGACACCCGGGCCCTCATCCAGCTCTTCGTGTGCCTGCAGAGAGGGGGTTCTGCAGGGAGGAGCTGGCTGCAGACGGCACTACAGGGGCCTGTCCCCGTGTCCCCTGGCTCCGAGTGGCTCCAGTGTCCCCACGAGAACTTCCCAGCTCCACACCTGCTCTCCCCAGCAGGGAAAGGTCCCTGATTTCCCCCTTTTCTCTTCTGGAAAGAGACAAAATGTCAGACCCAAGGCTTGTCGAGAGAACGAGGCACAGCGGTAAGCACCAAGCACTGTGCTGGGCTTACTCCTTACCTTCCAAACCAGAAGGTGACGCAGCTCTCCTTGAGTTCAAGCTTTTTAACAAACTCCTAAATTATTTTGGTTTTTAAACAAAAAGTTATTTTTCTCCTGCATACATTATTTGCTTTGTGTCATGTGCTTGTCTTTGCTGCATTTCTCCCGAGAGCACTTGGTCACTCTATTTCTATGAAGTATTAATACCCCACCAGTGATATTTATGTGCCCAGATCTTTTTTTTTTTTTTTTTTTTACCTTTAGATGTTCAACAGCATGAATATTCTTATTTTTTATTTAAAACTAATTTGGAGTTCTCTCTCTCCAAGGGGTTTCTAATCACCAAAAAGTGCCCGAGGCTAAAACTGATTGACAGGAAAACGTTGTGGCTTCTGAAAAGTAAATTGGCTATTGACAGAGCAGTATACAAAGGAAAATGCTAAATGCTTATTATTTATGAGCTATTAGGGAAAATGTTATTAGCATCTGTTTCCCACATGGGCAAAAACACCTGTCAGACATCAGGAAACTATAAAACGATGCTCAGTTAATAGTTACTTTGTTTAAAAAGTCATTAAAATTGAATGTCAGCTAAAACTTAGGAAAACATTATTCTTCAAACAACTTTTAATCTTGCTGTTCAAAACCAAAACAAAACAAAACAAAAAAGCCCTTGCCACATTTTAATTTCTGGGAGCGGAGAAGCAGAGAGGAAGGCGACGTTTGATTTGAAAGCGACGAGGCGACGTCTGGTACACAACAAACAGGGCAGGGGAAGAAAGCAGAGTTAAAAAGGGACGAGCCAGCTCCCCTCCTGCTGCAGCACGACGTGGGAGAGCAGGGCAAGGTCAGGCGTTGAGACGGGGTTTCGGCGTGTGGCAAGGGGATGTCTGGGTACCATGTCAGGCTGTGGCCAGGATGCATCCATCCGTCCGTCTGTGCGTCTGTCTGTACGCGATGACGATGCTTTTCCCACGTGGGGTTCAGGAGCAGGGAGGTGTTGGCTGAGCTGACCAGGGCCCACCCTCCTCCCCGGGAAGCATCAGACCTGCAGCGCAGACCGTGCTTTGCTCAGGTCCAAACTCTGCATGGAGTGGGTCACGGCCAGGTGGGGCTTTCCAAAATGTCCCCCAAAAAAATGGAAATTGTGGCCCAGGTGTTCCATGACGCCCAGCCGCGCTACTTTCCCTCCGTCCATACTGCATTTGCGCAGGGATTTGTTTGCATTTTGGTGAATTTTCCATCTGCAGAGCTGCAAAGAGCTGCACCCAAAAACACCTTGAGCATTTCTCTGCCCTGCAGCAAGAATTGGGATAAGGCTGGGATAACCCAGACACCTCGTGCTCAGCGTATTTAGGTGTGGCCTGTCAAATCTGACCGGGAAATTGGATTAATTTTTGTGAGAATTGAAGGAAACGAAGATTCTAGTAGGATTTCTGTTTGTTTGTTTGCTTTCTTTTGTTTTTCCCAGTAAGGTAAATCTTGCCAGCATCACAGATGGGATAACTGGCAAACAAGAGGTTTGGGTTCCTGTTTTCACAAAAGCCATCTTCTGCTCTTCCACGTGCCACTAAAACTGCTTTGCCGAAGGACCCGTTGGAACAATTGTCCTCTGAACAGTTCCCATCTGATTTCCCAGGCAGCCCCGTCCAGGAGGCAGTCCTGGTCTCCGTGCTCTGTGCAGAGCTGAGCGCCCCAGTAGCGTTGCAGCAATCTGTGAATAACCTCGCAGTGGGACCGAGGGCAATTTCTGACGCGGGCTGGGATGGCACTCCTCCCTCCAGCTCGGTCGCAACTTTGGCACGGGTTGTGAAACCAGACCCAGTGGGGGGACTGGGATGGGTGCATGGCCTAAAGGTGAAAACATGCTGCAAGTGTACGACTTGTAGCACGTGAGCAAATGTAGCAGCAAAACGTGTGTGCACAAGCCTTAGCGGTGTACAACAGCACGGTCTGTCTGCCCAGGGTTGCCCAAATAGCTGCTGCTGGAAAATAAATAAATCATTGGTGTGTGTACAACCTAAATTCCCAGCTGAGTGGGAATCTCACAGCTGGAGTTTTACTTTGGGAAACAAAAAAAAAAAGATTACTTTTAAAAGCTCCTCACCCCAAAGTCACTTTTGGTTCTACTTGCAGTGAATGGGATCTCCCTGATCCAGGAGACAAGGACAAAACCCGTGTGACACCTGTAAAAATGGCAGAGAAATATCACATAAAATATTGCTTGTCCATTTAAATTATTTAATGTTATTAACATTAATTACCATACTCAGATACCCTGAGTGATTCACACGCTTGCCCTCCCCCAGTTTCTCCTCTGAAGTTTAGCTCTGAGTTTCGACATCCTCTGGTCTCCGTTCCTCGCCCGTTTGCTCATCTCCCATTTTGTGACCTCAGCCCGCTTGGCCCAGACCTCATCTCCTGCACCTCTCCCTCTTTGCACCAGAGCCACTCAGCCTCAGTTCGGAGCATGCCTGCGTGTCACCTTCCAGCTGTCACCTCCACACGGCTGTTGGTGGCATCCTCAAAGGTTTGGCCCACGCCAGGGCAATGATGGCTTGAGCCATGGTGCTGGAGGCACCTGACCCTCGTGCTCCTACCTTTGTCCCTCGAGCAGAGCCCTTCAGAGTGATGTTTTGTTGTGGAGGAGGTACCCCAGTGCCGTGGCGTGTCAGGGACTCATGGATTTATCTGCACCCTCTCTGATGAGGCTAAAGAGGTGTAGTTCAGCGCTCTAAGGCAATAAGAGGATTGTATTTTAGTACAAATAATAGCATAAATTAGCTTCAGCTCGTGGAACTATTGGCTTTTATGGATAAGTCTTACTGAGATTTCTTCTGCAGCCCATAAACTGAGGCAACATCTGGTCTGCTTGAGGGCAGCAGCGTCCTCACCGTGCAGTGGAGGGCTCAGGTGTGCCTGGCAGAGCTGGCCATCGCAAAGGACCCAAGTCCCTATGGGAATGGCCAGGTGGGGAGGAAGGAGGTGCTCTTTGGCTGCTCAGTTTGTTACTGAATTAATTTCTGCAGCTGGTTAACAAGCTAATGCTGCTGACAGCAAAAGGCACAGCGATGCCTTCGACCAGCACCCCATGAGAGCCCCCCCGGGGCATGGAGCAGGGAGGTAGGTGGGACCCGAAGCGCTGCAGCCCCAGTCAGTAGGAGCTGCCTCCTGGGGGCCCCTCAGCTGGGGCGGGCTGACAGCATCATTAGCTGGGAGAGGCCTGATCGGGACCCAGCTGCCTTCGGAAGGACGGGGGCTGCCTCTTGCCCTTCCCACCTTCTCCTCCAGTGCTTTCAGCAGCATCGGCTGCTGCCGCCTTGCCCAGCTCTCCAGGCAGGAGCCCTCCTGGGTGGGGACTTCAATATCGCACCGCCGCGCGTTTGATGTGCCATTTTCTCTTTGAAATGCAATGTCTCACTCTGTCTAATCCTCGTCGCGTTTGGGAAGCTTCTTTTCAGGCTTACAGATTGGGATGTCAGGGGAGTAGAGTTTATTTTAAAAAGGGGCCATTTTGAAGTTTTTGTTTTTAAAATGTAAGTGCTTTTTTTTTTGATAAAAATATAAAGTAGCCTTTTTGGTGTTTTTTTTTCTGGTTGGGTTGGGGTTTTTGTTTCTTTTGTGGCTTTTTTTTTTTCTGTTGGGACTGTACGTAGTTCTCTTGCACCTGGGGTCAGTTTTCCTGGAATTTACCTCAACGCTCAATATAAAGTTCATAGATTTTACTCTTCCAAAGTGTCTTTTTGAGCATTAGCTTGAGATCACTCCAAAAAAGCTGTACTTACAGCCGGCACGAACTAATACTGTGCCCACTGAAGAACCAGGGAGTAAACGCCAGCCAGCAAAATACAAAAAGACAGAAATCTGCTGCAGTTTGTGCCATTTGGTCCATTGAAACGATCTCGAATTCTTGTGTCTGACTCAGAAGCAATTGGCACTTTCTTTCTGCAGCACTCCTGTGAGGGACTGGAGCCGTGCTTGCGCCATTCCAAAACCCAGTGACAGTGCCTGCGTGGCATGAATTCCCCCAAACCTGAATTTCTTGTACAAGGCACTGGTGCAAAGTGCTGGGTGTAAGGTGCTGGGAGCAATGTTCTGGGTGCAAGGTGCTGGGTGCAGGGCGCTGGGTGCAGGGCACAGCTCTCTTCCCCATGTCCCTGGGAGCCCACCTGGGCACTGCAGCTGCACAGGCTGAACTTGGGAGCTCGTGCTCAGCCTTTTTCCCCAAGCCAACCTTTCCTCCTCCGAGTCCTGAAAGTTAGAAACATCTTTTGTATTCCAGAGGCCAAAGGGCCAAACTTGCCTTTAATTAAAATGCATATTCTTTAATTAAAGGCTCCATAACACATGAAGGGCATTCATTGAAATACGATGTGTGACATAGTCATTACCCTGCTGTTAATTACTAATTAATGAAGCTATTTCAATTAATAGCTTCCCCACTGTCACTCTGGCTTTGACAGGGCTCCGTGCTGAGAAGCCGTGGTGGAATCACAGGCGATCGTAACTCCTGGAACGGCACCAAAAGCCATCAGCTGAATATTCATGTCAGCCGGCGTTAACACTTTTCAATTAAACATAATAAAGTAAAAGCTCTGACAAAAGTGTATATCAAACATGCGCCAGCCTTTCCCTCTACCCCTGTTCTCTTCCAGCTTGTCAAAAATAACTAGAAAGAAGGAAGGAAAAAAAAAAAAAAATAGTGGTATTTTTTTTGTCCTTCGACACCTCAGAGCGGAGCATGGTTTATCGAGGGAGCAGCGCGGCTGCACAGCTTGAGGGTTTGCTGCCCGCCCAGGCTGCGCTCCCGGCGCAGGTTCTTGCGGCTCGTGCCTTCTCCCCGAGGGCTGGGCGCTGCCCCGCTGCGCTGTTTCCCCTCACTCTCCTGCGCCCACTCCGTGCCACCCAGCACTCGGAGCAGCGGGAGGGAAGTTCGGCGAGTCCCGAAAAATGCACAAACTCCGCTGGGAGCTCTCGGGCGCCATCTGCTTGGAGTTCTCGTTTGAAACTCTTGGGAAAGAAAAGCAGCCCTCTCGCTGGAAAAGAAGGATCCGAGGAGCAGGCGCACGCTGAACGCCCCGAATTATTAACCTTAACAGCTGCTGTTTTCAAGCAGGCTTTGACTGGGGGAGAAACTTTTAGAAAGAAAGCATCGTTCGCAGAAAGCAATACATTGGGAGGAAAGTAAAAAATTGGCTAACTATCCTTATTTCTAGGCACACATTGCAGAGAAGCCTGCTACGATTTGTTGCAGCAAGCAGGAAAGTTTGGGACCAGCTGTGGAGATGCTGCTGCCGTGAAGGCAGGAGACAGGGAACGAGGGGGAAATTTGTGTGGTTCCTGATGGATTCACACCCAGCTTCCCTGGAGCTGGCAGCATTCAACTGAGCAAAGAGGCAGAGCTCGCCCAGCACACCCTCCATGCGTTTAGAGGGGAAATGCTGGTGCTGCAAAGGACACCGAAGCTCAGATGCTGTGCACTTCTGCTTTCTGTTACAAACGCTCCCGCGTGTTTGCAGAAGCAAAAAGATGTTTCAGGAACAGTTAGGGAAGTGCTGCCTGAGATGGGGGATGCCCTTCCCTGGAAACCCTAATCCACCAAACACGGATGAGTCTCCTGGAATAATCCCCTCTAATGCACATCCAGGAAATCAATTCTGTGCTTTATTCTTTAATCCAGAAATCCCCAAGGAGGAGGAGGAGGGTGGGGATGGATCAACACCACCAAAACAGGATGGAAATTGGCACTGTATTGAAGGCAAAGAGGGGAAACGGGATCTATGAGAGCGATGACTTCCAGTGGTAGAGATTCACCTACAAACACTGAGGCCCTGAGCAATAACAAAATATGCTGTTTCCTGCCCAAGCTGTGGGTTTTGGCTCTGCATTAAATGTGCCAGAAAATGGAAGGTGCTGGAGTGAGAGCCCTCTGGGTTTCGCATGGCCTGGAGACCCCCGGAGGCAGGGAATTATCCCAGCTGCCAGCCTTGGGCCCCTCGCTGAACCCAAACAGCAAAAGCGAGCAGCAATACCCCAGTGGCGTTATCCTGGTGCTACACCTGCAAGCCAGCTTTCACACAATTAAGCACGGGTCCACGTCTGCTCCGCGTGCGTGCCGACTGCAGCAGTGCCGGCAGACGCAGGCTGCGCGGGCAGGTCTCTGCTTTGCCCACATGGCTAGGCAAAATCCCACGGCAAATTCCGTGTGTAATGGGGTGTGTACCAGCACATCCCGCTCTGAAGCAGCAGCGAATCTGGTTCAGTTTCCGTACCCTCTAAACCTGTGGGTGGTACACCATGATGCTCCTTCAGCCACAGTTTCTATCCTAAACCCTTTAGAATACAGCTGGTTCCTCAAAACTGTGCTTGTTTTTCAAACCCAAGCAATTGTTTTGTCCAGGAAGAGTCAGCCCATCTCAAGGCTCTGCAGAGAGGCTCTGTCTTTGTTTCTGGATTTCACTAATTTCGTCCTAACTCAAATCAAAATTGCATGGTGTGTTTCTGAATATTGAAATGATCTGAGCTGCTGTCTGATATCTGATATAGCTGAAAGGTCAGAGGTCGCTGACATAAAGGCTAAAGCTTTTCGCTTAACTCGTCACTGATCCAGGAAAACAATCTGAATTGGATGCCAACCAAGATTTCCCCAATTTCCTCATCGTTTTTATACCACAAAAAAGCATCACAACAAAGCAATGTGTTCATTCTGAATGCCTGCAGCATTCCCAGCTCATTCCAGGCACGAATTCCCCATAGGTACCCTTGGAAAATCCCCCAGTTGGGAAGGTTTGCCATGGTCCCTAAACCTGAAGCGATTTATCCGGGTGCACAGCAGCATCGCCCTTCCTGCTGGAAGCACAGACATGCAAACATTCCTTGGGTCCCCCCTTGGCAGTGCGGCTCCATGGGGACAGAGGTTTGGGGCTGAGCTCTGGCAGGCCCAGGTGGCTCCCACCCTTTTGAAAGAGCAAATGTGCCTCAGATGGGCTGGAATAAAGTGAAATAAAAGAGATAATGATAAATTACTTGGCTGAAGACCTCCTCTCTGATATGTGGCAATGTCCTCCCCTCTCTGTTTGGAGTTTATAGTCTGCAGAAGGACCAGTAAATAATCAGGGCTTGGGCTGCCAAAGAAGACAAATCCTCCCTCGCCTGAGCCCAGGAATGCACAGGGACCTCGTCTGCACCCCAAACCCACCCAACGGACGAGGGAATTGTCCCAGCTCTGATGGGGGCACCGGCTTGAAGGAAGTGCTGGACATGGGAAAGGAGAGAAGGGAAATCATCAAGGGAGGAGGAAAAACAGATAGGAGCAAAAGCATGGAAAGGTGCCTGTGCCCAGGTCGGGTTCATCCTGCTCCGGGCACCTCGACAGCACTGCTGACGGGCAGAGGATGAGTGCCGTGGGAGCGTTCACCCCACGCAGGCACACAGGAGAGGTTATAAATCAGTGGGTTTGTGTGAGACTGAGTAGGAAAGAGGTGAAAAAGAATAAAACATGAGAGGAGTTTAACAGCTGCAACGAGCCTAAATGGTTGCACAGGAAAATCCCCTGCCAGCTGCAAACCGCTTGCCTTTAATGAGAATGCAGGACATGCGCGAGTGGGTTTCTAATTCTTTGTGTAAAATCCTGCAGATAATTGCTACACGTGTACTTTCCACTGTCTCCCATGGAAGTGGATTTTTTTTTCTCCTTTGGAGCTGAAATTAAAAACAGTTTATTAGAGAATAATTGATGCCAAAGTGCCAGGAGACTGCACTGAGAGCTGTGGTGTGGAGAACAGGAGCAAGCCACCAGCACATCGGTGGTGGATGGGGCAGGGGAAAGCAGTTTGGGAAGGGATTCAAGGATCAGCCTGAGCTTTTCTGGCAGCTACTTCCACAGTCAAATCATTAGTTGTCGTTAATCCTTCGCAAAAATCTGGCTATTTGGAACAAAATTTTTTCAAGTATTTCAGTCCTGCTTTAAGAGGCCAAATCCTATTACTGGAGAATGGGACTTTGGCCTCCCAGGAGCAAGAGCACTTTGGAAGATGTGGGTTTATAGCGGAGTTCTTCTCCTTTCATTATTGGATTAAAATCTTCCCCACCCTTAATCCTGCTCCATCAGTGTGGAAAGCAACTGAAGCACCAAGCTCCATCACTGCCCCCAGGGCTGACGGTCACGCTGGGATTTTCAGTTATCCCTGGGCTCTCTGGGCTCCATGGATCTGATCCCCAGGGACTGCCCTGCCCAGCGACACCCCCAAATCTGCAGGTGGTGCTTCGCAAAATGATTCTGAAGAAACAAACAAAGCAGAGAAATAGAAAGGGGAGAGTGTTTAAAGCTGCTGGCAGGAGCTCGATGCCCTCAACTGTAACTCCTTGCTTCTCCCCCCTACTCTTAATTACAAGCAGTCAAACTGTAAAGACCTTAATGGACATCTTAATTATTGCATTAAAGTTTGAAATGGAAAATTCCTCATTAGAAGCCGTGCAGTAGGTCACGGCTGCAATAAATGGTGATATTTTGCTTGTGACAGCGTGGGGTGCGATGCCCTTTGCAGGACAGCGATGTCTTTGGGGCATATCCCAGCCCCGGGGAGCTGGCGGGTGGATGTTAGATCAGGGCTCTGCTGTGAGAGCATCTGCTTGTGTTTCTAGTGTGAAAGTACCAGCAAGAAGCGCTCTTTGCTATTTCTTTTCTCCTCCAAAAAATGCTGGTTTACTCCTGTGTTTTGCTTTCCATCTGCTTGAACGATTTTATTGATTTAGTGTTGTGCAGACTGCAATCAAACAGTGTTCCTTCAGTGCTCTAGAGCCACTGCCAGCTACTGGATGTGCCCTACACAATTAATACAAACTGACCCTACGATTCTAACCCACAGCAGCAATACAATACACCTGCGGTTAATCAGCTGTTGATCACATTCCCGATTTCCAGCCCCTTTCGCACTGTTCCTGTCCCTCACTCCCTTCTCTTAGGTTGCAGGACACCATGATGAGGAACAGGGTTTAAGGGTGATCTGTGGCTATTTGGAGATCCTCAGGTCAAAAGAGCTCAAGCGTGTCTGTCAGAGGTTGTTTGTGTCTTTACAGGCAGAGGAGCAAAAGGACAGGAGAGGCTGAAGATGAAACACATTCTGTTAAATCGCCATCAGCATCGTTCTGGTAGCACTAAGTTTTATTGTACGTTTCTTGAGCACTTTGAGGAGAAAGTTAGTGGACCACATAGCCCTCAGAGATATCTTCTTGACTACGTGACTCTGCAGCTGAGGTTTTAACATTCCTTTGGTGGCTATTTCTCCTTTTTAAAAGTCCTCATACGTGGAGAGGGCGAGCAGTGGCTGGCACGGAGGGTCTGGGACACCCTGTGCAGGCCCCAAGGGACAGCCCCAGCCAGGGCTGCTCCGCTCTGGGGCCAGGGGTGCTCTGCTCCCAGCTGTGCCAGCTGTGCCAGCTGTGCCAGCCTTCCAGGTGTGCCACCCGCAGCATCCGTTCCAGCTGTGCCAGTGCCAGGTGCAGCAGCTCTGGGCTGGCCAGCAGCTCCCACATCCCAAATCTAATAGCTCCCTCTGTTGGCATCTGTATGAACCTGAGAGGATGCTAAAGAATTGGCAATTTTCTTTCTTTTTTTTTTTTTTTTTTTTTTTTTTTTTTAAATGCAGTCTTCAGGCAGAAGACAGTCTGTCTGCAACAGAAGACTGGATTCATTCGTGTTATTACTCTCACAACTGGTACCACACCGTGTCTCCTGCTGCTGGAGTGACCACATCTTGCCAGTCATTTTTCCAAAGTAAGTGGGAAATAACACACCCTGATCTGCCGGCCCCACTGTTCACCCAGCACAGCTGCCCCATCCTCTCACTAGCCCTAAGGAGTCAGTCACACTGAATACACTCGAGCTCTTTCTGTCCCTTACTGAGCACCTCTGCATTCAAAGGAAAACCAGACAGTGTGCAAATGATTTGCTGCCTTTATTTTTTTCAGGTCCTTCCATAACAAAAAACTCAGACAGCAAGCTTTGGCAAGGCCGCTGAAACTAATGGTCGTACCTCTGTGTAAAAGGGTTTCAGTATTTTGCTGAAGATGTACGGACACAGTGGAACCCAGCCTCAGTTCTGTAATCTACCGGCCAGTTTAGAGAGACAGACAAAGCAGACAACCCACCACGGTGAAGGATGTACAAAGAAGGCACAGCCAGCGACGTGCGTGTGATCGTCTGGGACCTTCCTTTGATGATCTCAGTCCCAGACTTCCCAGCTCACAGATCCGAGGGGTGGCCCTGGTGCCCTGTCTGAGTTAAGAGTGATTTAAACTGATCAAATTCAACTCTTCCACAAGAAATGCTGCAACCAGCAAAGAGAACCAGAATTCACTCCTTATTCTCCTGACATGTAACACTGAATGGCCAAGATCTTTAGAAAAAAAAAAAAAAATCCTGTGTTGTTACTTTCTTATCTCTCTGGCACCAGCTTAGACTACCCCGATGCTATCATCCCCTGTGAAAACATCAGGCAGTTCATCTTTAATGCCCTCAATAAGTAGCTCAGCTTAGCTAAGTGGCACCCATTACTGCTCTGCAATTAAGTCAGCATTTTCATTATGAGCCCATCTATTCAGAAAGAGCAAGATATCTTCCAGAAAGAAATCTGGTCAAAAGAAAAGGACGAGGAGGGGACTTTTAATTTTTTTTTTAAGGACAGTGAACCTGGATCTACAGCTTTCCTGCATGGTGAGTGCAGCTCCAGCAGCTGCAAAGCAAAAGCCACGATGCTGGCTGTGCCTCCGTCACTAACCGAGCAGCACTGGTGTTGTTCTCAGCTCCAAAACTTGGGCTGAGAGCAAGGGGTGGGAGGAAAAGCAATGACTTACTTTAATCTGAAATGTCACATTTAAAATAGATCCTACAAAACCAGAAACTGCAGGCTGGTAAATCCTTCCCTCTAGAAATACCGTGGGTTTCGGTGGGAGTACCACAGAAAATCGGCATGCTGGATCAGACCTTGAGTACTTAAAATATAGACTTTGGTGCTTAACTTTAAAAATATTATTTATAAATAACTTAAGACATTCAGGCTGAGAGGCATGAGCAGCCAAGTGTTTCCCTCCGACACGGGGAACAGCATATGCAGAACTATGGGTCCACAAAGCAGAAATTCACTTCACACTTCATGTATAAACCATGCCCACCGTGGGCTCTTTGGAAAGCCCCCCACACCCCTTCAAGAGCCCGTGGAGGGCACGTCTAACAGAGCAGGAAGCAGGGAGCACAGACCCGTAGCACCGCACAGAACCTGACCATGAACATTCACAGCACACAGCAAAACGGCTGCGGAGCATTCCTTGGCTGCTCCCACAGCGCGAGGGCAGCCCCAGCCCCACCTCAGCCCAGAGAGGGGCTCGGGCTTTGAGGTCTCAGCTCGAGCGAGGTGAAGGCAGTACGGATGGGACCTCCTGCCCGGGGTTCACAGCAGACACCCAGCCCGAAACCCTCGCTTGCCCTGAAGGAAGCCTCGAGTTCATCTCGCAACCCATCCCCACGTGCACCTGGGTTGTACCTGCAGAGCAGACCACAAAACAAAGGCACGCGAGGGACGGTTAAGGTCCGGGGTACATTCATTTGGATTTTTCCTCTCTTTTAGTTCAGACGAATCGTGTCAAGCTGGCAATCCCCCGCGCGGTCGCAGGGCGGCCGAGCACGGAGGGACCCGCGCTCCGCACGGTGAAGCAGCTCCCATCCTCAAGCTGGGAGTGCAAACTGCAGCCCCACCCAGCAGCAGGATGGCCGCCAGGATATCTGTCCACTGAGAGGGACTGGGGCAAACCAAGCCCAAATTCTCACTGGAGAAATGGAGCTGGATGGCTCCACAGCCATGCCCTGAGCAAAAAATGAACTCTATGTTTCTTTTCTGCTGTGGGTTTCATTCAGACCCACTACGTACTTGGTCCCAGTATTTCTTTTCCTGTTCAACACCTACAGAATAATAATGTTCTTTGGCACTTGTGCACAGGGACGTGATGCTCCCCGATCCTTCCACTGCTTGCCGGACTCATCGCTACAGGACAATGTACGCAGAGTCCGTGTCCACCCTCTGGGCCTCTCCGAACACCAGGAACACACAGAGACCGACGCTGTTGACAGCAGCCACCAGGTTGAAAACAGAAATCCAGGAGGCCGTCGTTTCGATCAGGCAGCCAGCCAGGTACACACAAACAACGCCTGCACAGAGGAGGGAAGAGGCAGGGATGCAGAGGCGCTGGGGCCACATCCTGCCCGCCCGCGGGAGGAAGGTGCCTTACCTAGGAGCGCTCCACCTGTATTTCCAACACCTGCAAAGAGAAGAGAGGGGAATTGCACTTTTGCTGCATCTCACAGGAACTGGATATTAGAAACAGGAAGATGAGCACAGCTTCACCTGGCTTCCCACCTGACCTGTTCTGCATGCACAGCAAAACGCCTTGCTGATGGCAGGGCCAGCCAACCCTTCTCCCCTCCTGCCAGCGGCCATCAGACAAAGAAAGCAGCAGGTCTGTGCAGCTGCCTGCCCCCGGGAAGGCGGCTCTACGCATGGAAGGAGCTGAGGCTGCAGGCACTGAGCTCCCACTGCTAGCACCCCAATACCCAGCCCTGTGTGCCCCCTGAACAGCCCAGAGGACTCCTTACCAAACAGTAAGCCAGCACAGGATGGGGCCAGGTCCTGCACGTTCACTGAAATCCCACTGGTGAGAAGCAGAGGGGGGAAATGGCAGTTTTAATAGAGCATGGTTTGCTTTTTCATCGTTTGCCCTGAGTTTAGCTTTTCAAACCAAAGGAAAGGATCCTAGACAACACTGGTGAGAGAAGGCAAGGAGGGAAAAGGCTGCGAGTGGAGTTATACAGGAGGATTCAGCTCCAAACGCTCAGAGGGGCCAAAACGCAATTCACTTCCTGCCTCGTGTCCTGTAGCACGCCCAGCCCGTGCCCAGGGACCAGCAGATGATGCTCAGGGAAGCGCCAGGGTTAGCACCAATGGCAAGGATGGAGGTAGCCTGCTTGGAGATCCCAGCAAGGTGGGGTGGGAGCTGAGGGGCACGGGCAGTGGTTACCTGTGGTTGAAGGTCTGAAGCCCAACAGAGGCCGAGGCGAACACTATAGCTTTACAAAAGCTGGATGTCTGGCCCAGGCACAGGGCAAAAACGCTTGAGACACCGGAGCCGATGACCTGGAAGAAAGAGGAAATTAAATACCACAGCGGATTTTCAGTGAGGAAGAAAGCAACCCCTCTTGCAAAGTGTCCCCTTTCGCAATGTGAAGAACTGCTGAGCACCAGGTGCTTCTCAGGTCTTTGGTTCCCCTCTGGTCCAGAGGGATGCGATGCTGCAGGCCGAGGCACGGCAGCACCGTATGCAGGATGCGTATCGTGCTGTCTCCTGGCTTTTCCATTCCTGCTTATCCTTGCATTGCTACTTACCCCAGTATCTAAAGCCCTCTGGAGGGACAGCACATGGCTGTCCTTTGCATGTGAAAGGAGAGCTCCTCGGAGCACTCACAGCCCCACGCACAACCTAACTGTGGGTCCACGCTGTTCCTCACTCAGGCTTTCTCCTGCATTTCATCTCCCGTACACACTGGTCACCAGAATATCTGCAAAGCTACAGAAGCTCCCTGCCGTGACCATCAGCCCAACCCCACAAGCAATCTGCCTCTCACCATGAGCACGCAAGCAGAGGTTAGCAGGCAGCTCAAGCGTCACTCCTGTGGCTTCAGCTCTCTTACCTGCATGAACTTACGAACGGTGATGGTTTTGTACCCTGGAAGAGAAGGAAGAGTCACAGTTATATGCAGCTCAAAAGTTACCTTGTCGTCCAGCCAGGAAAGCACATGGGTTTCGGATGGTCAGAGCTGATCTTCAGATGGGTATTGTGAGATCAAAGGGAGCTCCACGCACACGGATGGGTTCCACCACTTCCATATCAGAACCGCACGTTGTCTGCTTGCTGGGACTTCTCCTCACCAACAAGCCCACCTCCTCCCAGCCAGGTTGCTCCCACATGGCGCAAAATAAGAGCTGAGGAAAAGCCAGAAGAGCTCTTACCCTGGTTAATTAAATGATCGGACAGAAATCCACTGAACAAGCTTGTTGGAATTGCAACCAGCCAGGGAACTACATTAAACACCCAACCCTGAAAGAAAGCAAAAGTCAAGAGAGGGTTGCTGTCAGAGCTTGTTTGCAAATCTCTGCAGAAAGGAAAAAAAACGAAGGGAGCAGGACTTCTTACAGGGCCTCTACCCCCTTCCCACAGCACGCTGCCAGCTACAGCCTGCAGCTCCCCGAAGCCTGCAGTGCCAGCCGCAGCAGCTGGCAGGTTCTCTGTCTTGTCCCTCTCCCCGTGACCCTACCTCCAGGGCAGAGGCAGACAGGAATTAAACGTGGCAAGGTTTAGTGTTCAGCAAGGTGATGCGGCAGGGAGCTGTGGAGCTCTGCGGAGCAAGCTGTGGATGTTGCTCTGCCCTGCGGGTCAGCAGGAAAGCTGCTGGCAAAACCCCCAGCAGCAGCTTCAGCCTTGCTAGCAGTGTTACCGCGAGGCGGAGGGAATGTAGCTGGGCTGTCTAATGCCAGGATTAGGTAACATTACAGCAGCAGCATGCTTCGGTCTATTTTCAATTAAGCGAGCTTGCTACATTTGTAATCACAGATTACACATGGTCATCTGGATTCCAGCTGCTCAGAGGCGGTTCAGCGCCCAGATCCCACGGGGAGCTGAAAGCACCGTGGGCTGGGCTGGGCTCCTCTCAGCTCGTGCCCTCCATCCCGCTTTGCTCAGAGCCCGTCACCCCGCAGACACATCCCTCCCTTCTGTGGCTGGAGGATGCACAGCAGGGCTGAGTCATCCTGGTTTTGACTAATCCTGTTTCAGCTGCTCCTGGAAACTGTACCAGGGCTCATCTGCATCTTTCAGCACCATTGAAATTGTGGCTCTTGGTCACTTTCGGAAATGATAGCCCATAGGGGTAACATATATCCCATAGGGGGGTGATGTCTGTGGCCTGTCATAACGCCAGCCAGGGTTACTCAGTGAGTCAGTCCCAACGCACCAAAGCCACCCTTGCCTCATCCCATCGCCAAAACCCTCCTCCACCTCCTCCATCCAGGTGGGCTGGGGGTGGCAGCTCCCACAGCAGACGGCATCTCACCTGCAGCAAGGGTGTCTGACCAGCAGGTGACACAGTTTTACCGCGCTAAGGATTATCCTTTAAAATCATGCATCATCAAGCCCCATTTTATTAAAATGTATGAAGCGATTATTGGGTGCAGGAACACTATATAGAGCATTTACATAAGAGGACCGTGATATAAGGCTTAACAGATGGTAAATTACTGCTACACAAGCATATTACAAGAGGTGCACAGATCTTGTCACAACAATATGTTTGCTGGTTTAATACATGATTTTAATATAAATACCGAGTATGCCATAAAGCGCCTTACAGATGTAATAATACAAGGCATTTGTAAGCAGCTCTGGAAAATACAAAAAAAAGAAAAAAAAAAAAAGGCAAGAGCCATCATGGAAAAGGTTGTCTCAGTTTCTGAGAGCAAGATAAAAATACTAAAATACTAGAACTCTCAGCGCAGATGAGTATTGCCTAGCTTTCTGAAATATGGGAACATTTAGGAGGCTGTTGCTGTGTTTTTAGAGCACACATTATTAACGGTAATCGTCACTTTTGCAGGCAATGTCAATATAGTTAAATATAGTCAACATAGTTAAAAACTCCACGAAAAAACAGCACCAGGCATAGTGTAAGGGGAAACCACCCCCCCACTCAGAAAAAAAAGCAGCCTGAAAGCCAAACCCAACCCTCCCTTCCCTGCCTGGAGGGTGCCCCAGCTCTGCCTCACTTCAGCACCCCTCGACACCCCCGCATCTGCACCACCTCTTACCTTTGACTCGGGGAAAGTTTCCTTAAAGAACGTTGGCAGCCAGGAGAGGAGGGTGAAGAACGTGCTGGCTGTACACAGCTGAGCGATGATGACAGCCCTGGAAATACACAGCAGGGAGCGAGCAATGAGCCGCAACAGGTCACACCGGGTGAGAAAGGGGCATTCTAGCAAGGCAGTATTTCAGTTCCTGGTCCGTAAATAAATCCCTTATAACGCTGCAGTTGCTTCCTGAGATTTCTCACAGATAACTGCTGCTCTCGGCTCGCGGTGCCACACATTCCCCTGCTGCCCTCAGTGCCGAATGCAAAATCCCCTCCCAAAAAAGGGCTATTACAGAGATGCTTTGCCAGCAATGAGAACCCAGCTGGTGCTTTCCTGGGCCCCCGCACAGCACTGCTTAGGAGCCCACTGCAAGCAGCACTTCTAACAAGCGTGGTGAGGAACTCACCCAGGGGACTGCCTGCAGAGGAGACAGGTCTGCCAGCAATATTGAAGCCTGACATTCCTCCAGACAGAACAAACCCCACCTTTTCTCAAGCTTACCCTTCCACTTCTTTATTTCACAAGGAATCAGAAAGCCTGGTGACATTTCCCAAATATACAGGTTAAAAGACAAAATACAAACACACAGAACAAATAAGAACAAATAAGGTGAAAAGCCCCAGGGAGGAGGATGCTCTCCCAGCCCCGCTGCCCAGCCCCAGCTCCCGACTGCGCAGCGCTCGGGGCTGTTCCAGCTGCCTACCATATCGGTGCCTTCTTGAACAGCTGCTTCCAGGGCACTTTGCTCTGCTTCGATAGCGAGAGGCCTCTCATCAAATAGTCTATGGGGATGATGAGTTCTGCAGGGAAGAAAACGGTCAAACGAAAGCTCTGACCAGCAATACCTTGTGCAGCGGGGGGCAGCCCTGCAAGACACCTTTAATCTCCTTCTAATTCTATTTTTTTTTTGCAATACCAGCACTGGATGCTCATGAAAACACCCCGCTATGTTCACCGAGCTTCTCCACTGCACCCATACGCTGTCCATACAGCCACCTCCACCTCTGTTATCTCTCAAAACAAGTGGAAAAAATCTCTTTGGGCAGGTCTGGACTTAGTGCAGCAGCAGGCACCAGGTGAGCTGGGCTCCTGCATACTACACGCACTCTAACAACACCGTAGCCAGGTGCAATGGTCTGCCCATGTGTGGATTTACTCCCAGACAGTTATTTGGAAGAGATATTCTGGATTAACTGGTTTTTAAAAGCTCTGTGTGTAGATGCTCTTAGTTGGGAATAAGTATCTTGCCCCGCTTTAGCTTAATCCACTTAGAAGATCAGGCTCTGCTTGGTGTTTTCATCAGTGCTTAACACTACTGAGACCAGACTCTCGACAGCAATACAACCCAGGGTGGGACTGGAAACAGGAAATCAGCAATGTAAGAGCTAAAAATCTGGTTTCTTGGCTCAGCATCTTTGGTCAGACACTGCATATTATACTCGAACAAAATCCTTTGTGTAAAACCAGGCGTGCCCTTGGAAACACTGGGGATGTGCAGAAAGTTGCCACCCAAGCCCTGCAGCCCAAGAGCTGAGTTTACCTTTCTCTGTCAGCAGGTACTTGCAGGTGCAGTAAACCCAGAGCAGAGTGAGCAAACCAGAGAAGTAGAAAACGCTCTCCCAGCCGTACCAGTCCAGGAGGAGCGATCCCGCAGCACCGATCACCAGTGTCCTGCAAAGGAAGCCGCAGGCTGGCTCACAGGGCTGCATTTCCTAGCCCCGTAGAAACAGAGCGATTAAAGGCAGTAATACTGCTGTCTGGCTTTTAAGCAACCCTTCCATCTAGAAAGGGAATCAGTAGTGATGGGAAAGTTTTATTATTGTCATCTGTCAGAGAGGACAGGTGAGCAGTCTCGGGCTGACCCCCACTCTTCCTTCTGGAGCAGGCTGTTTCCCATAGTAATAAAACATTGCAAACACTCTTCAAAGCCTGTCTCAGATGGAAAAAAATAAAAAAATAAAAAAAAACATAAATCCTTGACACACACAAGAGCAAACAGCACATTTCAAAGAATACAAAGTCTTCAGCAACGTGTGCATGACAGCACAGACAGCAACTGCCTGAGGCTTCCCCAGCTGCAGCCAGCATCCTCAAGGACCCAGGCACCTGCCTGCACTCTGGGCTGGAAGTTTTGCCTCCAACTATCTAATGTCCTTTAATCACCAGGATGTCCTGAGACTGTCACTCGCTGCTCCAAGCCATCTGCCTTCTGAACTTACCCGAACTGCGAGCCGGTCCCCACTGTGCTGTACGTGAAAGCTCGCTCGCTCTCCCGGACCCTCTGGGACAGCAGGCTGGCCAGGGATGGGAAGTAGACCCCTGCGAGCAAGGGAAGCAGGGCAGGGAGCTGTCAGGCTGGGGGGCTCTCAACAAGCCAAAAGCAAATTTAAAAGATCCAGCAGGAGCTAAGCACTGAGACAAAGCCATGAGACTTTGGGTGAATTCGTACAGGGATACAACACAAACTAAAGGAACCCGTCGCTACGAAAGGTTTGCGGCTTCCCTTGCAACTTGGCAACAGGAAAAGCAGATCACCCCAAATTATCCAAAGGTTTTGGTATGGATCAATTTTCACAAAGTGCTCTGAAGGATTTTTAGAACTCGGCAAATCCAAATGTGATTTCAGAAGCCAGCAGCTGTAGCCCAAGTCCCCCACAGAGATTTCTTTGGCGGAATGATTTGTCGGTGACTTTATCTAGAAATGTCAGTTTTTTTCTTTTCTTCTGTGGAAGGTGCAGGGCAGCTTTGAGGCTCGCTGGAACACCCAGGAGAAGAGCTCACATCCTGCAAACCAAACGACTTGCACCTGAACTTACCCCCCATGCCCAGGACAGGGGTCTCACCTTGCAGCAGCCCCATGAGGAACCTGGAGCAGGTCATGAAGACGAGGTGGGCAGAAGTGATCTGGGTGAGCAGCGGGGTGATGAACATCAAGAAGCCCCAGGCTGATGCCGAGAGGAGGAGAACTTTCTCACCCCCTATCCTGGAAGGTAAAACACGTGTATGAAAAACGAGCAGAGGGCAAAAGGGCAAAGGCCCCCAATCAAAAGTCAAGCATTGTTCCCAGTTCAGCTAGTCTTCAAGCGCAAATTTTTTGTCAAACCTATTCTCCTCTTACAAGGGCCTTTAGCCCTGTGGAGAGCAGGACCTGCAGAGCTGGCCTCCTCCCTTCCCACCTCCAGGAAAGGACCCAGAGACAGCACCGTGCTTCTGCACTTGCCCCTGGTGCAAGGAAGTCCAAGCTGCTGCCGCCACCCTTCAGCTTTTGTTAGACAATGGCAGTGTTTTCTAGCCTGTCTGCTGTTTTGCAACAGCTGTGCCTTACTATTAGCTTTTTCTTTTTTTTTTTTTTTTTCTGGCTTTTTCTTGCAGACCATTAAGGACCATAACGAAATAGCACAGTGCACTGCATGGATAATGCACTCCTTCCTTCCAGGCATGTGTTTTGCAGGAAAGGTTTCAGAGGAAAGCCCTCCTCACTAAGGAGAGGGCGACTGGGGAAACGAACGCAGGCAGCTAATTATCCAGATCTTTCCTTACAGCTGGCTGGGGTGGTTGGTTTATAACTGATACGATAAGCCAAAGGCATTCAGTCTCCTGAAACATGAAGGAAACTGATAGGGGCTTGCTTGGGAAAAGACTGTACAAGAAGCTGCGGTGGAAACACTGGGGGTGATGAAATGCAAATGAAGACAGAAAAGATTTTTTTTTTCAAATAGTAAAAAAGCTATTTCCTTGCAAAAAAGAAATCTTTCATCTTGTGGCTAGTGACTGCAGCTATAAACCCTTCCCAACACCTCCAGCAGAAAAATTGTGCTGGTAGAAAGTGGTCCTTGTTGTCCGAAGGTGAAAAGAAACCACGACGGTCTCTGTGCCCGTTCACGTAACTGCAGGTCTCTGGCAGCTGTGTGGGAACGGCTGAGGCAGGAATTGGGCGCTCCTTGTGTTTGCTGGGGATTTTGCCTGCGCGAAGTGCTTTGGTGTGTACTGCGCTAAAACCATGGCACCAATTTGAACGTCTAGGAGTCTGAATAGATAGTCAAAAACTCTTGTGTATGTTGTGAATCAGGGCTATAGACCCTGGGCAAGGCTACGGAGAAACCCATAAAATTTTTCCCCACAAACAGGCTTCACCCTTTGCCCTGCTGCTGTTCCGGGTGAAAAACGCGGAACTGTCAGAGCTTGTACGGAGAGGTCAAAACCAATCTATGTGGCACTGAGAAAACCCAAGCAGGGGAAAACCACGGAGTAATTCCCCGTACTGATCACTGATGTGTCCTCCGATGATCTGCGTCAGGCAGTAGCCCCAGAAGAAGCTGCTGAGCGCGACGCCCGACTGCTTCTTGTCCCAGCCGAAGTGTGCGCTCAGGGCGACGGCGCAGATGGGCACGGTGACGCGGGCGCAGTACAGCAGGCACGTCCCCAGCAGCAGCACCACCGTCCACACGCGGCACTCGGGCCTGCAAGGGTGAGAAGAAAGTGGGGAAATGGTGGCATGGATCCGCGGGGGAGATCTGCGCAGCCGAAATGAAGGCAGGGCCGTGACCCTGCGGCACGGTGCTACTGACGCACAGAAACAGGGTGACTTTTTGTGAAGGATGCAAACTTTTATCCTGAAACAATTCTGTCAGTCTGCAGGTGGAACAGGATGCCTGAGCAGGTCGAGGGGAAATCTACTTTGTTGGTGTTTATTTCCCAAACAAAAGCTTTAGGAACTGATCTTTAAAAAGGGAGGGTGACAAAGGAAAGGTCAGTGCGTGACACACCGTGCTGGTAGCAAATATTTGCTATTTGGCATTCCTATCCATTCCCCAGGGGAGGTGGCATGTTACCGTTCTTCAATACTTAAATAGTGAGAGATGGGACATGATGGGGCTGAATAGCCCAGAGCGAGGAGCAAACTAACCCAGCCTGACCTGCAAGAAGTCCAAGACAACGTTAGCAAGGATGTGCTCACGGTCCGTGCTCAGTTTCGGTACACGAGCACCCAGCCCCAAGACAAGTGCTCCTGCACAGGATGCAGGCTGGGATATTCACTCCTGCCTGGTCTGCAGGCTGGGTCCCCCTGTGCCCATGAGAAAAAAGCTCAGTGAGGACATACCCTCCTTATATTGCTTGTATTTGGTTAGCTCTGTGCCCAGAGGCCAGAGCACAAAGCACTGGGCAAACAGGCTCTGTCTGTTCCAGGGATGATTATGGAATTTACCACACCGGGGCATTAACCTCTGTGCTTTCCACCCTGCTAAACATGCCCACTGTCTGTACGGGAAGCAACCTGGGTCACTTTTACACTGAAATGAGCACTTACTCCTCTGCGCTGGATTTATGATAAATGTAGGTTAATCCCGCGCAGCACAAGCCCATTTATAAACGTGTCAAACGGCCCGTGATGGAGGGAGACAAAGGAACAATGAGAAGTAAAACACACCGAGCCACTGTGCCCGCTCGAGATGAATTTATTGCTATTTCCTGACAAGGCAGATAAGCAGCTCCACGCCAGCTCCTGGGAGCTTTGCCATCGGAGCTTTGAAGGCTGGACCCATCCCGACTGTGTACACACACAGATGCACAGAATAGCACAGGAACCAGAAAACCTCGCTTATAGAAGAATAAGTAACTCAGGGCTGACCTGCCTCAGTCATTTGAACCAGAGGACAAACGCTCTCCTGGCCTTATGCTGTAAGAAGAACGTGCAATCATCACATCTTAATCTGCTGCAAAAACAAAGGTTGCTTTTTTATCACCTGCAGAGCTGTGGCTTCATTCTGCAGCCAGCCCAGAGCCCTAATCTCCCCTCTTATCAGCTGTGACACGACGCCGGTTAATTCGAGGTACTGAACCAGAACAGTTGAGGTGACCAAGTAAAACACCTGCTATGTGTGCAGGCATTTATGGTTATTTAGCTGCCAAGTTCTCTAAATTGTACCTCTCCCCTGCAGCACGCGGAGACCTCTGTGAGCTTCCTGTGGCCAGAGTGGGGCTGAGCACTGCCTCTGCACCCAGCCGTTACTTTGATGAGCACAGCAGCACTTTAATGGGATATTGGATTGGTTTGACCCCCGTAAGGCTGCATAAGGTATGAAATGAAGAGGAAAAGCCCTGTACAGCTCAACTGATTTGTCTCCATTTCTCTGCTCTGCACTCCCCAGCACGTGTTTGCAGCAAGGGACGGCACAACCTGCGGACAGCAATGCTGGTGCACATGGGCGGTGCAGGGAGGGGGGCACAGGAAGGTGTTTAATCTTTTTCAGAACTACTACATATGACATGGTATATGACATGGTCTCAGTGCACACTTAGATCACTGCTCCCTTCTATACGTTTATGCTCTTTTTCTATATTTTAATCAGCAAACACTTCTGTTCAAAACAAGTGGACAACAGCAAGGTCTTCGGAGTACCACTTGCTCCGTAGATAGCGTATCCAGCAAGGAAAATCCACTCTGCGTGTCGAATGCTGCCCACGCCCACCCGAAAGCATGGCAAGAATTATTTCTCTGCAAGGACAATGATGGGCTTGCATCAGAGGAAAGAGCTTTGTAAATGCATTTTCTCCTAATTATAGTTATCACAGAGGCTGCCGATGAGTCAACGTTCTGCTCAGTGCAAAACAACAACAGCAAAGGTTACAGGAGAAGCCTTGACTAGCACAAGGGAGAAAAATCAAAACTGCGCTTCAAGAACTAAGGAATAATGATAAATCAAACAAAAGGTTTTGGAGGTGACAATAGCCATCTGAGAAGTGGAGCTTTACCAGCGTTAGCAAATTTAACCTGTTTTCCTGATGAGGGAATAATAATCTGTGCTGGAAATAATCAGTTAGAGTCAGAGTGAAGCACAGCTAAACCTGAACCTACGGCTGTGCTCTCCAGCTTCCTTCATGCAAGGAACAGGCACCTGCAGGTGCATCCCCTTCCGAGACCCTCTGCAGACAGAGCAGCCAAGCAGCTAGAAAACACTTCCTATTTCATAAACCTCCAGCCACCACCCAGACAGACTATAATTAGCACAAGGACTGTAACTGAGCCCTAATGACTCCTCCTGGGCGGCTCTTTGTACGGCAGCAGCACTGTTTCAGCAGCCCTGTCCGATGTCCCTCGGCTCTCCCCCAAATACAGTCCCGCGCACTGGCTCATGGCTTTGCCTTGAGGCATCCAGTGATACCCCTGGGGCCTGGCTCGCACCAGCAATGGGTCCCCAGCCTAGGGCACAGAGGTTGACACTGAAATTTAAGGATGCCTGGGGCATCTTGCAGCAGTAAGGGAGCCAGCAGCATAGGATATCTTTATTCGCAGTGTTATACCTCAGCAGGAACTTCTCCAGTAGGTGCAACAGAGCAAATATTTGTTCAACTTTATTTTTCTTGACTTGCCTCCCTCGTTTCCCTCAGCCTGCCATTCTGTTTGCAGATCCCACAGGCTGCTGTTATAATGGACTTGCTGGAATTTGGGCAGTCAATGGGGACAGACCCGCAGCGGTACTCAGCTCCCAGCCACGCCGCAGGGTCACCAAACCAAGGGACAGACAGCACCGCTGGCACGAGCTCAGGGCCACCTGCCTGGGGAACGGCCCCCTTAGGCAACTTCAGTGCCAGCTCACCTGCCTGCTGCTTTAATTCCCAGTGACTGACACCGTTGCAGCCTGACTGACGTGGCACAAACACAGCAGCCCCGCAGACACAAGGAGATAATACTCGGGTAGTTATTTTTAACCTGGTTCAACATTCCCCTCACTTCTCTTTGTTTTTCTTACCAACAACTTCTCCTACCCTTGAAAACCCAACACGCTTCTCAAGAGAGCGTTTTTTCTTCCCTCCTCAAGCTGACTTTGTCACGCTGCAGACCGGCTCGAAGCTGGTGATTTCTTGCTGTCAAAAGTAGCTTTTGGGTTTAGAGGAGGCTTTTTTTTCCAGTCCACCAGCTAACAGCCAGCTAGAGCACAGAGGACACAGGGCTTTTTTACTGGGAAAGCTGCTGATTTCCTGTTAGCCTCCTGTGCACAAACTCCTTCCGCAGAGCCACAGATGGCAACAAAGTGGTGTTCAGCAAGCGCAGCCCTCAGTTTATTCCCTCTCTTCATTTCTTGCTTTCGGCAAAAACAAAGATGAAATTAGATTTCAGCAGCTCTTATGAGCTGGAAATAGTTGTTTAGTCCAGGTGGAGGAGGTGGGAAAATGTAATATTAAGGCACATGCGTGCTTCGCACACTGATCTAAAGACATACACCAATCAGCCATAAATGAAATGCATTTCTTGCTTACATTTTCCATGTGAAAAATTCTCAGCAAGAGTGTGATTAAAATCAAAGTGAGGAACTTGTCTAATTAAAAAAAAAAAAAAAAAAAAAAAAAAAAAAAAAAACAAAGAAAAAAATCAACTAAAGCTGCAACATAGTGTTCACAAAAGCTCAGGGTACAGAGCTCTGGAAAACATCGTGATCTCTGGCTCCAGGCAAGAAGTGCAGTCAGGCGACTGGAGACCACCACGTGGCCAGTGGTAGGACTCCTTTTATCTGGGAAATTTAGAGAACCTGCTACAATTACCCCTTGTCTTCAGGTGTAGCCAGAGGCTGGGAGAGGCAGAGTGGATTCAGGAGGCATTTTCTTCCCAGGACATGCTGACTTTTCTGTGCTGTATTTCTCTCCTTGAGGCACCATCCAAAACACCGTGTCCATGTTGCCTGCTGGATTTGCCCATGGCTTCATTTCCAACCCTCGGCCACAGATTTCTCTTCTCAGTGCTTCAACCTTCCCACCAGCTCAACCAGTGGTGGTAACACACACCTATTGCTGAATGTCCTGCTTGGCATGTTAAGATCTCCAGACAAAATGCGCTGTCTAAATGTCTAGATGTGCTACAAACACAAGCATTTTTCAAGCCCCAAACAGAAATCCCTAAGCGCTGTACTTGGAAGAGCAAGAGCAGATGTGTGATAACAGAGCCATTGGAAACCTACAGAAAAGTTTGGGAAGGGCAGATGGAATGGCAGAGTAAACCACAGGGCAAGAACAGTGGAAGAGGAAGGAAAAGACAGCTCAGAAAAGGGAGGACAAAAGAAGCAGCAGCATGAACAAAGGTGGATAAATAAACCTACAGAGATAAACACTTATCTCTCCTTGCACTGGTGGTGCAGACAGATCTTGGAAGGCTGCCTGGCATGTCTTTTGTTGGGGCATGAAAGCAGAACCTGTGTCACTTCCCCCCACTTGACAAAACCTTGCCTCCATGGCCATAACTCATCGCTTGGAAATGCCGAGAGCTATTTATTTGCATACGTTGATCAAAACCTGTCCACCAAATTGATTTTTAACCACCTACCCAGCCATCTTCTGCAGGTCTACCAACCAGCCACCAACACGCTCATGTGACCTGGCAGAACACTCCTTGTCCCTCTCCCTGCCTTGTTTGCTTGAGACCATAAAACGTCCCCAAACAAGGGACACGCACAACCATGCATGTGTGTGTCGGAGCCTGACAGGGGATATGATCCCCACCTCTGTGAATTACTGCAATGCAGGAAACAAGCTGAAGAGTTGCGATTATCCAACTGCTCTTTTATATAGCAACAATACTGTCAAAATCATCTCAAAATTAGTCTTTCTAGATAAAGACTTTGTCAACAACCATCATCAACCGTCTCCTTTGTTTATGTCTCTACTGCTAAAAGCGGTCACGTTGGGCTTAACAAAAGTGCTAAGTATTTCCACAAAATCATAGGATATCCCAAGTTGGAAGGGACACACACGGATCACCGGGCCCAACCCCTGTCCCCACCCAGCACCACCCAACCCCAAACCCTGTGGCTCAGCGCGGTGCCCAGCGCTCCCTGAGCTCCGGCAGCCCAGGGCCGTGCCCACTGCCCTGGGGAGCCTGTTCCATGCCCACCAACCCCCGGAGCAGAACCTTTTCCTAACACCCCCTGACCAGCCTCTGAGGCAGCTCTGTGCTGTTCTCTCGGGCCCTGTCGCTGTCCCCAGAGAGCAGAGCTCAGCGCCTGCCCCTCTGCTCCCCTGGGAGGGAGCTGTAGGCCACTGTGAGGCCTCCCCTCATCCTCCTCTGCTCTGGGCCCAGCAAACTCAGGTTCCTCAGCCGCTCCTCGCATCTCTTTCCCTCCAGACCCCTCACCATCGTCGTAGCCCTCCTTATGTCCTTCTTACATTAGGACACCCAAAAGTGCACACAGCGTGATCGAAGGAGCTGACAAAAGGGAGGCTCATTTCAAATGAAGAAATCCATCCAGGTGGGTACAGGGTAGATGCAAGCTGTTGGAATCCAGCTTAACATGAGGAACACAACACAGACAACATGGGATTTTTGGGTACTGAAGTGCCTGAAAGTGACAGCGTGCAGCCCATCCATGCTTTGGCCAATCTTGCCCTTGATTTCATCATATGAAGGCAGGAGGGGAAAAGAAAAAGAATAGCAATAGTGAAATAGGTCCATGCTGTCGAGCTCCTGCCCAGCTACTATTCTAGACTTTATCTTAATTAATTACTATCACCAGTACAAACATCCTGGCCGGAACACTTCGATAAACCCCACGGTAGTTCTGACAGCACGTTTAAATAACTGTCTACAGACCAGAAATAAACTCAAGAGATTTTTTTCCCCCGTGTCTCACAGCAATTCCACACCTTGCCCTGCAGGGGCTTTCCTCCACCACCCACCAGCCCCC
>VXAV01009903.1:69045-83517 GCA_013399715.1 Alectura lathami | reverse complement strand
AAGTTTTTTTTTTTTTTTTTTTTTTTTTTTAACATCTAGACAATATTTCTGAGACTGCAGAAGTGGTTCTTTGCAGTACTTAATCATCGCAGTCCTTCTGAAGTAAATTCTTTGGCAGCTGTTCTTCAACTATCTTTTGCTTAATTTTATGAAAACTTTTTCACTTTTTTTATTTTATATATTTTTTTAAGTGTTAATTTGAATTAGCATATCTGCAGCTATGTCTTATTGATACCTCTGAGCAAAATTAACTAGCTGTGTAAGCAGTTGAGTTGCTGGTCAATGAAAAATGTCAATGTGTAGTTACTGTAGTAGTGTTGGATCAACTGTGTTAATTCTAAGAGGTATTTGGGTTGTGCTCCACTTCTATACATGCCAGCTGCTTGTTATCATTCTCTGACATGTTAAACTTTCTGTAGGAATAAATATAGAAGTAAGCTCAAAATAGCTGCTTGCAGATGAGCCTTAAAAGTTTCCCCTTGATGGTTCCAGAAATGTACTGCACATCAAGGTTTTTTAATGCACTTTGGAAGAAAAAAGGCTCGTGTTAGCCTTCAGATTGCACAACTCCACCAACTTGCAAATCAGTTAACTGTTGATTTCAAGACCAGTTTTTAAATATTTTTTTTCCAGATTTCCTGTTCTGCTTTTTATGGGACATGTGAGGCTCTATTGAAATGAAGATAAACTTTTTTTTTTCTCCTGCAAATTTATGTACACTGAAGTAATTATGGACTTCTTAAAACTGTTCAAATATAAAATAATACATACAGTTCGCATGATGCTTTGCATGGTATGTTGTCTTTTGAGTTTTAAAAAACAGAACAAAAACAAACTAACAAAAAATCAAACTTTCAAAAGCAATGCTAATGGAGTTGTGTGAGCCCAAACTACCAAACAAAATTGAGTGAATTTTCCATTGTGTGATGGACTCACCAGAAGATGTTTGTTCTACTTAATCCTGCTTCACTACTAAGACTTTCTGGGAGTAGATTATATCATTTGATTTCGGTTTCAGATTTTGTCTTTATCATTGTAACTATCAAGTGCATGCTTCTAATTCTGTCCAGCCTGAAATTTCAGTCAGAAATTTGATTCTAAATATGAAGTGGAGAGGGGAAGGCTTACAAAGATTAGGCTGGAAGATTATGAAATTTAACTGATAGGAATGGAAGAGGGGACTGCTCAGCAGGAGTAAGGTGAGATGGGTTCTAGCTGACAGCAGTGCTAACGTCCGCCCGCACGAGCTCTGCTCTCCGAGCTTTTTCTGCCTGGCGTCTCCTTTAGTGCTGCAGCTAGTTGGGTAGGGTAAGGGCAAGATGCAAGTTTTACCTAGTTTATGCAAGAGTCGCTCACACCTGCTCCGTAGGGCACTTGGTCCACTGTCAATTACACTTTAAAGATTACTGTTATGTTTTTGTCTAATATGACTTCTGAAATAAGTGAATACTTCCCGGGTCTTAGTAGGTGGAGTCTGAACAATATTGATAGACTTTGAGGCTAAGAAATACCTTAAAATTCCTGTTAGGGACGATACAGAAATCGAATGCATATTATGTGTGCTGTCATGGTATAAAACCTGATTGAAGTTGGTAACTGAACTGTTTGCCGTGTTTGTAATAACATAGTCAGTATGCTGCAATTACTGTGCTGCACCAAATGCTGAAGGAGAAGTTCATTTCTGTGTTACCTAATATAACTAAGACTTTTTGGTGGAGTAACTGAAATTTATAACTGCTTTCAGGTTTTGTATTTTAATTCACTTACTACAAACAGGGAAAAGTCTTGTAAAAATGCAGGATTTGTCTTCAACAGCTGTGCTGATAGGGTCAGAAATTGTAATCCTGCAGTTTTTCTGTGTCTGTACACTTAGTTCTGCTGACAACAATAATTGGACATGCCAGAGGATATGGATAGTTTAATTATAGAACTAACATTTTTTACATATACTTTAGGATATGTAACTAGTTTATGTATTGTAATAATGCCAACTTGACAACAGGCCTGCACAGATTTACTAATTAGTGCAGAAATGTTGGAGAAGAGGGAATTTTGAGTACAGCGTAAGTATCCAAGCTGAAATTTGTCAGTTCTACAATAGCGATATTACTGTATGCTTAAAAATAAACAAGAACGGGGTGTTGAAGAGTTAAACTGTAAGGATCATATAGGCTTAGCCTGAATGAACTGTTCCTGTTCCCTTAACAGCCCTGACTGATAAAGAACTGGTTCCTTGGTGGAGTCACTTTTCCAAAGCCCTTCGTTTCCTTCGCAGTTACTCAAAAATATCCTCAGTGCTGCTGAGGAGGTCAAGTTGCGTAGCAGAAGTTGAACGTGTAGCAGAAAGGTCCTGTCTATTTCTAAAATATTTCCATTCCAAATGGTGGAAAGGGGCTGGTGGAGGTTATTGTATAGTGAGTAATACCCGACTACAAGCAGACTGTGCAACTGGCATTTCTGTTGTCTAAACTTAGGACCATGGCTTACAAAATTGGCTTGTACTGGAGCCTTTAGAAATCACCTTAAAGGAAACCTTTTTTTTTTTTTTNTTTTTTGGAATCTAAGCTTTTGACCACAAAAAGTTGCCTTCTCCCCCCTGCATTTTGTATAAAAGTGAAAAAAGAGCAGACCTCTCTACTCTGCTTGTGATTGTGCTAACAGTGGTTTTTAATTAGCAAAATCTATTTGCCATGTCATTTTTGCTCATACTTTTCAGACCCTGAGAGAAGAGGTAAATCTGATCAAAAAATTCAGTTCTATTTTGTTTTCTTTGGCTAAACTTCTGTTGTTTAGAGTAGGTAAGGATTAACTTGCTCAGAAGAATGTGGATAAAGGTATTAGAGGGTGTCACAGGAGTAGAAAAAAGTTAAATGTTAGTTTGGTAGGAGGGCAGTAAAGTCTCTCTGCCTAGTCTTAAACATCTGTGAAGTTCAGAGGTAGAAAACACCAATGGCATCTCTATCATATTTTTCTTTCCTTTTATAATTAGTTCACGTATCCTTAAATGCGGGAACTCCTGGGTTTCAATTCTGTTTATCGAACGTGGTGATGGCCCTGTGGTTTGGAGGTTGTGCACAGAGTGTGAAAGTGCCTGAAGTTAACATTTGGCTTTCATTAAAATCCTGCCGGTGCCATTGCTGGTTCCAGTTGTTTCCCAGCTGGTCCCAGAGTTATGCTGGCAGAAGCTCTCATGCACTCATCTGTTGGACTCTGCTTTCCTAGCCTTTGTTCATTCAGGGAATCTGAGTGAACTTTCAAAGTCTTGCTTCTTCCTGAGATAAAATGCTTCTTTACTTAGAAGGGCCTGCACTAGCGTGCTGGTAGAGCTCTCAGGGTACGAGTGCAGCCATGCTGCTAAAGCTGCCCTGTGCCGGGATGGTGCTGCCCTGCCCTGCCCTGCGACCTCAGCGGCTCACCCAGGTAAAAGTACAGCTGTGTTGGTGTCACCGCCTCTGTGCTAGGAGCTTGTGCCAGCACTGCTCTGGTGCTTAGGAACTGTACCCAAAATGTTCCTTACTTGTGCGATTGTGACAGTGAAAATCTGTAGTATAGACATGTATAGTCTTGTATTAAATAAAATTGTGATGCTCGCTGGGTCTCTGGTGGACTTGCTGCTGAAGTGCCTCAAATGTTTCTCTGGGAAACTGTTGTTCTGCTGTTTAGCTGAATTCAGCTGTTCAGAATAAAATAAACTTGTAATGCTTGGTGCTGTGCTCATTGTGATGTGCTACAGACTGGTCCATCCCTTGTTCTTTTTTTTTTCCCTGACTGCGTGGTGCAGTCTGATGGAAGAAGTATATTTCAAATGTTCTGCATTTGCTGCAGACATGCAGGACTGCTGTCCTGCCTGTGCAGTTACCATCACGTGAGCCTGTGGCAATGTCCTCTTTAGCCTCTTGTAAGGTAAGTGAGTGCCTTGACAGAAAGCATGGGAAGGATGATGGCATGTGCGTCTCTGAAATGAGTCCAGTAGAGGGGGTCACTCATAATAATGAGTGACAGAAGACACTTTAATTCGGAAAGGTTGATTTCTTTGTTACAAGAGCAAACATCACGATTGTGTGCGCTCCTACGATGCAAACATATTTGAGAAAGCTGAGACAGCAGTCATAGTCAAAAAGTCTGCAAACCACAAAATTTCATTGCAGTGGTCTGCCTGAATTTCTAGGATTGTCTGACAGTAATAACAGCTGGCAATACAGAATTACTCTGTATACCACATCATAATACTGTGAGGTCTTACAGAGGTGCAGAAGCCTCAAAGTTAATTCCAATTCTTTTTTTTTTTTTTTGTAGTTTTCTCTCATTGGTGTGTGCTGAGGTCTCTCTGAGGAGCTTTTTCCTCATGATGGGGATCACTGTGCTATGGGTACCAGCATGCATTTCCGTTCTCCCATCTTCCAAGGGTGCAGGTTCACCCCTGTCCTGCACTGCAGCCATTGCTGTCTGGGGCAGCCTGATCTGCCGTGCTAGCCAAGTTTCTCTTCCTTGGCCTTTGCTAGGAGCTTAGATGGGTGCTGCCCAGTGCTTTCCAGTTAGCACGGTTAGGCTTTATGAATGCTGTCACCTCTCTCTTTGTAAAGCGGGGGAGAGGTGAGGCGGAGGCACAGCAGCGCTCAGTGGGAGGGTGTGATGTGAGGCTGTTGTGTGTCATTGGTGCCATCTCTGACAAGTCAGTGTCACGTTGTGCTCTGTACATCTGGGACTGGAATACCTTGTGGTAGGAAATGCTGCTGTGGAACTAGATCTTTGTGATGCTCTGTCCTGATGTGGCCATATAGCGCAATGTTCTTATTTGCCTAGATTTATTGCAGCTTTGTGCAGTGTTTAAGAGCAGACGTTTCTTAAACTGGGATGGGGTGTTTCTGAGGAATGTGGCTGTATTACTGAGATGTGTATTAGTGAATATGCATTCTTGAAATCACAAAGCATAATATTATTTTTTTTTTAATGGGAGGTAATGTATTGACTGTGGAATAGGAAGAAGTTAACTGCCACTCTGAAGTTGTTAGTCCTGCAGGTTTAGGATGTGATAGGCTTGTTACAGTCTTGGAATTAATTTAGTGTATTTAACTAGCCAGCAGAGCATTTTTGTAGCATTATTTATGATTGTTTTTTTTATACTCTTGGGACTAATAATAAGCAGTGAAACACTTCAATTTTATGCAAGTTGTATTTGTAACATCCTTCTAAAGTAAAGTTCTTACTGGTATAAAATTTATTTACTTAGGAATGTCTGAACTTTTGACCTTGAACTGCTGAAATATCGAACTGAAGAAAGACTAGACTAGTTTGTCGATAGGCAAATTAGTGAGAGAGTAAATTAATCAGGAGTTGGGGCTGGGGGTTTGAACTCGCATCAGTTTCCCCGCATCTGGATTTAAGCCTTGTGACTGCAGTCGTTCTCATTCTTTACCATGATTACATCTCCTCTGTCACAACATTCCCACTTCACAACTTCTTGAAAGGTAATTTCCTTCTTTCAGAAGGAAGATGCCTCCATCAGGAAGTGGTGGATACATTTTCAATGAAAATAAAGACTATATACAAGTTGGACTTAAGGGGAAAAAGGAGTGCCCAGTACAATCAGAGCTTTCTTAGCATTTTAGACTGTTCTGGCAGGTCTGTGCATGTTGGTGTACGCCTGCAAGTGTCAGGGACACTGTACCAGCCCTGAGGTAGGTGTGGACCGAGTGGGTCCTCCTCAGGGTGGTGGAACACTTCGTGTTCATGATCAGTTTCTGTTGCTTCTTGTGTGAGCAATCTGCTCTTGCATCTTTCCTGGAAGAGCAGGTGGGGACTGCACTGCTGCCCTGTGCATACTCTGCTTTTTCCAGTGCTAATGCAGAACCTGTTTCCTGCTGTTCTGAGGGGTCAGTGGATTGTACCTTTTGTCCATTTCCTGATTAAAATCGCTAATTTCTGTACAAAGTAGGTTTTGCCCTACTGACTTCTTCTGAGCTGCTGTTGTGATGCTTGCTGATGCACAGGATGAATTTTGCTGCTGCTAAGTAGAGAGAGTGCAGGTTTCCCAGATGTCCTTATTTGAGTTCCCAGGCAACCAGATTTTTCTAATCTTCTTTTAGTAGGGATTATTCACGGCTTCTAATTGAACTGCATAATTGTGGCCCAGAGTGGCTTTGTGTAAGGATGTGGGGTTGAAACTGGTCACTGATACCTGCCCCTAACAGCTGTCTAATAGGTGTAAGACGTTTATTGTGCTTTGAATTTCTTTGTAGATGCAAGCACTCCTATCTTTCTAACACCAGTTTGTGGGAAGTTGCTGATCATTGTGGTTGTGTGAGATCTCTGTGATGTCTGTGGGCCCTGGACAATGAGCATCTATTGTGTGTCTGGAGCATTAGCTGAAGCTCTGGTGGCTTCAGCAAAAGAAACAAAACCCTTTTGGTAGCAGGAAGTCCTGGCTGAATCAGATCCTGCAGGTTAAAGGTCTGTCGTGTGTCTTGAGTGTGCATCAAGCCTCGCTTTCTTTGCCTGAGTAGGGGTGTGTTGTGTGTGAGACCTTTCAAAACCAAATACATCTTTTTTGTAGAGTTTTTTAGGCAAATAGATAAGAGTACTAACTTGCCGGATGTTCACTGTTTGGGCATTCATGCAGGGTGCTTGTATAGCCTGTGAGCTATTAGGTACAAGGACTTGTACAGATTACAGCATGGTGCCTGAGCATGGAAGAGTAGCTCTCATCCAAGAATGTGGAATAAGGTGCAGCATGTTGTTTTATAAAAATTCCTTAAATAAATATCAAGCTGAAACTGAAGAATTTCCCATGAATTTTGGCATGGGTTTTTGCTTTTATTCAATTCCTCGAATGAGAAACGAAGTGTTTCTCTTGGTTGTTCTTAGTTCATGTTAAAGATATTATTAGTAAGCTGTCTTTTAGTGTTCTATTTTGGAGTGAGGTCTTCCCAGTTAACTGAGACAGCCAATTCATCATGCAATTAAAATGAGTTCTGAAAAAGACAAAATCTTTATGCAGTCTGTGGGCCCGTTGGATGCGTGTCACCTCTTCAGTGCAGATGGATTGGAGATGCTGGTTGGAAGGTGTAATTGTTGAAAGAACCTTTAATCTAAAACCAGAAGTACAAAAAAGATGGGGAAATGCAGCTGTTCTTGTAAAGCTTTACTCTGACATGGTCAGGTTATGGTGTTACACTGAGGCATCGTGCAAGGGGCTTAGTGAGGTTAGCGTTCGGCAGATGCAGGCTTCAGCTTGCCTGCCCTGCCTCGGGCGTCGCAGCCCTCGGTGGCTGGGGTAGGTGACCTCCCTTCCCTTTTTTGCCTGAGATGTGTGAGCTGTTTGGTTACAAAGATGGCAGTACATGGTGGTATGCTTTTTAGGTTTTGTCTGAATGTGAGAATAATAATGTATTTACAGGAAAAAAATACTATTAATAAATTACTATTATTAAATTATTACAGAAAAAATTATAGGCTTTCCCTTTTTTTTTTCCACTGAGTTTTTTTTAATGTGTATTGTTTGTGAACAAGTGCTATTGCAGTAGCAGGATTTAGATTTGGGAATTTCTTTTCTGCCTCTAGTTAGGTTAGCTGCTGATGCTCTTTTTTTTTTTTTTTTGAGACATGTAGACCAGGTAACACCTAGGTTTGCAGTATTTAGAGGATCCACAGGGGTGCGGAATGTGAGCCATGGCTTCTGCTGATGTGCAGTGGGCAGCCCCTTGTGCTCACTGCTTGAGAACGGTTGATAAATTGGAATTAAAAGCTAGTATCAGATGGTGCTATCGTGTCATAGGGACTTCTATTTTTTTTTTTACTGTTGTTTTGTTCTTCAACTGAAAATTTTGACTAACCTGAGCATTTTGTATGCTGTATTTAGTGACAGTTTTGTGACTTTAGTTATTTTTTTTAGAAAGATTGTTTATCATTATTTTAATGCTAGGATACTCTGTGCTTTGCTTCTGAAGTTCAGGTCCAGGATGAATTCAAGTACCTAAGTTGTTCTGGGGAAAATAGAATCATTTTACCTGCAAAATAACGGAGGAGGAAAAACCTACATCAATGTTTTCTTGGCCGAATATGCTTTTAGAGATAAGTGGCTGTTCTGTTTCACTGAGATGCTTGCACTATGGGTATGCAAGCTTAAGACATTGATGGGATTTTGCAAAGAAAGCTTGGCTGAGGGCACAGATGAGGAAGTGCTGCGGGCTAAGGCCTGGTGAGCTCATGCTGAGCGGCTGCCGATGCACAGACATCATGCCAGGCCGTCTGAGCTGATGCAGCGTGTTGCTGCTGCTGCTGCTTGAAAGGCTCTCCATCACTACTCTTGCGTGTCTTTGCAGTGGTTTCGATACTGTTTTTTCATCCTTTCGCTCTCTGGGATTCAGTTTTCTGCTGGTTTCATAAACCAGGTCTGTTGACCAAGAGCTCAGGTGGATGTTTCTATGGTGAAGGTGGGTGGGTGCATGTGGTGTAGAGCACCCAGCTGAGCAGGGGACAAGGCAGTAGCAGCCCAAGTAGTGTTAGGGTTGCACTTGGTCGGTAAATGTGGATTCAAGAGGCACTGGAATCCATTGTTTAATGAGGAACTGTTGTGTTAGGTTATGTAAATCAGTGAGCCTGGGGGCTTTATTGGCAAAGCTTTCTTCACCTGTGAAGGGGAAAGAGCTATTTCCTGTTAAATTCCTAGTTTGCCTTTCTACAGTTATCTACAGTTGGCCTTTAAAGCATACCTATTTTCACAATGGAGATTGCTTATCACAGAATCTCCTCGCCTAAACAAAAACAAAACTTTCTGAATAAGCAAAAATATGTATTTATTACTAACACCTTGTTCTGCCCAATCACTTTTAGAGACTAATTTTTTTTCCAAAGGCACGTGGTATCCTTTCTAAAGGAGGTGTGGCAGAAAGGCAGGAGGTTGTTAATAGGAATTGTCTACTAAGCAAAGTACAGTAATTTTCAGTTTCCAGCTAGAACTTCAGTTTCAGAAATGTGATTAGCACCCTGTACTGGGAGGAAGAAGATAAATTGACCATGAATGTTCAGTTCCTTCAAATGAAGATAACAATTTTGTTTCTTCAGCTGCAATTGAATAGACATCTAGAGAACAAAATACTGAATTTGGAAAACTTGAAATGCTTGTTTCTCTTTCCAAGTTGCTGTATGTTGTAGTAAATGTTTTTCAGACAGTAGAATGGTAGCTTAGAAGTGCCAGCAGGCTGGCTATCTTGAAAGATGTAATTGTGAATTAAGGCTGTGCACTTCGGTTTAGATAATCTTTGATTTTCAGCTTTTTAAAAGGCTGTTATGTTCAGCCTGTCCTTAAGATGCATTTCTGCAAGAGCAGATGCATGTAAGTAAGGATAATTTGGAGCAAATGGGGAGAGAGAAAATGGAGTTACTAAATAATAGAGAACCAAGTCTTTTATAGCAAACATGGGGGCCTGTACTTTAGTGTTTTAAGTGTACTAAATTTTTATGTCTACAAAGTTTGATATTATTTTAAAATCGTAGTTCTGCTAGAGTTTCTTCCTCTAGGTAATAGAGGTAATAATAATGAGATAATGTCTTCATTCAAACAAACAAACCATCAACCAACCTCCCCCCCCATTATTCTAATTTTCAATTACGCTAGAAATTATACGATAAAAACAGTATGTTAAAACTGGAGAGTGTGTGCTGTGCAACCTTGCCACTGGGTGGGGAATGACTGTCAGACTGAAAAATGGATTGCATTCAAGGAGCCAGAATATCTGCTGAGAAGCTGGTTCCACTTTCAGAACAAGTCAGTGGACCAGCTCTGTGGCTCAGACAGCTGTAAGAGCGTGCTGCTCACACAGCCCTGCATTTGTGGGGGCTGCATTGTGCCATACAAAGGCAATAACCATTCTCTCTTTAGTGTGTTATTGGATAAATTACTCAAATAAGGTGCACTTTGTGTGTGTTCAAGAAGCATTGTTTGATTCCATAGTTTAATGTTAGAGTTGAACAGGAAGCGATTAGCTGGCTTTCCCTCTTCCTTCGGGAATATGGCTTAAAAGTTGCGTGGTGTGATGAGTTGGAGATTCTGAACAGGGAGATTGAAGGGTTATCACAGAGCAACAGCATGGAAGAAAGCACTTGTAACTCAGACTGTCTTCAGCCATCAGTGACTGACTCCTTGGATGTAATCACTGATTCAGACGCTGGAGCAAAATACATGTTAGAGCAGGTATTCAATGCCATGAGATACAGTTACTAGGATTGCTAAAATTAGGTTATTCTGATCTTACATATTTTTTTCCATTTTTTTTTCCTTGAGTGGGAATAGTTGACACGGGGAATGAATGTACATGACGTGGAATCCTCTATAGCAGAAGGTGTAGAGGAAAGAAATACTGATGTGGATCTATCTACCTAGTCTTCCCCCCCCCCCCACCCCCCAAATTCTGCTTTCCTACAGTGGTGCAGATTTACTGTTTATGAAATAATGAAGTGATCCACTGAAAGATCACATTTTGGGATGGGTTGGTCTTTCCCTATGTCATGGGAGATGACTTAGAGAAGGTTATCATGGCATAGGAAGTAAAAACTGTTTCTAAGCTGCAGATTGTTACCAAAATCTCTTCTTAATGCTTTGAAACAGTTACTGGTGTATAGAGATCTCCTGCACCTGGTATGGCAGCTCCCTTGCAGCCTTACCTGCAGAATCCTGGCATGCAGGATCTGTCTGTTATTATGATTCTTTATGGGCCAGTTGAAAAGTGACTCTTTTTTTATCCTGTTCATCTGGTCCTTCTTTTCCTTCCAAATTCTTTTCCAGTGTTGCTATGGTGTGGTGTTCCCTTCAGATTTTCAGCCTGGTGAGCTCAGAAGCAAGCAGTCAATGCTCATGTTTGTTTGCCTTTTTTATGTGAATTGAGACCTCTGGACCAAATAGTTGCTTTTGTTTAGGTGCTTTAAATGATTGCCTTGATTCTGAGATATTTTCCAAGGGTTAATTGTTTGGGGGGGGGGGAAGAATGTGGTTATTAGTGTCATTTGCTGTCCCAGAAATAGAGCTTGTAATGCTCCGTATTGCAAACCTCTTCAGTGAAAGGGACAGTGTCAGGGAATACTCCTTAATTCTTCTGTGGTGGAATTTGCAAGCTGGTTGGTAAAGCCTCCCTGCTGCAACCCTGGGTGTGCTGAGATGGTTTAAAAGCATTTCTGCTTTTCCATTACACAGTGTATGCTTGTTAAATTTCAGAATGCTTTTAAATACTGGAAGTGGGATAGTTTTGTTGAATGCAACCTTTGACTCTTCTGAGTCTTAATGGACTCTCAGTTGATAAGAGCACAATCATGTCTTGAAAATATTTGAAAGGTCTCACCGTTGGTAAGTGGTGGAGGTAGTATTGCTTTACTTTAACTTTGCATTCCTGTTTCAGTGTCTGAAAATTGTCAAAGGGGCAAAATACCAAATTTCAGTTTATAATGTAATGGAGACAAATCAATTCCAAGCTTAAGCATACAGTGGTAAGATAACTTCATAAATACATTGATGTCTTATTTTGTCTCTTTTTTTATTTATTTTTTTGTTTCAAGGATCTGACAGATAAAGGACCTTCAGCATCTGGTCCTGCTGACAACTCAGAAGACTCCCTCTGGCACTTCTGAATCTGGAAATTCAGCATGTGCTGAGAGGATAATGCTTAATGACTCTGATCCTTTGCTGCCCTCTTCTGGCTATCCTTTTCATTCGGCTCAACAGGGAGAAACCATTCAAGCCTCTAATGCTGTGTCAGGTAAAGCATTATTTCTTTTTAATTTGTCTGGAATTTAAATCTCAGTTTGGATTACCTCTCCCTGTAGCTTTTAACATTTTTTTGTCTTCCAAGGTAAACATGTAGAATGTAACTATTTCCTCTTGTTCTTCTCTTACTTCCATTGCAGCTTTTTTCTGATGTGAGTGTAATTTTAGTGTTGCCTTTAAAAACAAAACAAAAGCTATAGTTCTTGAGTTTGGTTTTTTTTTTTTTGGAAATTTAAGGGAACTTCATATTTCATACTGCAAAATACATTTTTATTCTAACTGAACTGTTCAGTTTAATAGTTACTGTTTAAATTGTTGTTCTGGAACCTGCTATCTTCATAGCTGCATTTATATATACATAGCTACGTTTCCAATATCTTGCTGAAATGACTTGTTCCGGTTTAAATACTACAGTTTTAAAACATCAATATGGATTTCAAAATTCTCTAACTTAATATAACCATCAGTGCTAGGTGAATGATTCTGTTTTAGCACTTTGTAAATGCAATCATTGAAAAGAGATTACACTATAGAGGGATTGTGTGGTACTGTATCAGCTGCATTACTGCTGTATGTGAAATAAGGAGGCAGTTATCACCGAGGTACACTGCAATATTTGGAAACAGATTGAAAAGTTTGAAGAATGCCTCTGAGAACTTGTAGCTGTAATACGTACAGCTTTGATTCTTTCAGCAAGTGCTGCTGTTTAGGGGCTGTTTAACATTCCCATTTGGCTTAACTGTGCAATTCTTTTGCCAGAAAGATGCATATATCCGCTCCAAAAACATGTCTAGGAGAGAGTTAGTTTTTTCTCTTGTGTTGGAAGTACTGTTTCTGTTTATCCTTTTAATTTTGGTATACTTACTATTGCATATTGTAGCCTTACATGAGCAATATAACTGCAATGACTGCAAAACATAGCTCCTGAATTATAGGAGAACAATTTACATGGCATGCCACTCATTTCAACCATTACACCATGGTGTAATGCTAACTTCAGTTAGCATTACTGAAGTAATCATTCAGAAGTTTCAAACCAGGTTATTCTGAATGCTCAGAGCGCCGTCTCAGATTCTGTGTTTGTTTCTGTCACTTGCTTCTGTCCTGTCAGATGGGAGAGCCTCCTTGTATGCTGGGGAAGGCTTTTGGGAAAACATGGGTCCTGGTTGTTTGCACTGATTTTTAATTTTTTTTTTTTTTTCTGTGGCTCCATCTATGATAGAGGTTCTTTTGTAAATAGTGCTATCAAGCCTTTCTCAAGTTTCATTGAATGTATTTCCTCCTTTTTTCTGTGAGAAATACTTGTGAAGATCTTGATTCTGTTCTGTATCATTTCTTCTAGCCAATAAACCTTGTTAGGGAAACAGAGTAGGCTAAGAATCTCTATGCATCTAAGTTTTGAACTTTGTGTTTGTCTTCAGCATTTCAAGGTGGGAAGAGTGGTGTCTGTGCTATGGAACAAGCTGTAAGCTTACAGCCGGTTTCATTGGAATCTGAATCTAATACTGACAACATGGAAAACAGTTCCCCCGGTAAGGTTTCTTCTTTTTTAAATTGAGCAGAAAATGTGCTTATTTGTCCATCCTATCCATACATGTTTTTAAATAACAGAAGAGTTTGTAGCGGTTGGATTATTTTGGTACAATATTTAGTGACGTACTTAATTGCCACTGCTGTAATACTGCATTTGCAAGAAAGTATTCATCTGTTTTTAGGGCCATAAAATGAGGTGGAGATGTATATGTCTGTTACTACAATTAAAATAATACTATGTTTAAAAAAAAAAAAAAATTTAGGAAAAGCATCCTTTACCACCTCAATAACTGTTCCCTTGGTTTTAGCATCAGCTGTGGATGAAAAAGGTGAGCAAAGCAATGAGGAGGAACAAAAGTCTGTCAAGCCTACAAGCAAAGAGTTCAGGAAAACCTGGGGTTTCCGAAGGACGACTATTGCCAAGAGAGAAGGTGCTGGAGACATTGATGTGGACTCTGAACAACAGCCGCAACAGCAGCAGCAGGGCTTAAACCTCAGGCGTAGTGGACGGCAACCAAAGCGAACAGAAAGAGTGGAGGAATTTCTGACAACAGTGAGGCGCAGAGGGAGGAGGAATGCTCCCACTACTTTGGAAGATTCAAATGAGCCCGCGTCTTGTCCAGCTACGGATGCCGAGACTGCTTCAGAAGATAGTGTTGAGAGTGCTTCTGATATAAAACCTGTGACTCGGAGGAGTGGCACTAGGAGCAGTAAGGATCAGAAAGGCTCTAAAAGCAGAGGCACAAAAGAGGAAGAGGAGGAGGAGGAAGAGGAGGATGGGGAGGAGGAGGAGGAAGATGATACTTCTGATAGCGACAGTGATGGGTTAACACTAAAGGAACTGCAGAATCGGCTGAGAAACAAACGCGTTGAACAGAAACCTGAGCAGCTGACGCTGAAGGAAATGCAGAACCGCCTGAGGAAAAGAACTGCAGAGCAAGGTGCTCCAGAAACAGATAACGTCCAGCCTGAAAATCAAGTGGAGGCCGAATCACCTGTCAAACAGGAGCCTGAGATTGTGGACAACACTGAGATTGCAAGCCAAGTTGTTGTGTCTGAGGAGAATGCTGAAGATCTTCAGGCTCAAAAGGATATCAAACCCACTGTTGGAGCAAAAGGGTTTACAGATGAAGATCCTGAAGAATTGCCCAAAACCAAACCCGAAACTGAGATTTATGACCCCA
>VXAV01009903.1:32973-69031 GCA_013399715.1 Alectura lathami | reverse complement strand
CCGAAACTGAGATTTATGACCCCAGTGCACTGTATTGTATTTGTCGTCAGCCTCATAACAACAGGTAGGCAAAACTTTCAACTGAAAACACAACACGAGTAGCTGGAACTTTTGATGGAGGAAAAAAAAATAAAGCAATTGCTCTGACTTACTTCTTGGATATGTGTAATCAAGTTGTTGGGTTCATTTGAAGTTTTGGGGGGAGTTCATAACAAGTATTGAAGGGGATAAACCAATGAAAAGAAATGAACAGCATGTCAAAACAGTAGGCTGATACCGTAGATAATTAGGCTAAGATCTACTGTGTAAAATATCCATCACATTTTGTCTTCTTACTCCTTGTTCCCTGTTTTCTTATTTTTCAGGTTTATGATCTGTTGTGATAGATGTGAGGAATGGTTTCATGGTGACTGTGTGGGTATCTCTGAGGCTCGAGGGCGGCTGTTGGAGAGGAATGGTGAGGACTATATCTGTCCAAACTGCACCATTCTGCAGGGCCAGGATGAGCCTCCTGCAGAAACAGACCAGCAGGAAGCTAAAGCAGGGCAAGCCAGTGTGGACGGCACGGAATTCACAAGTATAGGAACCATTGAACAAAAGTCTGCTGAGGACCAAGGGATCAAGGGTAGGATTGAAAAAGCTGCAAATCCAAGTGGGAAGAAAAAACTCAAGATATTTCAACCTGTAAGTACTTCAATTGCTCCATGTTTTTCATATTGCATGGAATACGTTGTGACAGTGGCTTATTGTATAGCAGTAAATTTGATTTAGCTTGCTAAACATAAAACTGACCAACACTCAAAGTATTTCTGTTAATCACAAATTTATAGTTACATCAATACAGGAGCTAACTAAAATTAAAAAAGAACTAAAAGGATGATTTAAAGCTTTATCTAGGTGCAAGGAAATGCCACACATGCTTTGTGGTATTCTGCCTTAAAAAAAAAAAAAAGAAAAAAACTATTTTGGAAATCAAAACTCAATTCTGAACCAGCTTATTGTAGCTTTAAAGTAATCTTGAATAATTTTTGATGTTTTCAGTGATGTTGAAAGTTCTTACTTAACATTGGTGTCTATGTTAGAGTTGATATCAACTGTGACTATGATGTCTGTGCTTCTAGTTAGGCTTTGAACTCCTGATATTTTTGTCCCGATGCTTCTTCCAAGTTATTAGTGCATAGAGAATGGTTTTATGCTGCCTTTTGAAAGACTAACATAATGTGTATTTTAAATTATTGTGTATTCTGGTAGGAAATACATATATAGGGAAAAAAAACTTGAATTTTGTAGCAGCAAGTTTCATGCTCAAATCAAAATACAGCCGAAGAAGCTTCTTCAACTCAGTGCATACAAATTTAAAACTTCATGCTGCAGCATTCATCTTTGTATTGCTGAAGCTACCGTAGCAGTGTGAATATTTTCCTTTTCTTTTTACTATGCCTTGGAAGACAATGTTTTGTGTATTCATTGTCAGAAAGCTACAGCTGTTCAGATATTTTTTTCTACATGAATTTATTTGACGCTTAATCTCTGAACTCTGGTGTCATAGCTAGAATTAGTCTAACCAGTTTGGTTATAAGCTTCTCTTTTAAAGAAATCTTTCTTTGTAATAGATTTTCTACAAAATGTTCATGAAAAAATACTCTAATCAATTTAAATATCAGATCAGAGCAGTGTGAGCTTAATGTGTAAATATTTATATATTAAGTAGATATTTATATTTTCTCAAAAATGTTTTCAAACAGTTTCAGCTATACTGAGTGTATGTTTGTACATACTAGTGCTCAGACATTTTTGAGAGTTAGTTTATTGGCTTTTGAGGTCTGCATTTCAGTGACAGTGTTAGCAGTTGCTCTTTGATATTTACATGCTAGTGGTACCTGAATGGGTTACACAGTTGTAACTGCCCCATGCAGAAGAGCTGCTTACATCTTAGGTACTTCTTGGCATTTGGAAGTAGAATGGAAATGCTGTGTTTGTTTGACAGATGTCACTGCGTTCTGAGATTTATCCCACGCTGCGCCTCGTACCTCAGTGAGGATCCCTCTGTGGCTTGTATAAATGAGCAGCATGCTTTGTGCAGAACTCCCTGCCCATTCTAGGCAAAAAGATCATTGCTATTTCATATGTTAATGTGCTGAAACCTCTCTGTGTATGGTGACAGAAAGGTATAATTACTCTGTCCTCTTACACCAGTATTCCAGGTGCTGAGAGACTCCTTTCTGTTGCTGTCCGTAAGCACCTACTACTTCAGAGTTTTGGTTTGTGATTATAACTCCTAGGAACTGTATATAAATACAGACATCAATAACAAAAGTTCTGTCTTTATCTGAGTAACAGTTTTTAATCAGCAATGACAGCTCAGCCACCTGAAGTTTGAGGTACTTCCTGGGGAATCAGATTTCATAGTTCTTTTGTGAGCTTCACAATTATGTGTATACGTGATGGAAAAAGTATTCTAAATCATAACCTTAGTTTCTATGGGAAAAATCCCAAACCCAGCTTTTATTGTTGTCTTAATGACTTTGGGGGGAGAAAATGTCAAGCTATGTAAATAATATGTATATTTTTAGTGGAAATATTACTGGAGAAGTATTACTTTTGATAATTACATACTGCACTTTATGGATGGGGAGAGACTGCCTAGAGCTGCAGCAGTTCTCAGTATTAGGTCAGTTGTGTAACGGAGTTGTGTAACATTTCTGTGAGTGATCCAGAAGACAGAACAAGTGATGCTGAAGGCGTCATTCAGAGGTAGTATGTTGGGACCTAACATTTCTAGAATTTGACCTTATTACTCTGTCTGCGATGGATGTGCTCCGTTTTAAATTTTAACGTTGGAGAGGAAGTGCTTAGTATACCTCAATATAAATTGAGAGTAATGATGAAGTGGAAGAAAATGTAGATTCCAGCTGTGAACTCCTCAATGTGTAAGAAAGTGTTAGACTGTGGCAAAACTGTGTAGAGTGGTTGTGCTGATGTCAGCTGAAGACTTGTAATATTACAAGCAGTAAGCCTCTGGAGCAGGAATTACCTGTACAGCTCAGTAGCTGAATGTCTCCTTTTACACGTGTGGCTGGCTGAGAATAGGTGCTGGCAGTGGTATATAAGCAAAATGTGAATTAGAAATCTTTTTCTTGTGAAACCAGCTCTATGTTATTAAGGACATTTCTCAAATGATGTCAAGGATCGGGGAAAAAAAAAAAGCCATTTCTGCACTTACTGGGGTCTGAAAACCAGCCTCTAGTAGTTCACTGCTGGCAGTGCAGCCACTTGAAAATACAACACATCCTGAAAATACTGTACAAGAGTGAAATCCTTTTATTTGTATGGTCTGTTTGTGGCAGCCCAAGAATGAAAACTATTTCTATGCAGGCAGTTGCACAGGTCACTAATTCACAGCTGCAGTCTGCACATATGTAAGTTCTTCCAGTGGTAAAGGTATGCTTCTGTTGCTTCCTTTTCGATGTCTGAGCTTGTTCTACTTCAATCTGTAGGTAATTGAAGCTCCTGGTGCGTCAAAGTGCATCGGTCCTGGCTGCTTTAATGTGGCTCAGCCTGATTCTGTGTATTGTAGCAATGACTGCATTCTCAAACACGCTGCAGCCACCATGAAGATTCTAAGTACGGGCAAAGACACAAAACCAAAACCTAAAGAGAAGATCAAACAAAAATCTGAAAAACCCATCATGCCAAAATCTCAGCTGCAGGTAAGCTCATGTTTGTGACCTGAAACAGGCATACTGAAGAACAGTGGCTTGCTTCTGTGCTCTCCTTTTTGAGACAAACAAAATTACAAAGTTCTGCATTGAAGAGAAACTTTTTTCTTTTTTTTTATTTTATGATTAGAACATTGTTCTGACAAAATGTTCTCTGGTCACTTGTTTTAATAAACCCCAGGTAGAGAGAGTCTCTTGAAAGGACTTTATAAAATAATAACTTCGAGTTATTACTTTAATCAATCAAAAAAAAAAAGTGTAGGTAGTACACCATTTAAATTTAATTGCAAGTTAATTTTGCCTTTCTTGTTGAATTCCAAATTATGGGGTTGGGCAATAATTTTTAAATGCTGTACACTGCGAACTAACATGGCACTGCATTGCATGTGTGTTTTGGGAAGCAAAGAGGCAAAATTAAAGCCTCTCTTTCCCTTTTGAAACAGATATAGAGTGGCTGGTAGTTTTTCAAACAAAAGAGGTTTGTTTTTTAAACCATTCCCTGTTCCTGAAGTTGCAGTATATTAGGTTTTACCTTAAAGATTTCAATTTGAAATTGCATAATTTCAAGTATATATACAGGAGCTCACCATAAAATGAATTTGTTTACCTATAAGTAGCTTTCTCTGCTTGTTTGTAAAAATACAATATAGTTAAGTATTAGTAATTAAGCTTCTTCTAATCACTACAGGCAGGCACTAAGCCTCTTTCAAACCAGAAGAGACAATTCCCAGAGAAAAAAGAAATGAATGTGAAGAAGACAGTTGTGTCAGCTGCCAAGACTGAGGCAAACACTCAACCTATTGCTAGAGAGCCAGCAGCAGAAAACAGCACGCCATCGTGGGCAAGCGATCATAATTACAATGCTGTAAAGCCTGAAAAGACTGCTGCCATTTCATCTTCACTGTTGTTCAAATGTATGTATCGCATAGGGATATTCCTGAATAATCACTTACATTTCCTTTGAATACCCACCCATTCTTGGCTCTGCAAGACTAGGCAGTTTAGGGTTAGGGTTGAGTTTTTTTTAATGTGGCACAAAACTTTTTTTCTCCACCTTCAAAGATTCATGCACAGATGCACATAAATGGGAGACACTTGTAGAAGTTTCATTTGTATCAAATGACAGTTGTGTGATTAGGAGCCTGTCAATCTACCCAGCTGATTTGTGAATGCAAACTTCATGATTAAGCTTTAAATTTACCCCATAAAGACAATAACTGTTTATAATCTAGAAAAGGTAAGTATTGTTACATTTTTGTTAAGCTTAACAAAAAGGTTGCACAGTCTGCAGCTTGAATCAGCAATTGACTGTACTAATTTGAATTGTATTTTTGTGATTTAGATTTGTCACCTGTCCCTCAGGTCTTGCATTTTCATTACTAGTGCCGAGAATGAAATCTTCGACGTGGTATCCAACAGTACTTTTACACTGCTGCGGACAGCTTTTAACTGTCAAGTGTATTCAAGCTCTTCCTGCTGCCTATCTTCCTTACATGAAATAATTTAAGGACCATTCTTTACTTTTAATTTTGGGGGGGAGGGAGTACTTTTTTTTTTTAACTATTTATATGTTCATACTTCACACATTATCCACACACAGAAGAACACATCTTAAGTGGGTAATAGGAGAAATATTGCCCTTGCATATCTTTTCAGGTTTTGAATAGCATCCTTGTAACACATAAAGGTAAGTAAATAACTGCTTTGTAGCCTGAACAAGTCTTTTTGCTAATGACAGTTTTGCTTGACTCCAGCGAAGTAGTTTTGTGATGCAGTGATGGAACTTCAAATGAGATCTTACATTTCACATTTACAAAACACATGACCCAGTATCTAATATTTTCCTACTTGAAGGTTAATGAATTCAGAAGTTCAGATCTCTCAGCTTTCTTAACCACACTTTAGACAATTTTTAAGCTTAGAAATAAACCTAGTTATTAAACCCTTACTTTATACAAAAAGTAACTGGTAAGTTCACAAACGTTCTAGATGTAATTTTTAAACACTGAGGGAACACCACCTACCTTGCGTTGCTCAGTTCATTACTATAGCACTTAGCGAGGTGTATTTTAATTGTTTACCCAACTGAAACGTTTAAAGGGTTACACTTTTTCCTTGCGTATTTTTATATTGTTGGTTACTTAAGCCCCTATACCTTTTTCTGTAATGAACTCTTAAAATACCTATTTTTGTACAATTGCATTTTAATCTTCCAGAGAAACTAGCTTTTTAAAATCAGAAACCAGCATTTAATTGTAACTGATAATTTGGAGATACCTAAGTGAAACTACAAGGGCTTGTTTTGCATGTCAAACTTTTATCACACTGTCTATATCAATACTATTACAAGTGTCGATGTAACCATGCTCTTATTGCTATAGTTAACTTTCCTTGGAGACAGGAGTAGACATATTGAGACAAGGACTTTTTTTTTTTAAGGGAGTTATCTTAAATTTTACAACACGTAAGTTTCACAGATCTAACAAATTCCAGTAGAAAATTGGTCTCTGCACTAAATTGTTAAACTAGTGCAGAAATCTGTATGTATACCATACTTTAGTAATGAACAGAAAACAACCTAGTTCGTGTGATGAAGAGCTGTCATAGCAAATGCAAGGAAGAACTTCAGATTGCATTTAAGGTAAGCTGTGCTAATGTGTGGAGACTATGCCACTACTAAAATACCAGGTAAATTGCTGATGTATTTGGGTAAAAAGGTTGTACTGCTTTCTGATTGGAGGGGTGTGATCTATAATCATCTTTGTGAGAAGCTATTGCATCATCTTTAAGAGTATTCTACAAGATTTTCTTTATTTAGTAATTTTTATGTTGTTCAGTGTAGAAGCTGTAGCATTATGGAAATCAGTGGGAGTCACTCACTTCAGTTATTGGAGTGTTGAACTCTGAGTTAGTCTATCAAGAGGAACACCTATAGTGGGCAAAACATTTTTTAGATGCTAGTCCTAGAACAGTGACTCACTGCTTAGAAAGCTTGTTTCTGAACATTGATTATGTATGATACCTAAGATGTCTAGTTCGTATGTCGAGGTATCTACTGTTTGGACTTAACTTCACCTGGAGGAAGCTAAGGATGAGATTTTTCCATATGCAGTATTTCGAAGTACTGTGTTTTCCAAAAGTTAACATTCTGTTGTGCACTGATGTCACATAAATAAGGATTTGCAGATGAGGCCCTTCAGGAATCAAACCTAACATGATTTGCAGAATTACTGTCCCTCATGCTCTTTCAGTTAGTGTATCCTGATTCAGGCATGTGTTTACTTTATATGTTTATTCTGCACTTTTCAGATGCAATATTTTGTTGTCCTTACATATGGCAATAGTTTTTTAAGTAGGAGGAAGGAAAAAATAAACTCCTTGAAAATGTTCTGGGTGGCAGGGGCATATAGCAAGTGTGTTTAAATATAAACCTGACCACCATGCCTCCTTTTCTCCACTCAATCTGTTTTTCACTGAAAAAACCATAAAGATACTTGGTGCAAGCAGTATGCATCATAAATAAGTGTAATTTCCTTTTTGTCTGTTACTACATTAGTTGTTCTTTCATTTACTAATTTTTCTATATTTTGGGAGGATGAATTAGGGCCCTCCTTGGAGGTGATCTTGTACACGAAAATCTGGAGCCTGCCTAATGATCTACACTAAGATCTTGATATTCCTAGTGAAAATAAACCTATTTATTTATTTACTAATGAGAGTGGGAAATACCTTGAACTTGTAATAATAAGTAAACGCTAACTACAGGTGGTTGCAGGCAGTATTTGAATTACACAGTAACTGGTATTTATTTAATATGCAGTGGTCAGCGTTAATACTGAATTTCAAAAAACACCATAGCTTTCAAATTGATGTAGGTATGTGGAATGGTGAGATTTAGGGACAGACAGTATCACTGTTTAGAAGATCAGGTTGTGACAGAATCTTCCATTCCTCGTGTGAGCCAGTGTCCATCATCAAAATTTAGGTCATATCAGAGGAGCCATAAAACTAACAGCAAAAGCAGAGCAGATTCTCACTTACCCAGTAAGATCTTTGAGGTGTTTGTGGGGCCAACACTACCAAAAATGATTTCTTACCTCTTTCCTTTTTGTTGGCAGACAAATGCATACTAATAGGAGGCATTACTTTTAGTTACATTGAAGGAGGACAAACTTGAAGTGGCATAACAGAAAAACACCTTCCAGAAGGAACCATAAAAGCAGTTTACATCCACTGCTCATTTGACTCTGAGAGCTTGTATACTGCAGTTTTATAACATCATGTATTGCGTTTGATAAAGTATTATTTGTCCATAATAGTCATAGCTGCCCTNTGGGACTGTTACATCATGCAGCTAATCAGAGAATTGTAAATTAGACATATATTTGATGTGCCCTTAGTGTAATGAAAAACTTGGAGAGATCCACAGTAAAAGCATGTTGCTCCCAACCTTTGACAGAGGAAAGTTCCTCAAATAACAGACACACCTGGAAGACACCTGGATCCATATTCCAACCCACATCCCCCAAGAAATGTTGTTTTTTTTTTTTCTCTTCTCTATTTGTAAAAGAAGGCGGAGTATTTTACGTTCTCCAGTCAGATCTTAGAGGCTCCTCGTGGTGCCTGCCCAGGCTTGTAGAAGACTGTGAGAGAGATGCATCTCATGTTTCAGGAGTGGTAGGACTGCATTTCAGTTTCCAATCCTTTTTTATAATTCTAAAAAGCATTCTGAAGTATTTAGTTAATTACAATTCCAGCAGAAGAAAAGTCTTTGGCAAAAATGTATTGAGTGACTCTGCAAAGCAGAACGCAGTACTGAACTGGCAGCTGCCACTGAAGAATAGCAAGTTTCTTGGTGGCTGCTGTATACAAGTAGTGGGATGCACACACACTGGATTTAGAGAAAAAATACAGGCAAACTTTTCTGAACTCTGCATCTAATCCAGCATTACTCTTTGAGGGGAAAAATAATTACATAGTTTCATTATCACTTCAAAAAATTGTTTCAAAGGAAAGCTGTTCCATGTGGGTAAGTCCCTTACCCACATGCTTCAAACATCCAGGTTTTCTCCCTTTTAAAAAAAAAAAAAAAAAAAAAAAAAAAACGGTGGCTGGACCACATTGCTGGAGAGGTGCATTTGTGTGTTTGAAGCACTTGAGGTTTTCTGATCGGCAGAAAAACACAATAATTCTTTCCTATATTTTTACAGTTTTTAAGTGTCAAAGAGAAGTCAGCAGCAAATACCAGTTTTAAAGTAGAAAATGAATCTAGGAGGAGAGGTAGGTGATGGAAGGTCATAGTATGGCAATTTTAAAACTAGCCACCCACAAGCACCGACTGTCCATATTGGTGCCTTAAATCTCTGTTGAAATTCAGCAGGCTTCTCTTGTTAGACTTCAGTATTGATCAGTTGATTAGTTTACCAGCTCAGGTGTTAAGGCCATTTGAATATCTTAGCTACCTGCATTTCCTGATAAAACTAGCCAAGCACACAGGACAGTGGACAGGCTCTGTTGCGTAAACACGCTTGCGGATTTTTTTGTTCTAGTGGTAGAACTGTCTGGTAGAACTGGCATTTCTTTGTCACAGACATTGACACCTTCAGTTAACTTAAACAGTTAAATAATGTGAGTTTACAGTCATCTATTATAGCTTACTTGGTTCTGCTATTTCATAGAACTGGTAACGAGTGGGACGTTAAGGGGAAGGGTTCTGTTAAGAAAATCGGAGTACCTGTCCAAGCCCCATCCTCTTTTATGGCAGTGAATTAGGGAGAGACAACTCAATGCTGCCACCTTCTGGGAGTGAGGAGGTGAGGTTTGTAGAGCTCTGGTAATAGAAGTTTGCTTTTTTATCTGCTTTCAATTTTCTCCTTTTTTTTTTTTTTTTTGGTGCACTTCAGCTTTTCTGCATCTGAGACCTACTCACAATGTGAGTTAGTGCTTGCTTGTATAATTAATTCTCCCACATTCAAAGGGTGCCTGGACTGCCTTGTTCCTATACACCTTCAACCAAGTATGGAGACTTTGTCAGGGCAGTACAGTGATACTAGGAACCTATAATCAGAAAATGTGATGTGCATATGAAAACGCTAGGACCGTGGCATACACAGTTCATGTATTCTTCTGTCATTTTTGTAATACAGTACCAAGGCAGCAAAGAAAACACATCACTATAAAGAGTACAGGGGAAAATGTAGAATGCTCAAGACCAGAGAAGTTATGGCCCAGGTGACAGAAGTGATGTAGGGGGCTGTCAGTACCACAGTAGAAAGAAAAAAGTGAGGCCGTTTCTGCACACAGACTGGTGCCAGTTGCATTCAGACAGGTTTGCACCAGCTTCTGTTGGGACTCCTCAGTTGAGTGAGTGAGTGTAGATGGCTGTATGGGTTCAGCATAGCTGCTGGGAAAGCATTTGACTTGGGACTGAAGAACATCTCCTCAGTTTAAGTCTGTTTGACTGCAAGGACTGACTTGTTAAACTCGATGCTTTTATTTTGGCGTCAGTGCTCCCTGTAAGATAGTGCAGTAGCTTGTACCAAGTTCCTCAATGAACGCCATGAAAGCTAAGGTATCTTTGCTTAATGCTACATTTGTTCTGCAAAATAGGAGCCTTAGTAAGTGAGTAGTACCAAGGGAATAAAAAGAACTCTTAATTTTCTGTTACTAGCAATTTTCTGGGATGTGTAGTTGCTGTGTATGTGGTCTAGGCTTAACCCTTTGTAACTAGGGGAGTTTTCAGAAAGGCTGCTGAGGGACCAAATAATGGTCTGAATACTTAAAATGAATCTGCCAGAACTGCTGGGAAATTCATGTTGGAGTTGGCTTTGGAAAGATTATAGAACAGGAGTGGCTGGCCTAGCACAGCTCCAGTGCTGAACTTGCATCGTGAGAATGGCCGGGGCTGTGCTGGCATGAGGGCTGCTGGGTGAGCTGGATCCCAGCCATGGAGTGAGGCAGACCAGTGGTGGCTGCTGAAGCCAACATCCCCCGGGACTCAGCCTGTTAAAAGGAGCAGTGGCATCCTTGGGGAGCAATTACCATCTCCTGCCTGTGAACTCCTGGAGCTCCCGTTCTCTGCTCTACCAGGTATGTTACAGCTGTCCTGTGGCTGTCAGCCACTTGAAGAATGTGCCATGTGTTCTCTGCTAGGAAGGCTGGTCCCTGCTGCTAGCATGTTTCCTGTTTTCTTTCAAGCACCTGGCACCCCTGTGGCATGTGGATGACAGAATGCCAGCAGAACTGCCATAATGGGTGCTTGGTTTCAGTGTGAGTCGCTGTTGCAGAAGGGAAGGGTTGGGGTGGGGAAGAGATGGGGTACAATTTACAGATGCACTATCACTATCAGGGTGGTTTACCTCTTGTCACCAAAACTGAAAGTGATGAAAGTTTGATTAAAAAAAACCTCACCACCCTCTACTGCTGTTTGCGTCCTTTTACTAATCCTATTTTAGTTCTGAACTTGCTCAACTGCCTGCATAGCTGGTGAAAAAGGCCTTCCTCTGCTAGTCTCCAAATAAAAGGGATTTTTGAGCTCATCTCTTGCACTTTGGAGTCAAGTTTTGGTGCTCATCTTGGTGCTGATGGTTCTCTGTGTCTGATCTGTACTGAACTTGGAACCTGAAGATGGCCTGTCTCTGCAAGGAGTGATGGTACCGATCCATAGAAGGTTCTTGAAAACAAGGAGATCTCTTTCTAACAGTGGACTGTGCCTCTTTTTCCCTCAGGAGTGACCTAGCTATGAAGATGTAGCTGTCTAGTATAGGTAAATCCTTATAACTTCATGTAGATTACAGCAAAGCTTTGCATGTCTAAGTTACAGGTTCGCATGAGCATAGCTACAGCATTGGATTGATGCAAACAAATCACCACTGCAGAAAAGACCCATGTCTCCATTTCCCAAACTAATTCTAAAGGCAGTTTCACTTTCTTTGTGTGACTGAATGTGGAGGCTTTGCACATGGAGTCAGTTCAATTACAAGCTGCTTGTCGGGCAGATTAGAACTGATGGAGGCTTTCGAAGGGGATAAAAAAAAAAAAAAAGGCAGGAGACACACCTCTTAAATGCTAGTGTTTGGTAATAAAAGTTTGATTGGATCTTGGAAGTGGAAATGGACAGAGTTGCCCACATTGTTTCACAGGCAATTAACAGTGAAAACTAACACCAAAACCTATTTAAGAATAGTTCAACACTTTTGAATGACTTAGAACTAATGCTAAGCTATCAGAGAAATGGCAAGTATGGCAAAAAAACAGGCTTCAGGAGAGCAGCAATTGCACGGTCCTGGAATAGGAGCGGTTACAAACTACACCTCACCTTCACAGCCTCGGGCACTGAGTGCTCAGTGCCACAAGAGGGTGCTTTTGTGGCACCTAACAGGATTGACTCCGACAAGTTTCTGAGGCTCTGAGATGTCAGACTTGCATCCCAGCAGTGTGACTTTGCAAAGGCTGCTCTTGAGGAACGACTCTTAACTGGTAAGTAATTTGCCACTGTAAAGTGCTTTATAACTGACATCTAAAGCACCAGCTCACCCATGTACTTTGTTTGGTTTTTAGCTAGATCATGCATCAAAAGATTTCACTAAGCTTCTGAGTTAAAGTTCTGTAACAGCCAGTGCATTGGGGTGGGGAGGTTAATTCAAATTCTGCTCTGCTAGGACCATGTCTGTTGGTAGTCATGCAGGAAGGGGTTGTACCTCAAGTGCATGAGAAGCTCATAGTAGACTTAGTGAGGCTGAATGGTGAAGGGAAGCTGCTGGGAAAGCAGCAGTTTTATGTTTGGCTGAGGACCTGCCCGTCCTCTGCTTTAGCAGTGAACCTGCTGTTCCAAGCTCTCAGATACTGGTAATTCAGGGAAATACGTTTCATCTCTGAGCCATGTTCAGCGTGGACAGCTGCAGCACACACTGGAATGACTACAGAAAAACCGGTAGTGCAGCTACACCTACCTGTGAGCAAGAAGCAGCAGGACAGCCATACATAGCTCCACAGTCCTGTTTCACAGGCTGATTTTTGACACTCAAAATGCTGGGTGTTTTTTTTTTGTCTGCTTGTTTGTTTTTCTGTTGTGAATTCTGAAGTAGTTTATTGCTTCTAGATGGTCTTTTCACAACTGAATTTCTATCAGATGTGTAAGTTATCGTGAAGGCCAGTGCAATTTTCTGTCTTTAGAGGCAGAATACATAATCACTCAGCTCTGGGCAGCTGTTACACAGACTTTCAAAGAATGCCTTTCGATAGGTATTTTTGCCTTTTTAACAACTGCAAAGCTACAGCAGTGTGCTGAACTTGCTCCCTCTGATTTGACCTTTTTCTTTGAAAATCTGAAAATTAGTAATTTGAATATTATTTTTAAGATATTTTTAAAATTGTTCCTTTTGGGGGGGGATGTGGTGGGGTGAGGAGCACCCACACATGCTTCAGCAGCCTCTGCACTGTGGGCTTGTAAAGTCTCACTGAGGTGCAACAGTGTTGGGTCCTGCTCCCTTGTATCAGTGCTTTGTGATACTGAAAAGTTCTGAGCAAGCTGAATGAGATGCATCCTCACATTCCCTCTACAAAATTCCTTAAGGGAATTTTATCATGGGTGAAAAAAAAATAAATAGCGGAGCCAGGGGAGGAGAGGGAACACAGTGTAAGATGTTAGAGGCAGTGGTTCCTGTGTATGAGCAGCCTTGTGCCAAGGTTTTTCGTTCTGTGGGAAGGCTCTCATAAGTACTCCATAACAAACAACTTGCATGGCTGCAAGATATTTTTCGCAAAAACATTTGATAGGGTTCTTAATTGCTATTTGTGATGCTTTTTTTGTTGCCAAGTTTTGTTTTAAATCTGAGCCTTAGACTCACTGCAAAACACTTCTCAAGTGTATTTGCCCATGGTTCATCTAAAGCACAGTTTACAACTTGAGCCAGAAATTGGCGATCTTTAAAGAGCTGTGATCCAGTTAACTTCAAAATTAAGCAGAACAAAAGGAATAGCACATTTGTTTGGATGTTTAAAAACTGGAATAATTAGATAACATTTCCAGGAAAATGACCTGTCACAAATGAGATAAATAGCTATTGAGGGGGTGGTGGGTATTTTGGAGTGGCTTTCTAAAGCTACAGTTCCAAGGATTAGGTGGAGAAGAAGGGGAAGAACTAGAATGGACTTGAATGCACTCTATGTAGAAATATTTTGAAGAGACCAGAGGAGAAACAGTTTCCTTTGGATCACTTCCTTGCTTGTGCAAAACACAACCAACCTCCCAGTGTAGGTGAGGGATTATGACATGAGTGCATCCTGCAAATCCTTTACACAAAATCAAACTGCACAACACGGTGGAAATCACTCTCAAATTAGACCTGAACAACCATGTTACAATGCTGAAACATCAATGCTGAGACTTCCAGAAGTGAAGTGTGCTTAACCATCGGGCTGTCAACAGGCTTATCTGTAATGCAGCAGATAATGTGGCAGCTGTGCACCACTTACAGTCTCATTCTTAGCTGCATGTCACAATATTTGGCTTAGTTTTAACAGGAGTTTCCTTAGGGGAAGAGATCTGTATCCGATGACATCTAGTGGGAGAGATTATAGTTATGCCTGTAGTGAACGTACCGTAGTGCTGTTTCGTAAGCCTTACAAAGCATGCACTTTCTTCTGCCTTTGTGTTTGTTGGGTCTTGCTCTGGAAATGAGCAGGCTTGTTAGTTCCATCTGTTCCTCTGTCTAAAAGCCCATGCCTCTCCTCAGTAAGAGTCCTGTTGCTGTCCTTGTAAGTGGTTCACAAGACAAAATGGGGAAAGTGGGAATTCACTGGGGTTTGTTTTGTTTCAAGTGTTTCTAAGTCAAGCCCAGGGGTTCAGAAGTGCTGGATGGAAGAGCCACCAGGTGCTCACTTCTGGTACTTATCTTTTCTGTGGTGAAACCTTACTCTGTGAGTCTCGATAAGCTGATATTCCGTAGTCATCTTTATTCTTTTTACTTTAAAATTTGTTTAAGGGTATTTACTGTAGGTACGCTGGAGCTTCTGATAAAAAGGACTGAAAACATCACAGTGCAAAACCTGGTGCCCACTGTGTGTGGCGGGCATTGCCGGTGTCCTCAAGCTGTTTCCCAACTGCAAGATAAAGTGCTTTGAAACTTGCAATCTGAGCAAACACAGCTGTGTCCCCTCGGTTTGCTGAGTGACAGTGACATCTGTTCAGAAATTAAATTCCACCTGTGTTGACATACTGCTGCTGGAAAGAGTACAATCTCTGTTAACTTTCCCAAACGTACGCTTGCCATAGCACAAGTCTTGGGGCTGTGCTGACATTGCAGCTAAGTCAGCAGGGCAGCGAGCTGCTGGCAGAAGAGGCAGTCCCACTCCCCCCTGTGCTTGGCTGCCTGCTCCTGCCTCCCGCTTGTTGACTGCGAGACCCCTGCATGGACAGAGTGAGTTGGTGCAGCTGGATTATCTGGCACAATGCTAATGCCACCAGTGAAACCGAAAACTCAGTAGGTCAAACCTGTTTCCTCATAGTCAAAATGGGATACGAGTTTCTCTTAAGATAAGGTTCATCTGCCATCACAGGTTATTAGCATACGTGGGATGTAAGTACCTGCGCTACGTTGTCAAAATGCACACACCATTCGACTATCCTTCAGCTACAGTCAGGTGTCTGCCGGATCCGTGCCATCTAGTTCACTAATCATCACGTACTGCTAGGTAGACGGTGTTAATTGTTATAAGGTAGCATTCTGCTCTGTGAAACCGTTGAGGCTTTCCTGAAGCTGAAATATCTGCCAATGCTCTGTTGGCTAAAGAAGCATATGCCTTCCTTTGGAAACGTTTCTGGTCATGACGTAAACTTGTGGAACAGAGGATGCTTGTGCATCTGTTTCTGCTGCCCCTCAACTCTGGGAACTTCAGTCTACTGTTGCTCTAGTACCTTTATGTACTTGTTTTCTGTGTACGTGTCCTTACCCATGCGATAGTTTGGATAGAAAGGCTTGGAGTGGAGATATCTATGTTTTAATATAGGCAACACAACATCTTGGCTCTGCTGTTATCTAATCAGCGTACTTGTTAACTAATCTGAACAAATCACTAAAGAGTATAGGGTATTAAATGCAAGTTTAGTATTTCATGCTTTGTAATTATGCTGCACGCAAATGAATTGAATCTCTGAGCACTGAGGACTGAACAGTACCGTGGTCATTTTGAAACCTGAGCTGTGCTGTCCTGCCCTGCCTTTCAAAGTGAGTCATAGAAACATGCTTCTGTCTCGCCTGGCTGAAAAGATGCAAGTCTGTGCAGAAGATGCAATAAACCAGGAAACAGAGAAATTCCTGCAGAATAACTGTACACACGTTCTGAATATTCCTCTTCTCTCTTTTCAAGACTATTAATTCAAAATAGGTTGTGTTTTTGTCTCTGTTAGCTCCACGTGCTGAACCTGGGCAAACGTAAACCATCAGCAGTAGTTTCTGATCCCTCTCCTCCATTCTGGGATAGCTAAAGACCTCCTGCCAGCCAGTGTAGGATTAGTGGGGTAGGCTTCGAGGGCTGATAGGAACATCAGAGAAACCAGTGTGGGTCCTGCTGAGGGTCTCCCCAGCTCTGTGTTCAGTCTCTGACTGTGACCAGTCTCTAGGGAAAAGTACGGGATTAGCATGAGAATAATGGTTTTAATTACTTCATAGCAAGATCTTCACATTCTTTGAAGTGACTTAGTGTATTATGGCAGCTGTTTCAATTTACACTTCAGGTAGATTTCATGCAGAGAAGGTCAGTGAGGTAATACACTTTCAAAAAAAAAAAAAAAACTCCACAGAAAACAGGATAATTAATGCTTCTCTGGCTCTTCCAGCTTCTCCACTTTGTGCTGCAGTAGAAGTTTAGCACACCGCTTCCACACCTAGCCGTATGCAGGTCCAGGTGCAGCGTTGTTTCTTCGTTCACCTGAACCACCAGTTCCTGTCTGTGTGGTGAAACCGCAGCATGAGGAAGCTGCTACCAGCGTTCTTGCTGCTGGAGGAGTGTACAAATGTTCAGGGTCTAATGGAACTGAGCTACAGAGAAAGTTGAAAGGTGGCCTCATCTAGAAGTGAGGGAGTATTTTCATTATGTTTCGTAAGCAATCCAAACCTACCCCTTTTGGGGCTCTGCTTCCATTCAAAATTTATCTTTGGCTTCCACGTTTGTCCCCTTCAAATGTGGTTCAGAACAGATAGGAAAACTGGATGCATCAGACCCTTCCTGATAATTTTTGCTGTCGTTGTAGCAGATCTGGAAGGTGAAGAGGGACCATTTGGTCTTTGGTGAAGTTACCCAGGGTGAAGTTTCTGCATCCTTCCCAGGAATCGTGCAGCTTTTTGAATCCAGGGCTAGTTATTCAGGGCTAATTCTTCCATTGACAAACCCTTACTAGCTGAAAACATCAGATAAAAAAATTAACGTTACCTGTTTGGTACTTAAATGCAGATTTGTGAGGGGAAAAAAGGCTTTGGGGGAGTAAGTTTGGCTTTTCTGATTGAAGGAGTTGTATTGCTGGAGTTGTCTCTTGGTAGCTTCCCTCAGAGCCCTTCCTTGTTTGAACTGTTGTGATAGCGTTAGTGGGTTAGTGCTGGCCCCTTGCAGCTCTAGTCTTTGTAAGTGATATTTCTGGTAAGCTGAGGTGGAAAAAATCTTGTTTGCTGGGGAGAGGGTTGGTTTTGGCTTATTTTGTAATGCTGGGTGGTTCTGTCAGTGCCAGAAGCTGGGTGGACAACAAGCAACCAGAGGAATGCATTATTATAATTTTTTTTTAATGTCCTGTGCATTTGCACCTTCAAAACATGTGAGAACTGGAGCCTTCACTTATTTGTAAATTTTCTTGTGTGAAACGATTGATTTATTAATGTTAGAAAAAAACAATAGCAATTTTGGATATTGTGAATAAAGTAGTTGGTGGGAATTTGATGGCTGCAGCAGGAGCAATGATTTTGATATTTAATTATTCTGTAAATCTAGAGTTTAGCTAGGAACTGAACGGGAAGGTCTGATAATAGTTTATGGGATCCGTATGATGATCTTGCTAGCAACCAAGCAGATTGAGAATGTAGTTAAAGTTTTAAGCAACTTCTGTATTATGTAACTTGTCTCTCTTTTCTTGTTCCTTGAAGTAAAAAGGCTGGAGAGAGGGTTTGTGAAACTTCAAAAGTACTAAGCTTGAGATGATACTAATTCAGTCTCAGGCTTATGGCATCTAGTTAAGTCAGCCTCTGTAATAAAAAGGTTCTGCAAGTTGCAATGAAATTTTTTCCATTAAAATGTAAAATACAAATTGTATTGCTTATTTAAAAGAGGGGAAAAAAAGACTGTGGAAGTGTGGGGTTTTCTTGAAGCTTGATCATGAAGTCCAACTCAGGAATCTTTGAAGGTGGTGGTTTTTTTTTTTCAATTTTCTTGCATAGCTTGTGAATAAGATTTTCAGTATTTATAGCAGAAGTGGAACTCTTAAACTCTTCTGCCAGTCTCTGAAAATCAGTTCTCTCTGAAGGACTGAAGGCAAATTTCTCCCCCCAAAATGCCAACCTCCGCATATTTTTTGATGTCTTTCAAAAAGGCTCTAAAAATATATGGCTTAGACTGTGTACTTGGCAGTTTATCTCCAGGGGTGGTGCCATTTCATGGGCTGCTTTACAGATTGATAACTGGTCTTCATAATTAAGAAGTTATAATGTTAAGTATTCAGTATTGCATTTTCTTCTTTGTTTAACAGCTCAAAAGGGAGAGAAGAAGAAGGAAGACAAAGCAGCAGAGCACACAGGGGCATCAAAGAGAGTTGTTGCTTCAGCATCTGTGGCAGAGAAGCAGGCATCTCCCCTCGCTAAAAATCTTCCAAAGAAGTCCCCACCCTTCCCTAGCCCATCATTAACTAAACAGCCACTTAAACCTGCGGGCAGTTTCAAAGGTGTAATTCCCAAGAAACCACGGCCTTCACCAGACAGCGTTCCTTCAAAACCTGCAGCTCTTCCTGGCTCATCGGTTTCCAAAAAACCACCTGCACCTTCCAGTCTGGGTGCGGGGCTCAAAAGGCCTGCTCCGTCTTCCATTCCTACTGTGTCTGGCAGCAGTCAGGCGAAAGCCTCAGCTATCCCGATCCAGTCACAAACCAACTCTCAGATTCGACAAAATATTCGGCGGTCCCTAAAAGAAATTTTATGGAAGAGGTGGGAATTCAAAGCACTTACTTTATATGGGAGGCTATACCTGAAAGTAAATGGTTAGCCTGCAGAGTTTTAGTTCTTGATCAACAATATTGAGGGATTTAACCTATGCTAGAAATTAATACAAATATGTTTGGTGTTTCAGGTTTATTACAAATAAAACTTCCTGATGTTAAATAAATGTGCCTGTAAAAAGCTTTAAAAAAAAAAAAACAAACAAACTTCACTATTCCATTTGTGCTGAGACAATTACAGCTGATGAATTAAATCACAGCACAGAAGCATTTACAGCGCAGCTGATGGGAAGTTAAAATCTGTCGATGGCTGTGTTTGGGGATGTGGAGGTTGTACAAAAATAACATAGGGAATACAGCTGTGAAAAGCTAGTAACTGTGGCACTTTTATAATACAAAAAAAATAAAAATGCTGAAACAAATTGTCCCACAAATATTAAAGTTGTTGTCAGCTGTCAAGACTCAGACCACTGCACTCAGGTAGTGTCTCTAAGTAGAAGTGCTGTTCACAGTCTAGGATTAAAACTGAAGAGCTCAGGCTCCCTCTGTAGCTTGTGACAGAAAACCTCCTCAGGAGCAGAGGCTGACCTCAGTTCATGCAGGCTGTCTTCTGTGGTCTTCCCTAGACAGCGCAAAAGGTTGCCATAGCTGGAGGTCCTGGGGTGGGCTTTGAGATGTCTTAAAAAGGGCCTTGAGGCCTCGCGGAGTGAAGAGGGGCTCAGGTTAACTCCTTCCTCTGAAAAGTTGGTTCTTAGGAATGCTGCCTGAAGATTCATGCCTAACATAAATGCACCTACCCTTTCTTGTTTTTAACAGAGTCAATGACAGTGATGATCTGGTCATGACAGAGAGTGAAGTAGGGAGAGTAGCACTCGATATTGAAAAGGAGATGTTTAATTTGTTTCAAGTTACGGACAACCGCTACAAGAGTAAATACCGTAGCATCATGTTCAATCTCAAGGACCCAAAAAATCAGGTTTGGAATTTCCTTAAACANATTTTAAAGCCACTCAGATCTTAAAAAAAAAAAAAAAAATCAGAAAAAATCCAGTAGGAACCAAACTTCAGTTGGATCATGTGTATTTATTAAGTTTGGGCCTTTGGAGTGAAATACTTATTCACTGCATGGCAGTCTTAAAAATAAATGTAGACTTTATTTTTCCTCCTGTGACATTCTGTAGTGTGTATTGGATACTAGTTCTGTACATGATTATTTATCTTTTAAAAGGAAAAGAAGCTGGTGCAGATAGAAATGCTGACTAGAAAACACTTGGAATTTTTTTGGTTTAATTTCTACAATAGATATAAAACAGGAGTGGCTGCTCAACTTCTGAAATTTCTGTCCAGTTAAATTGACTGTTCTATGATAACGAGGGAAATTCATCCTCTGTGCTTGTTTCATTCCTGTTTTCTGGTTGCTGTACCTTTCCAAACTTGGCTTGTTATTAATTGGCATTTCTAATAGGGAATTAAGAAATCCAAACAGGTTTTGACAGCATTACACTGCAAATCTTGTTACTTCTCTCAGTGGGCTCTCTTCAGCATGGCAACAAAGCATGTTTTGTTTTAGGGACTTTTTCATCGTGTTCTTCATGGGGAAATCTCGCTGTCAAAACTAGTGAGAATGAAACCAGAAGAACTTCTGTCTAAAGAACTGTCTGTATGGAAAGAGAAACCAGCCAAAGCTGTAAGTAACACAATTTTTCAGTATGTATGTTCTTAGATATGAGTTAATAGCAAGTTCACCAACCCTCACCACCCATGTCACGTCAACATACTGTTTTCTTCCTAAGACATGCAAATAATTTTAAGTTTCAGAAAGCTTTTTCTCTTCCGTTAGCCAACTGATAAGAAAGTACAAAATAAAATTATAAAAGAAGTATGCAGCCTCCTTACTGAAGTGGTTTTTTTTCTCTCAGGTGATAGAGTCGAGAAAAAAATCACATGAGATCAAGAAAGCAATTGTAAAACGGGAGCATGTTCCAGATGTAAATATGGAAGATTCTCCACCTGTGTCTGACTCTGATGTAAGTATTAGCTGTCGCTTTAGCATGAAGATATCAAGGGAGATAAATGGTAACTAGGGCCTCCATTTTTTTCCTCAGAAATACAGATTTTCAGTGAGCTGCAGGAATATTACCTAGTAGGAGTGCTATGAACATTTTCCATTTGGTTTGAAGAGTGCAGCAATGTAATGATGGGCATATGTTACACCGGCTTCTAAACCATCAGACTGTGCATTTTTAAACCCTTCTTCTCAATTTATAGCAAAATTCTAGCCAACTGGCTTTTTTTTTTTTCCTCCTCTCTGAAACTGTAATCGGTATTACAATTGAGTATGCTTGGCAAGCATTTAATGTGATAGTATCTATTTCAGAACAATGTGAAATGAAGTGAGGACAAGTAGTAGCTGAAAGCTCTGTGTCATGATACCCTTAAATAAATAACAAAAGGAGGAAGAATATTTCAAATTTCCGTCTTTCTGTGAGTGCTGCTCAGAGCAGTGGTTTTGCACAGACCTTAATCTTTTTTTGAAGAACTGAAGTTAATTACTTTCCAAAGTATTTCTTTATGGTTGAAACCAGTGATCAACCAGAATGTTTTTTGTGTTTGTTTACTTTTAGGAGCAGCAAGAATCAGCACGAAGTGTGCCAAAGTTAAACAGTTCTCCTTCTCTAGATGTTTTTAGCAGTATGTTGAAGGATACGACAAGTCAACACCGAGCCCATCTTTTTGACCTAAACTGCAAAATCTGTACAGGTATCTACATGTTGACTTTGTGCAAAGTAAAAGAATAGTTGAGAGCATTGTTTGCTTATTTATTTTTCTCTTCAAACTTTTCATTATTAAATAGTAATCAAAAGCATTTTAAATGAATTTATAGGTCAGATTTCAGCATCTGAAGATGAAGTACCACCTAAGAAGCTGAAGTCAGTGGCTTCTGTTAAAAAGGTGGAGTCAAAATCAAAACCAGAAGTTCAGCCAAAGTATGAAAGTTCTGCCCCACCAGCAGCAGCAGAGCCTGCCAAAGAGGCAGTGTCTGAAGACGCAATGGAAACTGATGCTGAACCAGCAGCAGAAGCAGCATCCCAGGCAAACTTAGAAAGAGCCTACATTCCTACAACTCAGGGCCAGAACAACACAGATTCTTCTGTATCTGAAGAAGCTTCAGCTCTTCCTGCCTCTTCTGCTGGTGGAGTTGTCACCACTGTGACGGTTTCTGGCAGAGACCCTAGGACAGCAATGAGCAGCTCCTCTGCTGTTACAGCTACAGCCCCGCGTTCTGGTCCTGCACCTGACAAAGTGTCAATGGGGGAAACAAAGCAGGAAATGTCGAAACCCGTTCTGACAGTCCCCAAGTCAATACTGACAAAACCATCATCCTCACCAGATCGGAGATACTTGGCTGTTCATCAGTTACCCAGCATCAAGTGCGTACATTTAATACTAAGCTCAGCTACTTAATCTTTAGCATGGTTATCTACAAAGTTTTGTCCCCCTATACCTCTCACCCTCTCTGCCAATAATAAAATAAATAAAACTTCAGGATATTTGATATTAAAATCTGCATGTATATTCAGATATAGGAAGTGATTTTATGTGAGAGGGCTTAAAGGTATTCCAGATTTTTAACCTATATTAAATAGAAATTTTGTTACATCTGACTTCATGAATGTAAATTAAAATTAACCAGTTGATCACCTTGAAAGGAAGTAGATTGTTTACACAGTCTCAATTTATACAACAGTAAAAATAAGCATTACAAAGGATGTGCTCATGGAACTGCAGTTAAAAGATTTTTGCTCTTATGAAATCCCTTTATGTGGGAATATCTTTCAGATGCATATTGTTGACCCATTTAATGGGAACTATATAGTTCACATTCGTTTGGTATAGACTCAGTATTGCAGTAGTCGTAGTGCTAACCTGATTTTATGGAAGTCATATCTTTCAGCATCTGTTTGCTTGTCTGTATAGACAAGTTTATTTTCAGTTAATACCCAGTTAATGGAAAACATGAACAAAATGTTTACAAAGGATTCTCGTATTCTTTAAAGTGACTGATCAGTAGGAGGAGAAAAAAGAAGGCAGCATTTTTATTTCGATCTGTAACTTCCCTGTTTTGGATTTGTTTTACAGTGTTGGAGAGCCACGCTCACCTCAAGACAGTGACACGTCCCTCTTCCTGTCTCGTCTCAACACCATTTGGAAAGGATTTATTAACATGCAGAGTGTGGCCAAATTTGTCACTAAAGCATATCCTGTCTCCGGGTGCTTTGATTATCTTAGTGAGGTTAGCACTGACATGTTTACGCGTTCAGAATATATTGCAATTCTAGTTGCTAGGAAGGCTGTGCTCACTGTGTATGTTGGATTGGAAGTCTAACAGTGGTCGAGTGGCACTGACAGTACTAAGAATGGTAGCTCAAGGAGAAAAAAAAGCCTTTAAAAATTTTTTTCACAAATTTGTGAGGAATTCTTATGTCTTTTAATATGTTTATATTTTTGTTAGTATCTAATGTGGAATGCTAGCTTTATTTCAGGTTCAGTGTTTGAAAAGAAGTTCTAGAGCCAATGTTTTAAAATAGACATTGTCTTCTGCTCACAAACAGGTGGATCACTGATGTGATCTCTTAAAAAGTTTGTTTAGCTGTTTATTAAAGATATTGTCCTTTTATTAACTTTTATAAACTGAAAGTGTGGAGAAAATCTATATTACAAATAACAGCTTTGCTATGACAGCAAAGCTGATGTAACTACCTGTTGGGCATACAGAAGTACCTGACCTTCCCTGCTGTCTCTGTTTGGCAGTGCCTTTGATGTGCACTGCTAGCCTTCCTGCAACATGCCATATTTAACACCTTGAAATCTGGAAATAAGCTGCCTGAAATTAGAAATGTGTATGTGCAAGTCACTCAAATACAATACTGCATTATCCTCTAGGCTCCTGGGATGGGGCAATCTGCACTCTTTTGAAACTGAAGTCTCTCCTGGCTTTTCTTACACTACCATGTGATACTTCTTGTTTAGGATTTACCAGATACTATTCATATTGGTGGGAGGATCTCACCGAAGACAGTCTGGGATTATGTTGGCAAACTCAAATCTTCGCTTTCTAAGGTATTCTCTTAAAATCCTTTGAAAAACACAGAAGAAATATACAGCAATGTAAAATGACAACTTTTGGTAATTTAAGTTCATAAACAGGAAATACTGATATAGTTCATACCTAGAAAACTACCAACACCACTTATTCCTTTGAAATGTTTTTATTTTATTGAAGAAACAGTTTTGCCTATTGAGCTGCTGATCATCTTTCCCCTGAATAGTGGTTAAATCTTCATACTGCTTATTGGTTTTTAATGATTGAATACAAACAATTACTTACTCAATATTGAAGATTGAAATTCAAACTGTAAAGGCTAGGAAATTATCATTAAGTGTATGTAGTAAGTGCTACTATTAAAACCACTTTAGAAGTGGTAAAAATGAAGCACAGTATGCAGATATATTTATGAAACTAATGCTTCCCCATTTCTTTCATTATTATGTGAATATTCAGTACCTCAGGAAGTATAGTTTGATGTGAGATACATAAACAGTTAGTATTTCTGAAAACAACAAGCCTAATTCCGTTTTAATATTACTAATTGAACAACAGTATTTGCTTAAACTAGGGTATTCCCTTGAAAAAAATAGTTAAGCAATAAATAGGCAACTTATTTTTAACCCTGGAATTTGCCAGTTACCATTTTATTTGCTTATACATTACAGGTTGAATTTTTCCACTTTGCTTTTGTATTACAGGAATTGTGTTTGATTCGTTTCCATCCTGCCACAGAAGAAGAAGAAGTGGCCTATATCTCTCTCTACTCCTATTTTAGCAGTCGTGGTCGTTTTGGTGTTGTAGCTAATAACAACAGACATGTCAAGGATCTCTACCTGATCCCACTGAGTTCTAAGGACCCAATTCCTTCCAAACTCTTGCCCTTTGAGGGACCAGGTAAGCACAAAATATAGGGGAGGTTAAATGCTAGGTAAAATCATAGAACAAGAATCAGAGACAAGATACTGAATGTTTAATGTACAGATTACTAAAAAAATATATTTAATATAAGAACATTTTAATAGATTGTATAGGGAAAAGTTGCAAAGTCAACTGTCTCAAGTTAAAGCTCTGAAACTCACCTAGCCTTTTCACCAAGGTACACGCCATTAGGAGGAGGTGTTTAGTGACAGAATCGAGTAGGTAGAACAGGCACTACATGAAACAACCAACTCAACAGCAACAAAACAGTACACCCACCCTACTGTCGGCAACCCATAAATCCACAAAGCTTTAGGTCGCCACAAACTGTGCACTGTCACTTAAATGAAGCAGGAAACTCATAGCACGAAGAGGAGTCAAGACATCTACGAAGACAAAGGTAATACTGACAGTGGTTTCACTGGGTTGGCATTACCTGCCGCTGTGTGTGATGCTGCCTGCAGCGTGTATGCACAGAGCGTCTGACGTGTTCTGCGCTAAACAGAGCAAAGTAGCCAAGTCACTGACTTCTGAAAACTGGTTTTCAGAACTGGTGGGGAAATCCGTGTTCCTTTGGGTAGCTGGTAGGTAGTAGCTGGTACAGATGGGTTACATTACGTTCTTCCACCAGCAGTAGTCTACATTTGTAGGCAGAGTGGAGTAAAGCATTGCAATGGATGCAAGGTTCCTCAGGTAGTGACTGTATGATTTAAAAAATGAACAGAAGACCTACTTAGACTCCACTCTTTTTGGAAACTCCTGTAGAAATCTTCACCTCATAGTTGCGCTAAGTTGTGCTCATATTTTAAAACCAGAATCCAGTATATGGGAAAAAAACATCAGGTAAGCCGTTTTTTATGTTTTGTTTATGTATTAAAATCATAGTATGAAAGACATGTAACCCATACTTTTAATGGCATCTGATGGAACTTACAGTTTTATTTCTTTTTCACACTCAATAAAAATATTTTATGGAAAGTGGTCATTGTCTCCTTAAATTCGTGTACCCTCAAACAGACTTTAGCAAGTACTTGAAAAGCATTGTGCTCTAGACAGAGTAAGATGTTCTGATGGCTGGAGGGGGGAGGAGGGAGAGGACACTAAAGCCCTGTCACTCCAGAAGTCCTAGTTAGAAGATAGCCCAGCTCTATCAGCCAGTTCCATCAGGCACACGCGGATGACGAGTATCTCCTGTTTGCTGATGAACTGGATTTGGAACACAACTGAGGACCTCTGAACTGCTGTAGTACATAGAAGATCTACAAAACCTGTGACGTGGGTGATATAAAAATAGAGGAAAATGGAAGAATATTCACATTTATTCACTTCTCTGATACTTATTACCAGATTTTACGTATCTATGGGATGTTCTGCGTTGTTTTCTGTAATTGTTTCCTGTATGTGGATTTAGTTGTCTGTTGCACATACACGCTTAAGTTATTTAGCACTTTCATCTGTAGATCTCAAAGCACTTCTTCAAAAAGTTGTTAGTATGATCAGTTGTAGATAGCAGTAGGACAAGTGATTTATTGAGGGATTTAGTGGCAATGTTGGAAAGGTAGCAAGTACCAGATATTAAACAGACAAATTTTAATTAAAACCCTTCTATCAGCAAAGGAAATTCTACAAGTGTTAGTAACTCCTTTGGTAGTTTAAAACTGGAAATGTGTTTTTCTTAAAGTATGAAGGCCTGAAATGTCTTCATACTATTCAGAATACCTTTAAAATTGCAACAAGTGGGGAAAAAGGAAACAACTGTACTGTGTTGATTTGGCTGTCTTTGGCTGCCCGCCGATACCAGTACGAAAAGTGGCAGTAGTAGAACAAGGCGTTACAAACCTTAATTTCTCTGCCAACCAACTCCTTCAGCGAACGCACCCTAACGTGCAGCAGTGTTACAGTACTGGAAGTGATCCCTATCCCTGAATTAAGATGAATGAATGAGCTGGTGATTTTCAGACATCACCTCACAATTAAGTGGGACAAGTATCTAAAGGGTGTGTTGATTTCTGAGTGCCTCGTATTGGTCACTGCAGGTTAGAAATGTGTACTATTGGTATGCTTAGTCCGTTCTCCAGGTTCTGCCATCAGTGTACAGAAAGGAGGAATATGTCTTTACTGGTGCAGTTAACTTCTTACAGGTGTAGGTAGCAAGGATGGAATGTGTGGCCATTATGTATATCAGTGTGGCAAAACTGATTTCAAGAAAAAAGGGCAAGAAAAGCCAATATACATCCAATACCAATATTCAGTATGTCATGCTTTAATGGCTTTAGTTGCAGGATGTAACAATAAAACTAGCATGTGGACTCCAAATGCAGAATGAGTTAAAAAATACAAATAATTTAGAAGTGAAAGCTACTAGCTCTGCTGATGGAGCTTGCAGCACTTAAAATGCCGGCTTGTGAAAGACGCTTATTGAGCAACAGTTGGAGACTGCAGGCAGTGTTTTTGTTATTACCTAAAATTAGGCAGTTAAGCTATTTATGGATCTTGAAACATATTTATGGATATGGAAATAGAATAGAATGCTGTTCTAGCAGTATATTTCCATCTGAAAGAAGCTCTTACTGTTTGATCACTTTGGAGTGCATGAATTTAGAAAATGCATTATGCCCGACTTCTAACATCTGTGTAAAATTACAGTATCAAAACCAAAACAAATACTTGTTCTCTGACTAAACAATAGATTAAGTTGTAACTGTTATTAACTTACCACTGAAATTTGTCCTGAATGTGTGTTGAAATCTTGCCCTGTTTAGTGATAGGACAAGGGGGAATGGTTTTAACCTCAAGAGGGGGGGTTTAGGTTAGAGACAAGGAGGAAATCCTTTACTCAGGGCGGTGAGGCCCTGGCGCAGGCTGCCCAGAGCAGCTGTGGGTGCCCCATCCCTGGGGGTGCTCCAGGCCAGGCTGGGTGGGCCCTGGGCAGCCTGATCTGGGGGTGGCAGCCAGCCCCTAGCAGGGGTTGGGGCTGGGGGGATTTAAGGTCCCTTCCAACCCAGCCATTCTGTGATCCTGTGGCGGTATCTTCTCACTGAGAAAGCTTCACGTTTACCTGAAGGATAGGCTAAGCTCTTTTAATGGTTTCTCACTTTAAACCTAACAACCAGAACTTAGAAAAAATGAAATCTATTAAACGCAATTATAAATTCAGCTACATAAATAAAAGCAGCTGATGTAATTTTTCTCATGAGATGGTAAATTTAAGAGTCCTCTTAAAACTCTGAATTCTGTTGTTTCATCAAAGATGCATACTTACGACTGTTAGTGACAAATAGAATTTGTGGTAATTTGTTTTGCTGTTATCAAGAAGTTTTCAGTGGTAATAACTAGATATTTATAAATTGTTCCTTAGTGAGCAGTTGGTTTTGTTTAGTAAGAACAACAAAGATAAATATAAATTACTCTATTACACTTTTAAAACTCTTACCTACAGGGTCATGAACAGAAGGACCAGTACAGGTTTCAGAGTCCCCACCTCACCGTTTAACCGCAGTGAATAGTATCTGTTACTCTGCCATTTGCTTTGTGTTTCTATATTTCTGCTTCCTGCCTGGATGCAAATAATAATTAATATGGACCCTACAAGAAGATCTTTTAAGTCATTAAGTCCAGAAGCTAAAGAAGCCTCTCTTTATACAGTTTTTCGACATTTGCCACTAAGTGTGTGCTAAAGGATTTATTCCCTGCCCTTCATTCTGGTCATAGTTATTTTCCACAGGTGCCTGTGGAAATTGTGAATGTCAGAGGAAGAGATACAATAATATGAAATAGACCTACAGTCATTTTCATTTTTCCTCTTTATCAGAAACTTCATGGTCATTTCTGGATATACTTTTCCAAGGATTCAAGTCAGAAGATTTCACATGGAGTAGTTGTGCTCACAATGCTTCTTATAGAAAGGCCTATGGCATCAAACTGAATCCACAACAGAGTTAAAATCAACTTGTCTTCTGCATACCAAGTCCATACCCATCCAATGTTTTCCTGAGGAGAAAGCAAACACCCAGTGTTCCTTTCTCCCACATGCTAGACTCGTATCTGCTTAAGCTGTCATTTGCTTGTTTGGTGTGGTAGTTACCAGGTTCCCTACTTCTTTCCTGTTACAAGTTACAAGCTTTAATACTTTTTTCCAAATGTAGTTTCTTTGAGGTGGTTATTATTATTACTTTTTTTTTTTTTTTTTTTTTTTTTTTTTACGATTACTGGTATGTGTTTAACTTCAAGATAGAGTACAAATATACAAATGGACTGGTGTAAATCTCAGCGTAGTCTTTTGGCATCGATTAGAACAGAAACGAAGTTATGATGTTTAACAATACCATGTGTTTTATTTATAACAGACAGTAAAGGAAGGTTTTTTTAATAGCATTAGAATTTTTCTTCTTTATTTTTGGTTCTGAAATTCCAGCTTAGCCCTACAGAAAGCTAGATTGCTTATCCAGTATCTCTGCGTATACAACATATTACAAACTATTTTACAGGAACTATTTGATTGGGGGGTGAGAGTGGACAAGAATATAAAGTAATAATACAAAAATATGAGAACTTTCTCTAATTTTTGAACAGTAGCAACATTTGCAAAGTCTCCTTTTAATAATCTTATCTGTTACTACAATATTAAAGAAATATTAAGAAAGGAATTAAAACATTACTTATTACATATAAATATATATAATAAACAAACAGAGATACATCTGCTCATGGAGTAATGGAATTGCCAACAGGTCATCGCATGGAGTGTAGAACTCATTGTTAGGACTTTATAGCTGCCACCGTATCATGTGATAAGTTTCTGTTGAAAGCATGGATAAAAATGGTTTTTTACATATACAATCTTTGTGTTCCCTTTCAGGTCTTGAGTCGTCACGTCCAAATTTAATTCTTGGATTGGTTATCTGTCAGAAGGGGAAGCGTCTTGCTGCTGGCATGGAAACGGACAAAATAGAGGAGAAGCGAGGCCGGATTCAGGCGCAAGAGGACACAGAGCCATCGCAGTTCTCTAAAGGGCCAGTAGCTTCTTTGCAAGAAAAGAAAACTCCAAAATACTCATTTTATTCGGGAGATTCAGCTGTAAGTACAACACCACCTGGGTCTCCTCCACCTCCACCCCCACTTCCTGTTCCAGAAACCTCAGCAGTTACACCTTCAGTATTGAAAATACTGTCCTCGATTAAAAGTGGAACCACAACTACTGCAACGCCACCAATTTCAGCCACTGCCTCTGCAAGTGCTACTGCCACACATTCTTCATCCTCAAAAACTGCCACACCTCTGGAGCACATCCTACAGACACTTTTTGGCAAAAAGAAATCTTTTGAACCTCTTGCTAAGGATTCTGAAACTGCCCAGGCTTCAAATCAGAAAGCTCCAGCAGCTGCTGATGGAGGTGTGGCAGCCGTTCCTCTGTTAGATCCCATTGTCCAACAGTTCGGACAGATGTCAAAAGACAAAGCTATGGAAGAGGAGGAGGATGACAGACCGTATGATCCTGAGGAAGAATACGATCCAGAGAAAGCTTTCGAAATGCAGACAGGTGAAAGTGAAAAACTTTATAACGTGGAAAAGCCAAGCAGTACAGCAGTGCTAGAGGATGAGGCCTATGATCCAGAAGATGAAACTATCTTGGAAGAAGCAAAGGTTACTGTCGATGATTTACCTAACAAAATGTACACAGACAGTAAAAGCAATGCTACAGAGACATCCGCATCGTATGTGCCTGATTTACCAGCATCTTCATCCTTAGTGGAACAGCAAAAAATGCTGGAAGAACTAAACAAACAAATAGAAGAACAGAAAAGACAACTAGAGGAGCAAGAAGAAGCTCTCAGACAACAAAGAGCAGCTGTTGGTGTTTCAATGGCTCATTTTTCAGTGTCTGATGCTTTAATGTCACCACCACCAAAATCTTCCCTGTTAAAGACTGAATTATTCCAACAGGACCAGCAAGCTTCACAAAAGGTAGATTTACCTTCATCTTCAAATCAACAAGCACAAGTTTTAAACCAGGGCTCCGACCCACGGCAAACTAGAGATCCTCGACAAGCCAGGAGAATGGTAACAGAAACAAGTGACAATACTGATGCTCGAATAAAGCCACAGGCGGTACAGAATGAGATGCCCACATGCGAAATTTCTGCAGCAGGCTTTCCAAGTGCTTTGCCGACTTCACTTGGTAAGGAAGATAATACTTTAATTTCTGCTGCTCAGCTTACTTACAGTGGCGACAATTGGGTTTCAAGTGAAAAGGCTTCTACGGTGCCACAGCAAGAGGCATCTCACAGCAAATTTGAAAACACCGCTCAAGTTAATTTGGAGAATGTGAGTCCAGCAGTTTCTGGACAACCGCCTACGTCCAAACCTTTACGTAAAGTGCTGCTTCCAACACCTCCAAGTACATGTTTTCAGCCTAATTTCTCCCTGTCAAATGACAGCCAGTCTTTGCAAGAGATGCACAAAGTACCATGGTCAAATGAGTCGAAGGATTCTTTTTCAAATGCAATGTTTACCTCTCAGGAAAAGGCAGCTGGTCACTATGAACTAGAGAGGGGTCTTTCTTCAGTGCAATATGAAGAACAAAGAAACCCTCAGTCTCATCAATTTGTAGAACAAACTGAGTCTCCATCAGTTCAGGGTGAGGGCGGACCTCTCCCACAGCACTTTGATGAAAATAGACCTCCATTTTCTTTGTCTGGGCAGAAAGGACCTCCACAAGCAATGATGCACGGACCTAATTTTAGAGGACCAGCACCACAGTTCCCAGAAGAGCATGGTTCTCCAAATAGTGATGGGCAAAGAGGACCTGCCCCTGGAAGATTTGGAGGCCAAAAGGGTCCCATCCCTTCCTTATTTTCTGCACAGCATGGACCACCACTTTTTGGCGATAATAGGGGCCCTGCCCCACCTTACCACGGTGTTCCAAGAGGAATGTCACCATCTCAGTTCGAAGATCATAGGGAGCCTCACATGGAACAAAGGGAATTCTCGGACTCCCAGTATAATGAGATGATTAGGCCTCCAGGACAATTCGAAGGACCTGATCAGCCTCAGTTCATGGGAAACAGAGGGCCTTCGCCTTTTCCTTTTGGAGGTCAAAGACGACCCCCGCCAGCTCAGTTTAAGGGACAGAGAGGAGGCCCTCAGTTTGGAGGGCCAAGAGGTCCAGCCCCTAGTCATTTTGGGGGACCAAGAGGGCCTCACACAAATCAATTTGAAGGGCAGAGAGGTCCAGCTCCCAATCACGTACCTGGCCCACGAGGACTTTTGCCACAGCCATTTGAAGAACGCAGAGGGAGTCCACCACCCAGATTTGCCAACCAGAGAGGCCCAGCACCACCTCAGTATGGAGGACCAAGAGGAGCCACACCTGCACTGTTTCCAGAACAAAATGAACCTCCCCCTTCTAGATTTCATTTCCAAGGTCAGTCACAACAAAGTATGAAGCCAACCCCTAGACCACTCCTGGACCTCCCGAGTCATCCACCAGCCCACAGAAAAGAGATGTGGGAGGAGGGTGGACCATCTGCATCTCTTTCCAATGTTTCTGGACAAGGGCCTGAGTCAGAAGGACAGTGGTCAGCATCCGACTTCCGAGACGGCAAAAATGAATTTAGAGGCCAGACATTTGAAGGGAGACAGAGAGAGAGATACGAGGGAGGAAATAAAGACAAGGGCTTAGATCAGCCAGAGCCTCAGCAAGGAGATAACCGACAAGGCAGACCCTTTGAGGAAAGACGAAGGGATCGAGACCATGGCAGACCTTGGGAAAGAGACCGTGGCAGGAACTGGAACAGAGACAGGGACTGGGAGAGGCACAGAGACAAGGAATGGGATAAAAACAGAGACAGAAACCAAAACAAAGATAGAGAGAAAGACTCGGAGCATGCTAAAGACTGGGAAAGAAACAGAGACCGAGAGAGAGCGAGAACCAGAGAGAGAGAATCCTACAGAAGACGTGACAGAGAGAGATCAAGAAGCAGAGACAGAGATCGTGACAGAGACAAAGACAGGGACCGGGATCGGAGCAGGGAAAAAGAAAGAGACCGAGACAGAGATCGAGATCGTGAAAGAGGAAAGGACCGGAAAGACCGGAGCAAAATCAGGGAGACCGGTAAAGAGACGAAGCCAGAAACACCTAAGGAAAGTCAGAAGCCAACAGAAGCAGAGGCTTCATCTTCCACTAATCAGTCATAGAAATATGACTGCTATGGTATTTTCTGTAAATAAACTTTTACAACACAGCAAGAACTGAGTCAGTCTTCTGTAAATACTGTATATTCTCACCTTTACAAAAGCGCTGTTGTAAAACTAGCCTTATAAAATGTACTGACAAATTAGCAATTTTTGAAGAACTGTGAATGAAAATATTAGAATATGTAAAAGGCAAGAACATACTGGACTTTCACTTGCTGCATTTTGTGCATAACGTTTTTATTATAAAAATTCACAGCGTTACCTGTTCTGAAATTGTTTTTTCTACTTGCATCTTTATCTTAAAATTTCCATTTACAGTACAGAAATGGAAAAAGTCTAAGAAGAGCATATTGCTTTTTAAAATTATAAAGTTATGTTTTCCAGTAACTTGAATTGTAATTTTATAAGAGAATTTAATCAAAATCTTAGGAGCCATACCTTTACATCTCATTTATGTGGTATTTTGGTGTCAAAGTTGTTCCTACAGCACATGCTTTGAAAAAGGAGTCCAATATTGCTGTCTTGTTTGTCTTACAACGGAAAGATGGTGTGTGTCTAGGAGAAGGCTGCAGAACAGTGTTACTAATTATTTGACAGAAGATTTGCAAATGGAATGTTATAAGCTTAAAGTGCACTATCTTCCTTTTTATATACAGTTATTTTGTGGTTTGAAATCCATCTATTAAGTGTACAACAAAGAAAAAAGTCCCTCTTAGTTTTTTGTGAGGATGAGGAGTTTTAAATCTCACATTTTTACAAACCTGTAATTAAAGAGCATGTAAGAGCAGCACCTTTATAACCAGCGAAACCTTAAAAAAATCAGGCATTTATTGGCCAAGATCTAAGACTACAAATGAATTGGTATTCCAAAGGAAAGAAAAATACATTTATTAAATAAGTTATTAAGCCTCTTTCTTTGACTGAACTGACTTATGCGGAGCATTTTGTGGGTTTTGTTTTCACAGAACTTTGCCAGAGATTTAAGAAATGTCTCCATTTTCTTCTACTTTCCACTCTAAAAGTGTTTTGCTCCTAAAAAAAAAAAAAAAAAAAAGTGTCAGTGTTTTTTGTCAGACCCTGCTTATCCTGGTAGTGTAAATAAATTGTCCACTGAAAAAAAGTATAAATGCATTAAGCTTGAAGAGAAGATCGGTAATACCTAATGTTATGATCCAAGAGAGAAGTTTTTTACTGTGAAATACATCACACTGCTACTTCTCATGTATTCTTCAAGTATGTAATTCTTAAGTATGAAATAATGAAAACCCTCCTAGTTTACATTTTGACCACATAAATTAACAGTTGTGTATTTTGATATTTTTATAAAATAGTTTTGAAATGGTAAAAATAGATTCCTATAAATATTTGCATCTTGAATTCTACATTACAAGTAGCATACCTGTCATGTATCTCACCATCAGTTTTGCGGTTCATATTGGTGCGTCTTACAAGTCCTGGCACATCACGGACTTGCTGGCTGTAATATGAACCCGTCAACAAAATGTTACAATGCAGAGAGGTGTTATTAAATACAAACATCTACTATGGTGTAAGATTTTTTCTTAATGAGATGTTTCTAATTTAAAAAGACTTATGCAAAAAGCGTGTGTTTGTTTAGGTTTACTTGATAGAACATTCTGTAAATTGTATTTTATATGGCAAAATATAGCACTGTACATTAAAATATGGGAGTGCACAGGTTTTTGTTACTGTAAGTAGAATAAACATCTACAGTGAAATGCTGTGTGCTTCTTAAATGTGAATGTGTATATTACTTTCTAGCTATCTTTGCTACTTCTCAATAAGCCAGAGGAGTCACCAGAAGAGGTGACACGTGTTTAATTTCCATCTGTTTAAAAAAAAAAAAAAAAAAAAAAAGAAATTTTGCAGGACACCACCACTACTAATTGAAAGGTGAAAGTGGCTGAAAGGTTGTTCTTGTGATTTTTCTCTCAGTTCTAACACATGCCTTGATTTATTCTGAAGGTCTTCTGTTTGAATTAGGAAGTTTCTCCGTTGCAGATTTATACCAAAAATATACAGAGAGGAAAAAAAAAAAAAAATCAGGTCAGCTTTAGAGCTTCGAATTTTGGAAAGACTAAATTCACACCACTAGGCTACAGACGCCTTCTGTGGGAGGGATTCTTAGATACTGGGAATGGCTAAGACCGCACAGCCTCTGAAGTTAAGAAGCCTGGTGCTGCTGAACAGCTCAGCTCTTCTGCCCTGCTGTGGCGAAGGTCTAGAAAGGAAACAAAGGTGGGGAAGGGTCTGGAGTGCAAGACGCGTGAGGTCCCTTCGATTTTTGGCCCAGAGCGGGGGAGGCTGAGGGGAGCCCTCATGGTGGCCTACAGCTCCCTCACAGCAGTGCAGAGGGGCAGCTCTGCTCTCTGGGGACAGCCACAGGGCCCGGGCACGGCACGGAGCTGTGTCAGGGGAGGGTCAGGGGGTGTCAGGAAAAGGTTCTGCACCGGGGGGTGGTGGGCGTGGAACAGGCTCCCCAGGGCAGTGGGCACGGCCCCGGGCTGCCGGAGCTCAGGGAGCGTTTGGGCGGTGCTGGGTGGGGACAGGCGCTGGACTGGTTATGCTGACCATCTCAGAATATTCTGATTCTCTGGTTCTGTGCTCTTCTGGGATCATTCAGCAAGGCTTTCTCCTGCAGGCTGTGGGCTGACAAACTTATGTCTGGGATAAGTTCCTGCCGTGTTCGCATCAAACGCGTAGCCTCGACGCAGAAAAACAGCGCTGCCTTTCCTCCCCTCTTCCTACGGCTTCCCCTTGGCACTCCCCCACAGACCACGCTCCGCCGATTTTCCGCAGCCCAAACCGGCACGACACGCGCACAGCCGACCCCACGGCGGGAAGGAGCGCTGCCCGCCCACCGCCACCCCGCACCGGGCTGACCCCCGCCTGAGCAGCCCC
>VXAV01009903.1:22659-32948 GCA_013399715.1 Alectura lathami | reverse complement strand
CTGAGGGCTAGGGCGGGCTGCGGGGGGCGGCGGGCGAGCCTCCTTCGCCTCCCCGTCGGAGCCCAGGGTATCCCTTGGGCTGCTGGGGGGCGGGGGCTGCCCTCCTCCCCCTCAGCTCCGGTCTGCCGGGGCCGGTCCCTCCGCGCCTCGCGGGGAGCTGGCGCGGGGGGCTCCTCTGAGGGAGCCGTAGGCAAGCAGAGAACGTAGAGCCTCTCTCCTGAAGTGTTGGCAGGTGAAACCCGTTTCCTGTGAGCAGCGGTGTCTGGAGGGGGAGGGCTTTACCGGTGCTCGGAGGGGGGAGATGGGAGCTGGTGCCTCGTGTCCTCGTGGTGCTGGAGTTACGGAACCAGTATTAAGTGCAAAGTTACTTTTTTTTTTTTTTTTTATATGGCTGTTACCGGTGATTTTTATGGTTTTTATGGTTTAGTGATTGAAAGAGACATTGGTAACTGAGTAGGTGTACTGTAGTCATGTTAGGATCAGCCCCAGAGGAGCCTCAGACCTCTGCTCCTCACAGCGCAGGCAGCGTTCCCGATCCTGCTCCGGTTGCTGCCGGACCTGGAGGCCCCAGTGATGCTTCCTTTGGTGAGCAGAACCTGAGCTTCACCACCACAGACCTCAGCCTGGTGGAGATGACAGAAGTAGAGTACACCCAGCTGCAGCACATGCTTTACTCACACATGGAGGCACAGGGTGGTGAGGGTGAAGTAGAGGCTAGGGTCAGTTCAGGTTTCTTCTCAGCTGGCGGTTCTGCAGAGCCCCCTCTGCAGCAGGCCTCAGGGAGCACGGCTTGGGATGGGTGTGCATCAGGCAGCTCTGGGAGCCAGTCCATGTACCCGCTTCTCAGCCAGTCAGGATTAACACCCGACCGCAGCGTGCTGAGTTCAAACCTGTGTTTGGGCCACGTTGACTTCCAGGAGCTCAGGATGATGTTGCATAGTGAGTTGAACGCCCCTTCGAGCCAAGCAGACAAAACGCCAAGGAGTAGCTCCGTAGAAGGGCACAGTGTAGTAAGAGGTAAACGTGGTGACAGTTTTGTTGGGACCAGTAAAGGAAACATTCTTGTCGAAAATTTGGCACCGGCACCAGAGCCGAGATCGAAATCTGCAGTCAGAGTTCGATTGGAGGACAGATTCAACAGCATCCAGACAGAAAACCCCAGATGTCAAGAACCCCAAGAATCTGGAGTAACTCCTAACAAGTGTGTTGTAATTAATTTTAGTTTATGTTGTTAAGCTATGTATTCTCATAAAGTTCAAAACTGATTTTCCTGATTAAAGCTATGATCAGTACTTCTTTAATACAAGTTGGGCTTGTTTGAACTGTGTCAGTTTGGCTGCAGCTCCACTGGCCAGACTGTGCCCTTCCCTACAGTGCACAAATGGCACAGAATGTAGTCACAAAATCAGTTCTTTACAACTTTATTCTCGATAACAACATGTAATTTAAATATAGGTGAGAGAAGAACATCACCTGGTTTTGCAGCTTACTAAAAGCAGGGTAGCTTTTTGATCCTAATAAAATATTAGGAGCAGTTAATTGTTATATTTGATGCTATAACTTAGAGGCTTGACTATCAGAAACAGTTCCAGCAAAAGCAGTCTCCTACAGTCTGGCCATGTAGCTGTGTTAGGGTGCTGATGAAGCGTTTTATTGAGGCATAAAGCTGAATTGTTACTGCAGAGAATAAAATACCTTCTCAGCTGATAGTTTTACTTTTTTGTGCCTGAGTTAGGAGATAAGACAACAACAATGATTTCTGTTCACAGGAAGTGAAGGTGGTTTCTTGATGATAGCTACTGAAGTGTACGTAGCTGTAAATTTTTCTGTGCTCCTCGCGTTCAGGTACTCACTCCTATGTGTTTCTTGTTTTTATTTAGTTTGGTAACACTGATTCGACAGCCCTCTGAACTGCTGGGCAGCCCCCTTCATCAGCATCAAAACAAGTGTGCAGCACTGGTAAAAAACAAGGCTGCAGCCGCCGCACCTGTGCAGTTCTCGTACCCACTGCTCACTATGAACGCATGCTGTGCTGCAGGAGCTATGGATCCTCAACAAGCACAGGTGGCTAACGTATTCTCCACTAACTGTGCTCTGCAAACTTCAAAGGCTAATGATGTTGACCTTCTAGTTGTGAAAGAATTCTGAAGGTTTGCTTTAAAGTGTGACTTGGTTTGAATAGACACGAGTAGTTTGGTCTATTATTTATTAATGTCTTAGTCTTTAGGACTATCAGAAGTAATCCTTCAAACCAATTGTAGTACCGTGATGTCATGGAACTAGAAGTTAAGGGGTTCACATGAAGATAATCCAAATTGTCTCCTTTTTACATATATAATCCTCTTAAATATTTCATTTTTGATTTTCACAGACCTCTGGAACATCCTGCACTATTTTGGAATCTGTCAAACATCAAGACCTTGGGATACCCAGACAGTTCTCTTGCTGTTACCATCAGGAAATTGAATCCACAAAGCAGACAGTAGGTGCTATGAATAAAGCTCTGCCTGAGGAAGCTTGGATTAAAGCTGGAGGTAAACCATGTGTCTTCTTTTCACTTAGCTGTCTCTGTCCTTCAAATCTACATTTGTTTGGAATTTGTCTATTTTTCACAAGGAATATTATTTTAGTGAACCATATGAGGTGTGGTCTGAGATATCCTATAGGCAAGATGGAACTAGATTTCTCAAAAAAAAAAAATCAGTGCCTACAATTGTAGCTATATTTCTAAAAGTGTTTTAGCACTTCAGCTTGAAATGAGAAAACCTGAGACTGTAAAGTATGTTGGAAAGTCTAGGTCTAGAGTAAGTAACTGGTTTCTTTCTATGTTTTTTGACCCAAAAGTTGCTGTGGAAGACCCAGTTGTTGTCAAACTTACTATTATTCCACATGAAATGGCAACAAATAATTATTCTATGCGCGATATTTTTCCGTGGAGGATTATCAGTAGGTTTTTTCCTCTTTGTTTTGCAAAGAAGACACCTTATGCAAGCAGGCAATAAACCCCTTGGACTCAACTGTGGATCGCAAACCTCTCAGTGAAATTCAGAACATGCGAGACAGCCAGAGCCCTGCGCCTGCCCAGTGCCCCTGGCAGTCAGCACAGCCCACTTTGGGTGTGCACGTGCAGAGTGGTGCACAGGAAGGAGTTGCTCAGCGAAGAGAAAGACATAACCGCATGGAGAGAGACAGGAGGTAACTTCTGAGGGGAGCTGCTGCACATGGGGTTTGGAGCCTCAAATGCTGTAATCCAGAGAGAGGGGTGAATCTGACACGTTTTGGTTCACTTACAAGAAAAAGCAATGCAGGTGCTGAGGGTTTGGTGTTTGTTAGAGGAAGAAAGTATGAATGACCAGCTGTGGGCAGCTCTACAAAGATCTGGTAACTCCCTTGTCTGTAAGGGACTAATTTACAGATTTACACATATGGTTTGTAGCAAACAAAAGGTAGCTAGCTTAAAGGCAAACACACAGCAGTCCCCAAAGGTCATGGCTTGTGTCAGATATAAGTAGTCTTCATTTATTTTGTTCCTTCTTTCCCTCCCATCTGGCTGATGACCTTTTGTATTTGTTTGTAGGCGCAGGATCCGGATCTGTTGTGATGAACTGAACCTGCTGGTTCCGTTCTGCACTGCCGATACTGACAAAGCAACAACCTTGCAGTGGACAACGGCCTTCCTGAAGTACATCCAGGAGAAGCACGGCAACTCTCTGAAACAGGTTCGAATCCCATTTATGTTCTTGATCAAACCGAAACACTTAAAGCTGTCGTAAAATAGCTAGGAGTCTACGGAATGCTTCTGGATGCTGTTTGGGAAGGAGCATGGTGTCACTGAAATGCCCTTGAAAGTATTCATTGCCCGGCTGTCCTCAGAACAGTTTCTGTTCAGTAGTGTGGTATCAGGCTGTCCTCAATCAGAGCTTTCGGATTTACTTTTTTTTTTTTTTTTTTTAGCAAGCATCATGCTAGGAGTTGGGCTGTCTGGATGACACTGTAGAGTTAGGGTCTCCTTCAGTCGTTGCTTTTCTTCTCCCCGCCTTTTTCCCTATTCACTTGTCCACAGAGGTGTCTTCTAGCTTTTATGAACTGGTGGTTACAGGATGGCATTCAGAGCTATGTGCCCATGCAGTCCTAACGTGATAAGGGTAGAGAAGGGCTTTGTGCCCTGCCAGGTCCCATGTCCCCACAGCCATACCTGCAGCCCAGGACTAACTCTGCCTCTGCAAAGAGTCAAGATCTCAAGTAGATGGAGCGTATGCAGGACAGCCTGCATGGGCCATCAGCACTTCCCTTAAAGGTGTGTTTGTTTTTTCAAGACACTAGTGAAACAAAAACATATGCCTGAAGTAAATACTTATATTAAACAATTTTTTTTTTTTTTGTATTTTAGGAATTTGAGACTGTGTTCTGTGGTAAAACAGGCAGGAGACTAAAAGTAGCAAGATCAGACTCATTTGTAACGTGTCCAGTGCAGGAGAACATGCATGGCTATGGAGACCAAGTAGCCCTGAATTGTTTAAGTGTGGATCAATAACAGTGACCCAAATTGACACACTGGGCTGCAGCTCATTGAGATCAATTTGATGTGCTCCAGGAGTGACTTGTGAAAGTGCACAAATAGAGCTTTAAAGAAAACATTCTTCATTCAAAATGGAAATGAAAATTGGCTGCCAGCAACGTAAATCAGTGTTCTGTGACAGGGGCTTTGGGACTAGAGGCAACGAGAAAATGTCATGACAGCTGTTAATTATTTTTCTCTTTTTGCTCTTTTTCTGTTTGCGGTTCTGCTTTGGATTCTTTTTCCCTTTTTTAATTTCCTTTAAGGTGATACAGTAGTTTAGTTAGGAATTGTTGTAGAACACCAACCTGTCCTGTTATTAACTAGATGCAAATACGTTCTGTAAGTGTAAAGAGAAATGTAAGGTACCATATTACAGTGCCCATTTTTTTCATTAGAAGTTTAAAGGTTATGTAGGTTAATCGAATAAGTGCATAGTTTCTAAATTGTGCTGCTATTACGGAGTTCACATTTGCTATATATGTGACGCCAATAATACGAAGTTGTTAGCTTTGGTTTTAGTGGTGCATTATTCTAATGCGTATCACATACCTGTCCAACAGTTTCTTGTATTGTTTAGCCCAACAGTGGTACACTCTGAGGAGCAGATTATTTCAGTGACAAGCTATTTTAATACTTCAGGATTAATATGGCTCTACTGTTGATCAGCTTCAGCATTTAGGGCAGAAATAGAATAGTGTGTGAGCTGAAAGTGGCTTTATTAATTTTGGTGTTAGTAGTCTATGCCAGCACATTCCGAAGCACGGAAAGCTCACCCAAAGGAAGACTGTTCTAAATCACGGATGTTGACAATTTTGCAGCAATTTATTTCCAAACAATCCTAGAAAAACAGTTTTGGAATATAGAGTTCATCTGAGCATTTGATGTGTATAATGACATTTACAACATCACAAAGAAAAGGTTAAAAAAAATCTCCTTTTATTTTTACAACAGTTCATACAGGTTTCTTTTGGCTGGGCTTCAGAAGAGCATCCTTTCGTATCTGGGTTTCACTCACAATTACTGTGCAAATAGCTTAAGTAGAGGTCGTGAAGATGCTGTTCATTAATTTCCTTTATTATCACATGGAAATATAAAACCTCTCCCTGCAAATTAAAATATACACATGACACCTTTTGCAGAATTTGATTGCAGGAGGCTTAGTAATTCCTCATCTTGGCACACATTTGAGGTGCAGTCTGAAAGCTGGTTAACAGACGGCATATACGTAAGCTGTGGCTCAGCCCAGAATGTCAGGATGTTAAACACTGGGCACTGAGGTGCCTGAATGCCTCCATGCTGTGGATGTTAGTGCACAAACCTGCAGAACTGAAGTCAGCGGGAGCAGCACCAAAAACAATTGACAAGGCCCAAACGTTTGTACAAAACAGCTGTGCTCTGTGGCACAGCCAGGGAGATGGTGGTACAAGGAACACTTCCTCTTGCAGGTCTCTTCAGCATGGGGAGACAGGGAAGGTGAGGTGCTTTAGCAGTAAAAATTCTGGAAAATAATTAGAGAGGGGGGAGGAAAAATACTCATAAAGCATCTTTAATTACAGTTTTCATCTGATGCTTTTTTTTCGTAGAACTGAATTACTGTGTCAAAGTCTCCACTTAATACAATAGAGGGAACATCTGTCCATTTAGCACTAGCAGGACTCTGTTTTCTTACAATGCACTGTTTATTTAAATACTCAGTCACTTCTCCACTTCTTGTACTGCTTTATGACTTTTTGGAAGTCGCTGCTCCAACAGCTCCCATGCAGGCCGACGTGTCACATATTCCTGGAGTTCCCTGAGCCCCGATAGCACCAGGAGTGCCGGGATCCCCTGGCAGACCGGGTTCGCCCTGAGCACCGTCCCGCCCGTTTTTACTGACTCCAGGTACGCCAGGAAGTCCTAAACAAGAGAGGGACAAAGATCACATGAACTATTTCCTGACCTTAATTTAAAAATATTCATTTATATGTACATACATATGCAGATATATTTATATATTAGAGTTCGTAAAGTACTTTGTGTGTCTGCGTATCAGACTTGTTACGAAGCCTTGAGCACAAGGTGTTGAATAAATTTACCCTGACTGCAGAGCACATGCGTTGGGTTTTCTTGAGCACCCTTGGGTTTGCTGGGGTTACTGAGTGCAGCTGAAGGTGGGTGTTCAGGTTCTGCACCTGTCAGTTCTGACCTCTGCTGACCGCTGTCCAGCTGGGATCCAGTTTGGTACTGCCTTAGCCTGTGACTCCACGAGTGGCAGCGGTTCATTTGTAACCAGAATAATTCTGCAGGCTCCCTGAATAGTTTGCTCAAGGGATTTTCTGGAGGTGTGAGCTCACGGATTGTGCCAGTAGGAGTGCTGACCTCTACCCCAGATCCCTCCCCTCAGTGGGAGGCTGCAGGGTTCAGCTGCTTCAGCTCATGGCACTTCCCAAAGTCTAACCAGAATGAAGACTGAACAAGGGAGAGAGAGTTGGGAGTGACAGCACAGAACAGCTCGTTGACACTAGAGATAAGGAGCCTCCTTTATACGTGTGTCTAATTTCAAAGATTTACTCATGGTGAAATACATGTTTTGTTTGTTGGCAAAAATACCTGCTTTGGACAGGCTAAAGCTATTTTTCTTTCAGATGCCAAGCATAATTCACCAAACGCTGATTTCTATAGTAACAAGCTACTAAAGCTTCTTTCAATAGTGTAAGATAATCTTCTGTCTCCATGGGGGAAGCTATGACCCTGCAGCCCTGTCTTAGCTACGACACAGAAATGGTACCTGATCCTTTTACATTAGTTAGAATTGCTGCGACTGTTGATCTCTTTACACTTCATGAATATGACAAATACTCTCAATACTTCATACATGAAAAATAGCGTCTTTTTACATGCCTTGGAACAGAAAATATGTATTGGAATTACTTTATGGAAGAATCTGAGACCATATAAATATTCTGGTTTCAATGAAATACATGGCTGCAGAGCCTGGCTTTGGTGCCTGTGACTTACTCCTTGTGAAGATGCAATCACAGTTAGAAAAGCTGCTTTAACTGGTAAGCAAAATAAAAAGTATTCTTTCAGGCTTTCTAACATATTCATTAATTTGCAGAAATGAATTTTGGAATCCTCTGATAAAGGATTGATGGGATTACAGCCAAACACAGCGCAGTAACACCACTGTGCTCTCAGTCACTACACTAAGGAGTTCTGTTTGTTTCTGGTAGAATGAAATTTCCCTGATTTCCGTGCAGAGAGGAGCTGAACTGTGCAGGGCTGCAGCTTCCACTGCAGGCAGTCTGTGTCACAGCATCAAAAAGACAAGTGTCCCTCCAGGCCTGGAAATCTCCTGACCTTTCACAGCCATTAGTGGAAGGAACCAGGAACAAACGAAGAGCGCAGCTGCGCCAGCCTCTTCCTAAAACATCCTCCAAAACCAGGACTAGTTGTAGCAGTGAGGGGAGGGGATGTGCTCGAAGTGCCACTGTGCAGGTGGCGTGCACCTGCTGTACCCAGAGGAAAAGAACCCTGCTGTAACAATGACAGGATCCCTGCCTGTGGCTGTCACACGGTGCCCCGCACAGGCAGAGCTGTCCTTCTGCCGCCTCTCCTTCAGTTGTGGCTCATCGTGTTACTGGCACAGGCTCACCTTGGGGGCCTTGGTCGCCGTCAGGCCCATCGACACCTTGTCCAACAGGTCCTTTGTCTCCCTTTTCACCAGTGTCACCTTCAAACATAAATAAACAATTTCAGCAAAGAATGGTATACTGCAGCCAGATCTGACAACAGGGAGGGAAGAGAGGAAGAGGAACTCAAAATGCTTAGGTCATTGCTGAGATCTTTGCTTGCACAGCATCCTAGAAGCTGCAAGCAGAACTCAGGCTGCCCAAGGCCTGATCCATTTTCCTCCCCTGGTGAAATCAGTTCAAGTTTGTAATTGATTTCAGTGGGTGTCAGAGGGAAGCTGCTTGGCTCAGTCTCACCTCTGGGGCCAGGATCACCAAGGTCTCCTGTTGGCCCTCTGTAGCCGGGGGGACCACGAGCTCCAGGGTGCCCCACGCTTCCCGTGGCTCCAGGAGGACCTGGGGGACCAGCGGGGCCAGGACGACCCGTCATCCCAGGAGACAGGGGCTTTCTCAGATTAGCAGCTAACTGTGCAATTTGATCTGAAAAAAAAAAAAAAAAATTAAAATTAAAACCTGCCTGTCCAACATTTTCTCTCTTTGCTTGGCTGTTTGTCATTTGCCACCAAATGTGCTCATCCGTAACTTTTTTTTTTTTTTCCAAATCTCCACTGAGGGAGATTTTGGTCAGAAATCTGTAGGTGTCTTAAGCCACTGATACTTCATGCTCCCTAAACCACTTTAAAAGATATTAAGTATGCTGGAAAATGATACTTAAATAATTAAAACCAAGTTTTCTGAAACAAGCAATGCTGAACATAACCTGTACATGAAGAACAGTAATTTCAAGGAAAGAAGGACACCAGAGTCCTGCTTCAGGGCTGGGGTTTGCCGCAGCAGGGAGAGGAGAACTGGGAGAAGAAGTTCAGAGTGACACAGGTGAGGGGACGCCCTTGGCAGCACGCATGCAGGATAAGGGTGTCAGAGCTGTGCTCAGCATGCTTTGTGTGCGGCCCTGATGAATCATTTCAAAATACTGCGTTCACAAAAATGAAAGACATCCCAAACAGCAAGGTGACCTTCTGAAAAACATCCTTACGTTAAAGGTCAACGTATTTTTCCTCATTAAGATGACAGAAAAATAGCAAATCTCAGTGGCCATCCCCAGGATCTCCTCATCAGCTGCATACGGTAACTGAAGTCAGCGTTCTCCCAGTGGTACTCACCATTTATCATGTCCCCGCAGAGCTCTCTGATGTGTTGTTCACTGGCCTCTTTGCCCTGCAATTAACAAGAATCCTGCCTTACACAAACCACAGACTGGTAACAGTCACCAACAGAAACACCACGACTTGAAACGCACTTCCAGCCGCTCAGTAAGACACAGAGGATCCTGCGTGAGGATGGTTTTTTCCTCTCTCTTCAGAAGATGATGGCTTCAGTTTAGAAGCTCTGTCACAATATTAATGGCAGAGATGAATTCTAAGGTTTAAGGCCAGATCTGGGACTCTCCTAAGTGATAAAACACAAGCTCTGGACCAAGACAGAGGTCTAACATTTGAAGTACTGACCAGGAGTTGTATTTTTAAATGACCAATTTCTAACTCTTGCAATGACCACAGTGACTTACAGTCCATTCCAGTGGACTCAGACAACCTGTCTGTGTATCGTCCTGAGAGAACATTAATTCTTTACGGTAGACTCTAGGGGGAATACGCAATTCTGAAGCTTGCAAACTGTTTCCACTGGTAAACACTTGATGCAAGACTGCTAGCTTGCCTGCAGAGTTACTTAGTTGCGTCTGCTTAAATGCAGGCTGCAGCCTTATTTTTCAAATATGATAAAAAACTTGCAGACAGTATATTCACGGCAGGGAATGAACGTGCCCCAGAAGCAGCCAGTACTCACAGGAGGCCCAGGTTTTCCCGTGATGCCAGGAACGCCTTGCTCCCCCTGATGGCCCATGGGCCCTGGATGGCCTGGGATCCCTGGAACTCCAGCTGTCCCGTTAGGTCCTTGGGCACCTTTTGGACCAAGTTCTCCTCTTTTTCCTGGCTGCAATGAAGAAAAAAAAAAAAAAAAAAAAAAGGCGGAACTTAACACAAAAGAACCAGGACATT
>VXAV01009903.1:0-22489 GCA_013399715.1 Alectura lathami | reverse complement strand
AAAATGGCAAGGAGTGCTGACACGCCACTGCTCCACCAAGGCTCCCCGCTGCCTCCTGAAGGGAACAGGAGAGCTGGCCATACCCAGAACGTTGTGGCTGGAAGGCATGCGATGCCTTCTCCTTTTTGCAGCCAGCAGCGGGTGCTTGGAGCTCATGGATGGCTAACACTACCTGATCACAGCAGTTCTTGATTCGTGGCTCCCCGGACCTCTCTGTTATCTGAGGAATCGATTCTACCGAACTTCAGGACACCTACCAGTTCTCCTTTGTCACCTGGGAGGCCATCTGCTCCTGCAATGCCCTGAAAGTGAGATGACAGAATTAACACAGCACCCAGCGATGCACGCAGGTTCTTGGCGCACTCTTAGACTTGAACAACCTCAGCTCCTGCGGGATACGGGGGCACTTGGCAGCGCATTATGCACTGCTCCCCCAGGAGGAAGAACGGCTCAGTAGCTGCTCCCTGCTGAGAACAGTGCCGTGGTGCGAGGCAGCCTGCGCAAGGACTAACCAGGACTAACGTGGTGCCAGGTGCCCTCTGCAACAAGCTGGGTTTTGGGTGCCTGACGACAGTGCTGGAGGTGACACAAACCATTGCACGCTGCTGCCACTGGCCATGCTCGAGTCCTCTGCAGCAAAGCTTGCTTATCACGCAGCAATTAGAGCAGACAACGAACATTGTTACAGCGACCATACGGCTGTGGAGAGGAAGTCATCTCAAGACAAACAGAGGCGAGGCCGGATTTTCCCTTAGCAACAGAGACCACACAGGCACTGAAATTGGTAACCAGAACAAGCGACGTTTGTTGGCAAAGCACTTGTTTTCTGCAAAAACAAAGGCACTGACAGAATTTAGGGATTTGATGAAAACTGTCTCAAAGAGCTCGTTACTGAGACAGGCCCAACTGTGGAAGCTAAGCAGCAGAAAGTGAAAGATTAAATGAGTCTGTTGGACTGCCAGGCCCTGAGGCTAGGACGAATCCTCTTCGTTGCTCTCAGGAACAGCCCCAGTGAAAAGCTGCGCTTCGAAATGCTGGTGCAAGGAGCTCACACCCAGCACGCCTCATGGTTACAGAATAAACAGCAAGTATGGCACTTTTATCAGGGTATTTTCACACGTTTCCATCGGAACAGATTACAACTCTTGCCAGCACACAAAAAAATGAACAAAAAGTGTTTTGCTGGTGTCTGCTCCAGAACACTCACATCTGAGGGAAGGGGAAGCAGTCTGTGCTGTCAAAGGCTGCACCTCAGGCACGGTTTAAATGCCTCTGTTGACCAGAGCATGAAATTCATCACAGAAAGAAGATCAGCTTCACCTACCTGGTTACCTTTGGCACCAGGAACGCCAGTAGGACCCTGGGAATGAGTAAAAGAAGGCAAATGAGCTCAAGCTGTCTTTTTCCCTGTGAATTCCTGCAGCGTCACACGCTCTCTCACACAGCAAGGGGCTGGGAATCAGCCTCCTAACCGCCAAGGGGGCATCAAGCCTCATTCACACTTGCTAGAAATTAGAGGAGGTTTAAAGCACCCGTGCTAGTCATGCAGCGCACTCTGCAGCCACCGGTGTGTGTTGTGGGGCAGCTCCTCTGCCCTCAGCCCAAGGATTTTTATACCCTGAGAGCAAAAAGCCCGGCTGGTGTTTGAAGGCTTTACTAGAGTGCTGGTTCTGTTGGGGATTTAGTGCTGGGTGCCCCTCACTTTGAGATTCACAGAACAACACGGCTACACGAATGAAATACATTCCAATGACGGACCATTTCGGCCTTCAAACAGGGTTTCTGCAGCACATTCATCAACCTGGCACCTTCTGCCTGATCTTTGTTTTAATAACTAGAGTCGGAGACGGCTCAGCAGAAGGAACTTTAGAGGAGGACATGATAAGGGCATGTCATTTTGCTCAAGTCAAGCATTGAATAAGTTTAAAAAAGAAGGAGGATTTCTATTAAAGGAAAAATAATTCTTGGCAAAACAGACAAAGGAATGTGGAAATGCAGGAATGACTGTGGCTGTAACTCCCATTCTATGCCTGCCAACGGCAAAGGCAATATATTATTTCCTGAACATTATCATCTAGATTTGTGCCTCCAACTTCATGGAGTCCCAAGGCTCCCTGAAAAGTTTATGGCAACAAAACACGGCTTAGTCACCAACGACCAGGCCCTGGGAGGAACAATCCCTTAGAAAAAGTTTAAGTCAAAAAGATTTTGATTCAAAACTGCGGCATTTACTACAGCCGTAATTCCTAGCAGCAGGAAAAAGTGCCAAGACTTCAGTGGCCCTGAGGACAGCAGTTCCACACCCAGAGGCTGTCCTCACATTTGGGTCTGTCTCTTGAACACAACACACGTTTCTCCAAGCATCCAGCGATGCCAATACGCAGTAAAGGACTCCTGAGGAGGCTGCCCCAGGCTGCTGCTGGCATCCAGGATTCCCAGGAATTTGATCTTAACGGAAATCAGATGGAGAAGTATTTGCCTGTTGCTGCCTCAGTCAGCAGTCGCAGTTAAACCCTTCCTCTCTCCAACATTTTCAAGAAGAACACAGCTGATCCAAATGCTGTTTTACATCCCGTGGTAAACTGCACTAAACCTCTTGTATTTTTCATGCAAGAAAGTGCACTTGCTGCCGTGCTGGCTTACATTCCTGGCCACGGTCATTCCAAGGACTGTGAAAAACCTTATCAGTACTCCTTAACTTAGGCTTGCAGGAACAGGGTGAGTTTTTTTTGCGAAGCAGAAACCCACAACTGATTTCAGCACAATGTGAAGGCCTGGCTGCAGCTGGGGCAGGATCACTGTCCTGATCCCGTACTGACAGTTCTTTGTGCACGTCAGGACCAGCATGCAAGACGGCCAGTACTGCAGACACAGCGTGCTGTCTGCCGCGCTCCATGTCCAGCCCCCAGCAGACGCTCTCACCCCCACCTACAAAGGCTGCTGCTTTAACCTGCAAAGGCACAGGCTGAGGTTTTCGGGTCTCGCTCCACACCTCGTGCCCAGCAGAGCACAGCCCTCACTGCTGCCTGCACAGGACGCACGGGGCTGCCACCAGCACCACTGGCACTGCGTGACAGTAACTGTGAGTAAAAACCTGGTCCCAGTTTTTTGCTTTAAGCATAAATTCTTCTCTCCCTCAGCTCAGAGCAGCTCTCAGGATGACAGGCTGCCCTGTGCAGGGGCCTCTTTCCCCCTGAACACACACTTCTCACCGCAGCAGAGCCCTGAACGTGGGCAGGACCCTGTGGCTCCACAATGCCCCTCCTGTTTCATACTTCCAGGCTCTAAGGGGCTTTTTCAGACCTGCTCAGAGCCTGCACAGAAGGGCCTTTGTGAAATCCTCGTGGTGCCACAGCGATGGTTTACACAGAAACTTCACCTTAAATCTGGAGTCAAGGGAGCTGAGGAACACACAGCCACTGTTCTCCTGCAAGCCCTGAACAAATGCCATTCACTCTGCCCTGCTGGCTTCTTTTAAATGAGAATGAATTCATTTGAATAAAAAGTTGCATTTATTTTGAGGTGTGGGGCCCAGGTGTATTGCTGTTCAGAAAGAAATCACAGGGAGAACTGTAATTAAAAAAATCCTAAACGTTAATCAAGCAGCCAAATAACAAAAACGTGTGAATCAGCTCTCCTGTGCCCATGGGGAGCGAGGCTTTGGTGGAATCAGCATGCAGGGCAGAAAAACCAACAGCTGTCTGTTCTGGCTAGGATAGGATTCCAGAGCCTCTTTTAAACAATCTGTCCTGTCTAAAAATAGGGGGAGCTCCTGAACTGAAAGGGAAGCGAGGGCAGGAATGTGAGCAGGGACAGAAAGGAGAAGGATGCACGAATCCTGCTGCCTGCTGTGGGGTGCATCCTGGGCATCCAGCACCTGGAACGACAGATGGGATGGCCAACGTGCCAGCCTGCTACTAACTCTGCTTGTGCTGGCTGCGATGACACCAGCTATGCTGTGTTTGGGGGCCCTGTTATGCTCTAATTTCACATCTCCCAAACAGTTACAGATATTGTCTTCTCCTTACCCTGTCACCAGACTCTCCACGAATTCCAGTTGGACCAGGAAGGCCAGGCTCCCCACTAGCACCTTTGGGACCCTGTTAGGAAAACAACAAAAAAAGAGAGCTACAGCTTAAAGTCACAGGAAACCCTGCACGTCTTGACATCCCCGGAGTTCATCAGTCTCCATACAATGTTTGGAAGTGTTCTGTTGGATTTACTCTCTCCTTTTTTCCCCACAGCCTAGGGACCACTTGCTTACTGTTGGTACCCCTTGTGTTGGTTGGTGCAGCTTGCTCTGACTTCTGGCCAACCCCAACCAGCCTTTTGCTGTTAAACCCACATCTGTAGCTCCTGCCCGAGTGGTGCTCCCAGAAGCTAGCACCACACAGCATCTCTCAGCCAGTTCACTGGGGAACGGAGAGCAGCTGTGAACCATGGAAGGAGAGGAAGAGATCAGTCCCCAGTACAGCAGGAAGGAAAAGGAGCTCTCTGAAGACACAGGCTGAGGGTGTCCAGGTGGGGGAGAAAGTACAGAGTCTTCCCATCAGTCCACCATCGGGTCCAGCAGGCAACTTTACGTGCCCTGATGTTCTTCCCATTGCTCTGTGTTAACAAAAGTGTCAACCTGGTCCCAGCAAGTGGAGAGACATTTCTTCCCATCACTTGTTGCCATCATGCAATTGTTCTGCCAGAGGTCTGCAGACAAACACGACGCCCTGCGGGCACACTGACCTGGAAGCCTCTGACGCCGGGGGCTCCAGCGGGGCCTTGCAGACCGAGCGGGCCCTGAAAACGCAAGGAGATGATTCAGGGCCAGGTAAGTCACTTGTGTGATTAAACTGGCTAACTAAGAGAAAGCGTGCAGTTTCGTGCTGCAGAATGCCTTTCCCAGTGGCATTGCTGATGAACAGCCATGACGGTGGTGCTCGGCTTTTTACTGAACCTTAATATTGTCACAACTAATAAAAATGCTTATTTGTATATATTAATGGTTACGAACATATCATACTCATGAATGGTACAGATCAGTGACAGCAAAAGATGGAAGTATGACATCTGACCATCTCTGAATAGCCCAGGCTTAATGACATTTTGTGTCTGTTAGAACTCTGATAACATAAATCAGAAGTTAGAAACCACTGTTAGAAATAAACGTGGGTTCAACTGTGATGGCACCCACGTCAGAAGGCTGCACCACTGTCATTAGCTCAATGGCATTTGCTCTTTAGCTACAATAGTATGACACCTTTTGTGGGACGGCAATTCTGATGAAAAATCGCAGACATAAAAGCAAATATTATTGAGTTTACTTCTAAGGCTGCTTTCCCTCTCCTTGGACACTGAAAGAGCAACTGCTCACCAACTACTGTTGTCATTATACTGCTCAGCTTCTTCCAAGTGGCAAATACCAGAAATCATGTTATACCCACTGTAGGCTTCTGGATTTCAAAATGAGATTAAGGCATAAAAATATAAAAAAGCCGAACAAAACCACAATGGCAGCTCTAGCTGGGGAATAAGAAAATAAATGGTATCCTAGAATTTTTAGTGTTATGAAGAAAAGCAGGGCTTTATCATCCTTATATCATTTTTTATAATCCCTGCTGGCCAGCAGGGACACAACAGGCAGCCACACAGCTGTTTCCTGGTGTGCACTGCAACCCTTGTACCTTTTTATTTCTTAGGGACGATGCAGGGATTGCAATGCATGTGGGAACAAAATGCTCCATTGAGGACCTCAGTGGTTTCTAGCCCAGAGTTTCACACGGCTGTCAGTTCAGAGAGTAAAAGTGAAAACTGCTCCAGCTGCGCATGGGCTTGTTTCCTAGTTCCTCACACCTGCAGCAAGATAAAACTGCTGCAGTACTGGGGGCAGGCAAGAAACCATGTGAACAGATTCCCAGCTGAAAAACGTTTTGGCTTTGCACCACATGGTTGTGAGCTTTGGGGTGTTTTCGGGCAATTGTGAGGAGCACTGCAGCTATGTGCCTTTCTGGCACAAGATTCCCAGGAGGTCCACCAACTTTTCAAGACGTTTTAAGCTCCTGTCACTCAGGGTGGCAATGCGCAGGCTTTCTGGCTTCAGGTTTTGCAGAGCACCTCTACTGCAAGGAAGGTGACAGAGGAACGGGGCAGGTTTCATCTGCTGGTGGCAATGTACATTGAAACAGCTCAACGGGAGCTTTGCTTCATTCAGCACAACCTGCACTTTTTACCACCATTTCATCGGGGATCTGCTGCCTGCCCAGTCTCTCCTGACTAACTGCGGCAGCTCCACAAGCCTCTTGGACAGCTTCAGGTTCTTTGCCAAAGGAAATGGGAGGAATTGCTTTGCATTTGCACAGAGCTGTCGGCTAGAGCAGAATCCGACCCACGTGCAGGCGAGTAATTGCTGTGCAGCTGAAACTCCCCAGGGACAATGCAATTAGAGAACGTGGCTGTTTGTGGCAGGCAGAGACTGATCCCACGATCTGAGCTCTGCTTTGGCATCTGCTTTACACGCAGCGCTGTACTTACAGTTGCTCCTCTGGGTCCCGGCAGACCTCTCTCACCAGGAATACCGACGTCGCCCTGCAGACACCACCACAGTCAGCTGTGCCATTTAAGGGCAGCAAGTCCACCCTCCCCAGCCCACTGCAGTGCCTGAACATATTCCTGGATCCACCAGGCCACAGCACCTGCCTGTCTCGTTACTGACAGCTTTCTTTGTGCAGGGAAGCAGCACGTCGGCTCCAGCTTCCCAGTTTGGTTTAAAACACTCAGCAGAGTCATGATAAAGGTAAATGGTGGGGATACGTACAGGGATGCCTGGCTCTCCAGAGGGACCTGCCTCTCCCATCTCTCCAGCACTGCCCTGCAGAGGAAAAAGCAAACACTTCAGTTGTTAGGGAACAACTTCAGAGACTCGTTTCTGTCCTGCCTGGAGGGACAAGATGGGAAATGGAGGAGGGAGTTAAAACCTGAGGCAGGAAGCAAGAATAGCCTTAAGCTTTTACAGTTTCAGGACAAAGAAGAGAAAACTCTAAGCAATGGACATTTAAGGAACGAGTGACCGGTATGTCCCGCCGTGGGACGGGTGAAGAGGGAGGGCTGCCAGCCCGGGGGCAGTTCCACTATTCCCCCACCTCAGGCTGAATGGCCAGGTGAGACAGGAACACTCTTCTGGAGACATTCTTAGGGCACCCCATTAATTCACTGCTGCGTCACCTTTATGCACGGAGAAACATCTTCCTGCAGCACTCCTCTCATGCAGGAGGATTAGCAGGAATAATGATGCAGGGCAGTGGGGGAAATACAGAAAGGAAGGGGAGGGACAGAAAAAAGACACTTTCCAAAAAATTCTGCACTGGACTGATATGGTTTCTCAGGGTTTTTTTTTTGTTTGTTTGTTTGTTTTAAATCTCACATGCAGGTGCCACTCTAAAACTCCATGGAAGCTTTTCTCCTGAGGTAGCAGGGAGAAGTCTCCAGAAGGAAAGATTAGATAACCCTGCTAGAAAATGCTCAGCCTTCTGATTCCCGAAGATTAACCTCCCTCCCTCGACAGAAGGGGGCATGCTTCCCTTCCGAGCTTTAGTAGACCTCTGGTGACTCTCCCATGCATCTGCTGGGTCTTCAGTGAGCCAGGTACAAGAGCTGTCCCAGCAAGAGCAGGGTTAGTGCCTCCCCACCAGAACCCATCGTTAGAGAGATTCACTTACTGGTTCTCCTTTTGAGCCTTTAATACCTGCTCTTCCAGGCAGCCCCTGAAAAATAAATAAATAAAATAAAAAAAGCAAGCATTAGAAGAAATACAGCTATTATATTTGCTATTCTGGTCTGATTTGTCACACAAGAAGCACTGTTTGCTTGAAGCAACAGAGGATTTACATTTCTCCAGCATGAAAATGATGCCTCCAGTTTTTCTCCTGTCCACTGTCCTAGCTGCTCTACACACAGTACTCATTGACAATTAGAGCAACGAAGAGAAATTATACAAATAAAGCAACAGCAGCAACATTTTGCACTGCGGAAATCTCTCTTTCAGGGGGTATTCAAAATATTCTGTAAGACAGGAAGAAAGGAAAACTTTACTCTGTTTAAACAGCTGAAAGACTGGAGACATGAAACATTTTGTCAACGAACACTCAGGGTGCGGTGTACTTTTGAATCACAGTCAGTTGTATCCCAAATTTTACCTCCCTGCATAAGGGATGCTGGGATGGAAAAGAGAGAACCTCTCTCAGATTTAGATTTTAAATTGGCCCAGAGTGGCCAGAAGCCAGGCTATTACTATATTGCTATTTGGTACTAGTCCGGATGTTTTCCTTCCTGCCCTGAACACTGCTCCCTGTCTGTATGATGGGGAAAGCGCATTTCCTCTTGATCTGAATGGGGCCTTCGTGAGACAATGCACAAAATGAAGCTCCCCTCTCCCAGCCATGCTGCTGTAATGCCCCAGAGGCGACCACTCGTGCTGCCATACTCACGGGAAGTCCGTTCGGCCCCTTCTCTCCAGGAGCACCCATGCGAGCTGCATCACCCTGTGGATATCGAGAGGTTAGGAGGAATCCCCTGCTCCTGGGAAATGGTCTGACACAGGGAGGGGACACATTCCCAAACAGCCATTTGGGATCTTCTCCCTCCCGACATGTGCAGGACCAGAGGCCTGTTGTGTCTATATGAGGTGGGCACGCACTGGACACGAGGGCTGCTGGGTGCTCCAAGATGCCAGGTGCTTCCCAAATCCCCTTGCAGCTCCCATCCTCAGTAATCCAAGAACTTTTGTTCCTTGACTGAACATGGTGCATGTTCTTGTGGGATCATCACTCAAAAACCAGGCAACAAGTACCTGACAGGACTTTGCCTGTAGGCAATTAAAATAAACAGCTGCCTCTGTCAACAGCTCTGAAAAGGCATCTCTGAGGGCCCAGAGTCCGCCAAGAGGAACCACAAAGTACAGGGACGTAGCTGAGTTGCGATCATCTGTGTATGGCCCATAATGTGTATCCTCTTTCTTTAGGGAATTTCCTTGGGATTAATTAATATTAGCAACTTCACTTTTCTTCACTACTCACATTGCTGGAAAACTCTAAAAGCAAAAGCTTTCCAGCAGTGTCTTTCTTGACAAGCGTCAGAAGCTTTGCAACACACGTGGGACAGTGACAGAAATCTCCCTGCACAGTGTGTAGGTAGGACTTTACAAACCTTCTCACCATCGAGTCCGGGAGCTCCATCCCGTCCGTCCTTGCCAGGTATGCCCTGCAACCATGCACAGCGCAGGTCAAGGTTACAAGGCAGACACTCTGGTTTGCAAAACACATTCACAACAAAGAACCTTTTGGCGATGGGATCTCCAGTTGTACTGGGAAACAGGGAAATTTTTCATTAAGAGCAGTGCAGCTAGGGTTTGGTCCGACCAGGATTACACTGAAGGTTACGCAGGCCCAGAGAGCAGAAGCTTGATAACAAAGACTTTCAGATGCTAGGTTTTTCCTATCACATTTTATCTTGTCATCTGCAAGCAAGACAGAAAGACTTACATCCTACTTTATTGACTTACAGGTTCTCCTATGAGTCCACGAGCCCCTGGGTTTCCTTTTGGTCCAGGTCTACCCTAGAAATCAATAATAAATCCTGAGTTATCCAGGACACAACCCTTACAATCAGTAAACAAAGACAATACTCAAACTCTGCGGGGACATTGCCTTCACTTTGCACTGGCTCCTGTCCTGTTCATACAGGTATGGTGGTTCCTTTAGCACACACCAGAAAAATGACCCAACGCTGGCTGCGGCATCTGAGAAAATTCTTGACTGGTTCCAGCAACGGAGATGTACGATCTGATCCCCACCACTACTTAGTTTTTCCTGTTTGCAGTGCCCACAGTGCTTTAGAAGGATGCATTATAACAATTACTCCCTTTCTATATGCAGAATTAGATAAAGCATCAGAAGCTGTACAGCACTGACAGCACAACAGTCTCCCAGCCGGCACTTCCAGTGTCATCTCCCTGCACCAGCTTCCCAGCGGCTAACAAGTAAGTTTTCAGATTCTACTGTGCTTTGAGAATGGCCACTGCAAAGTGCTAAAAAAAAAATAAATCAGCGGGGACAAGCCATAGCAAAGCTGTCAGACAGACTGCTTTGAATGTCACGTCCAATACGGGAGCAGACGGGGTTTTAATGCACTTACAGTATCGCCTTTGGGCCCTCTGAATCCTTGAGGTCCTTTGTTTCCTTGGTCTCCCTAAGACAAAAGGAGAAAAGCCATTAAGCATCTTCATCACACGGACAAAGACTGATGTTTCAAGAGTGTAAATGATGACTTTTTTTGTGCTGTTTGCCAGCATTATTAGAGGCATGAGTGTACACATTCCCCTAGGAGCTTGGCTGTACTTTCTGTTACACTCTGTAATTCCTGAGCTCGGATGAATAGCAGCAAGGACTTCACAAGCAATCCCTCAGGGCACAGACCATCTTCCCCTTCATTTACTGATGCATTTTCTTTAGCTAGAAACAGTGCAGGAGAAAAACTAGTGGAAAATGATCTTAGGCCATAATTCTGCAGATGCAGCTCTGGTCTCCCATTTGGGCACGCACCAAGGAGGATAGAGGGGTCTATCCACGGGCAAGTCTACAGAAAGGACATGGGGCACGACAGGGGGGAGGACATCATGACATCTGGGTCAGGTGAAGTAACATTGCTTTAACTGGGGGGGAAAATGTGACGGGGATATTCTGATGGAGTAGTACACATCCTTCAGGATCATTGGCAGCAAAGAGTTTAGTTCAGAAAGGGTAAACTTTAGGCTTTGGCTGCGGAAGGCAGGGCCCCAAAGCAGGTACATACAGCTTTCCCTGGAGGTCCTGGGATTCCAGGTGGCCCTCTGAAACCGATGTCACCCTGCAAAGAATAATACGTCATTCTAATGCTGCTGTTGGCAGAGCCAACACCACAGTCTAAGAAAACACACAAAAGCCAGGAAAGATACCCCTTATATCTTACTAGTTTGTAATACAGTCTTGCAAAAAGATCCGCCTCTGAACAAGCAGTTTTCACTCTGGATCTCCCCACCATTACGCCTGCAGTACGCTGATATCGCTCATGGCCTTGATATCTCACTAACACACTTGTTCCTAAACAAATGCGTGATTTTATCGAACTCAAAACCATTCAGCCTCTAAGCCCACAGTCAAGGGACCCTGGCAAACGTCCAAAGCCATGATGCGAGATCGATCCTGTTCTCATTGAGGAGACTTTTCCATGTCCTGAAAATCTTTGTCCACCAGCAATTCTTTGGCTCTTTCTTGTAAAGAGACAGGACAGAAAGTGAAATGTTCGTGATACATTTCTCAGTGTTTTGCACGATCCTTTGGCATTGTCAGTCCTACAAGGGCAGCACATCGTCCTTCTCTGAATGTTTAAATCGACACCGGGCCTGATCCCGTCAGTCCCTCAGGTACGTGGACTCATTCTGCCTTTGGAAGGTAGTTCTGCTTAGTGAGTGTGCAGGAAAGAGACTGCACTTTGCATCTCTGCAGGCTGCCCAGTGGGTGTCATGAAGGCTAAATGGACACCTGCCACCTGGACTTCACGTGGGACACATTGGTGGTGGAGGGAGAGAAAGCAGAAGGTTTTTCTTACTCTGTCACCAGCCGGACCCATTGGACCAGGGAGGCCTCTTAGTCCTCTTGGGCCCTAATTAACGAAACAAAACAGTTAAAACCCACTCAGTGCTAAAACACAAAACAGTGGAGCAGAATGATCCAGCAACTCATCAACACACAAAACCTCAAGAAACATAGGGGAGTGGCAAAAAGCTCAGCCCGCTGTCACACAAACAAGACCTTTCCCTCTCCACTGAGGACCTCAGAGCAAGTGGAGGCACTCCATGTGACGATCTCTTAGACTGCCTGCTCTCTCCAGCCTTCTTCTAGGCTGCCTAGCCATCCCAGATCTCAGCCTCAGACTCAGGCAAAAGCATCCCGAGCCCTGCTGGGGTACCAAGACAGCGGCTATTGTTGGGATGTTTCATCAAAGGTGAGATGCCAAAAGCAAGACCTGAACTAAAGCTCAGAGAATCTAATATGATCTCACTTTTTTTCCCATGAGAATCAACTTTCTCATCTGCCTGTACGGAGAGGCAAGAGCTGTTTGTGCAATGCAAAGTGATTGATGGCAGCATCCAATTTCACAGAAAAAAGCTCCAGGGAACCAATCTGAAGAGTAGCTGTTACCTGCAGGCCAACGCTGCCAGGAATGCCTGGAGGACCTGGAGGGCCAGGGTTGCCCTGAAAGAGAAAAATTAATTAGACATAGGGAAAAGCAGCGTGAGCCTGTCAAGCCAAAGCCAAGTACCTTCTTATTTCCCATCTTATTTCTTCTCGAGCTCCCTCCCACCCAAATTTCTGCTTCATTTTTTTTTCTTCTACATCATATGCAATTTCTTCTACGTGCAAGAACACTTGATCAGTCAGGAAGTTACCTGAGTGATTAATGCAGGGCTTTTTCCTGAGCTGACATCCCTGCATATGAAACAATAGGAGTTAACTTATTGAACTGATCTTGACATTACGATTATTGGGAAGATGGATTTTCTTGAAGTGTTAGCACACAGACAGACACACAGGGCAATGGAAGTAAGTGCACTTCAGACAGAACTTCTCTTTGCTGTTCAGCCAATTGCCTTACATCTCCCTGTCTTCTTGAAGAAATTATTTGTTATGGTGCTTTTAAAGAAAAGTCCCCCCCCCAATTCAGACTGAAGTTTACCTTCTCTCCTTCTTTTCCTATTTCACCAGGTTCTCCTTTGTGACCAGTGTGTCCCTAGAAATAAGAGCTCAAATTACAGTCTTGTTTCAAAATTTAAATTTTGTTAGATAGCTGCAAGACGTAAACCCACACAACAAAAAGAATTAGAAAAACAATATATACATGTGCTGTAAATGTGCAAAGGGGGGTAGCTTCTGGAGGTTAATTAGCCATGCACCATCCTTGTCAGTCCTGTTAGGCATCACTGTGTCAGAATTGATCTTGTTTCAGGAAATACCCAGATTTGGATTTCAAGAATGAACTGCACAGAGAATAGGCCACAGGTCTGCAGATGTAATCCTCAGTTCCAGATCAGACACCAGAACTCAGTTCCCATCACTTTTGAAAATTGGGCTGAGATGTTTCTGAAACTCATTTTCTGCACTTTCAGCCTCCCTTTTTGTTTAAATCATCTTTAATGTCTGCACCATCAGGCTTGCAATGAAATCCATGCCTCGCCAATTTTTTTTATAAAAATCTAGATTCAATTTATTTCTTGGCTCCCTTCCTGTTATTGTGGGAGAGACCTAGACAAATTTCAGCCATGGCAGATGTTACTCTGCACCATGCAGAAAGTCCTGTGCATCATTTGCATCATAATTGGAGTCTTTCACAGGTTTTTCCATTTCATAACCACAAATTTTAAATAGCTATACCCTAAATGTTGTGTGTCTAATGATATCTATGAGTCAACTAAAAGGCCAAACAGACCTTCAAAAGCTCAGTTCATGGGGAATGGAGAGTATTTCCCAGATGTTCCAACTTCTGCTAAATCCTGCTAAAAAGACCCTAGGAAGTGTTACTTCAGCTGGAGTGTATCTACTCTGCGGAATTCAGGAGAGGTTCAACTGCTGAGTTAGGTTCCCTGAGGGCTGCAGCCTAGAATTTATATACTGGATTCAAACAACAAACAGAAAGCTGCCTAGTGCTACACTGGGTATAAAATACCAGTTAAACTGTACTTCATCACACATCTACGGGAGACGTGCACAGTACTTAAACGATTTTATCTCAGGGATTCATAGTGGCATTTATTCTGGGAGACAGACTTTTGTATCCGCAGATGGCATTTTTCTTACCTTGAACCCTGGCATTCCTGGAGGACCTGGAGGACCTGGTGGGCACAGAGCTGGGCACTGCAAGAAACAGAGGCACTCTGGGTTATCAAACACACACGGTGCATCCATGGAAGCTGGTTTCATTCCTAAAGAGAGGGGAAATGGCCACGTCTGGAAGCACACGAGGGTTTTGGCTCTAAATCCACTAACCCTAATTCACTCGTAGCATAGCACACTCAGTGGCATTTCCCTATGGTGAACGGGTCCTAAGCAAGTCCTCGGGCCCCCACTAACCCACAAAATAACGATTTATGCTTGGTCGGATTCACTCTGAGCATGCTTGCACGGACTGTGAGAAATTTTCTGAAGGCTGACAGTTGTCCACAGTCCAGAAATGCTGGAGCACCACAGCCCCCCCAGTGAAGCAGGATGGGAGCCTTGCAAATCTTGAGGAATACATTTAATTCTGTGCATGCTTTGACCCCTGTTGATTTCCACGAGGCAGATCACCTAACTGAAACAAGGGCAAGCATTAGAGCTTATCGGAAGGGGACGTACAGAAAATTAACCCAAATACCAATAAGCTGGTATCTGTGGGTGTCTAGGGCTGGGTGAGCCCCTGGTAGGAACTCTGGCCTGACAGGAACAAATCACAGCATGCATAGAAATTTTATGGGGGCTCCTTACTCTAAAAACTGTATGAATAGGGAACAATATTTTCTTCTGCAGCTTTTTGTTCATTTGTTTATTTTTTTCTTTTAATAACATTTCAGGCTACATCTGTGTAGCGAGAATTTAATTTTCTAGTATATTCCACAGGGCAACTTCTATTAAAATTGCAGAAATAGCATCCTTTTCTATTAACTTCCATGTGACTTGCCATAAGGTAGTCTAAACTAACTCTGGAGTTTTTTTGGGGCATGCCAATTAGAAAACCAAAAATGCTGTCACAACAACAGCTGCGAAATCTGGAAATGTCACTTCCATCGTTCGTGGACTTCACACTCCTTTCACTCCCTTGATAAAAAGGAATCAAGACATTCTCATAAAGAAGAGAGTCTAAACAAAGCATATGCCCATAGGAACCACCGCCACCATCCATGGAAATAAACAGTGCAGCACGCACAACCTTTCTCTTGCAAAGCAGGACTGGAAACAGATGCATGATAATCTGTTGTCATTTGCCAAATGCTAAAGTTGTTTTGTCGATGAACAGTGTACGGAAAACCTGCATTTTAGGAAGCAAACTGGAAAGCAAAGTCAAGCAAAAAATCAGCACTAGCACATCTACCTCCCTGAAAGAACACTTCAGTCTTGTGAACACCCACTCGTGCAATGCTTCTGCATCCTGGGATAGCAGCCTGCAGTATGCTAGACCTGTGGCTGCAGCTCTCGATGGTACTCGTTAAGTGGTCTGACCTCCACCCAAGTATGCCAACAAAAATATTCTCATGCTACATAAAGAAAAACCTACCTGAAGGTCCCCACCGCCATCGGGAACGACGCCTGGAAGACCCTGAAAGTCATAAAAAGTGGTCTTTTAAATACATGCAGGCAAACAAAAGGAAGGAATGTTATCTCCAGAAAACGCACTTTACAAACCCAGCTCAGCAGAACCAGCACAAGGCAGACACCTAGCCACACAGGGTGAAATGCAGCCCCTGAACAGTCCTGAGAACAGACACCAGTCCTGAGAACAGACATGTCAGACATGAGCTATCCCCTGGAGACGCACAGCTGAGCTTGGGAAAGATCCTTGAGCCTTAGGCCATGAAGGCAGCAATTTGAGGAAGGCAGCTGTGCCTGGCCCTCTTTAGGGCCTGGGGGAAAGCCCTCACAATCCTATTCGACCCTCCAAACAAATCCCAGCAAACTCAAAATAGAGACTTGCTGGTTTCAGGTCCCCTCGCTGGCACTACAGGAACACACACCTACGACCTGGGCTCCTGGTGGAGTCTGTGTCTGTGGCAGGGGCTCCCAGATGGACATAATGTCTCTGGCATACAAGTTACCTTCAAGAGACAGGCAAGCAATTGCAGAACAAATAATAAACAGGAGACGATCCGCACGCTTTAGTGCAGCCAGTGAAAAGTCACTGCTCTCCTTGGGGCACAGTGCTTACAGGCTGCTGAAACTTAGCCCAGAGAGGGTGCGCTCATGGTAATGGCAGCACATAAAACACACGCATTCTGGCAGCAGGATGAAAATTCTGGACTCCCCATGGGAAGTTTCTCACTTCCATTTGCAAGTCTCAACTTACGGGAGGTCCAGGTGGTCCAGGAGGCCCGGGGAATCCTGGCAGACCAGAAGGGCCCTAAAAAAAGAGAGAAACAGAAACAATTTCTCTTCTTAACCATTTAGATGAAAATGTGAAGTGAAAGGATGAATAGCTACTAAATACCATTGCATATTTGTGAATGTGAGGCAAGGCCTTCCTAACTGACTAAATTGCACCCTTCTGTCTGCAGAGGCTTCTATAGCTGCAAAGAGAATAGCAGATGCATGTGTAAGTACAGGGAGTAGGATGGAAGAATACGTTCTGTACCTACATCCCTGGCTCTGTACCTCTCTAGAGGAGCTGTGAGCATCCAAAAATGATGGTATGCTTCTGCAGAATGGGCTCCCTCAGATCAGACCCATTTTGCTCACAGGTTCTTGAGGATGCTGAAAGCACATGCCTGCGCTGACTGACCTCTCTTCTTGTGACACTGGCTGCTCTTTTGCTGTTACTCATTGTTGGTAAGAGATCTGCCTGGAAGCAGCTGCACCCCTTTGGCTCTGCACCGGTTGACAGGGGTGACCCTACACCAGGTGACGCAAGGGATAGCAACGCCCATGGGCACTGGCAGAGCCCGCAGTGCCTCGTGCGTCACACTTCCAGGACAGAGTAAGAAACCAGAAATGAACTTCACTCTTCTGTGGCTGTGGTATGTTCAGTATGTAGGGATCAAATGGTGGGAGAAACTCACAGGAGGACCCCGAAATCCATTTCCACCTGGAAGCCCACTGGGTCCTGGGGGCCCCTGTTGAACAAAGAAAAGAACCTTACACCCTTGTCAGCCTCACACAGCTGCCAAACCCCAGAGGCTGTATCCATCTAACTCCCCAGAGAAGCCCAACTCCACACCCAGACAACTGCTTTGCCAATGCATTCCTGCTGTTTGTCAGTGACGCATTGCCAACATCTGCCCATGCTGACTGCAGCCAGCTCTGAGACACCCCAAGAGCCCACTGAACAAAAGCTGCTCCAGAAACGGTGACTTCCAGCATCACACGGCTGCTCTGCCTTGAATTAACATCAGCTGCCAGCTGCCTTGGGGTTAAGGTGCACATGGTCACATGGGGTTCAGCCCAGAAGGCTGCCAACCTGCAGGGCTCCATATCCTGCTGCCCAGCACATGAAAGGAACCCAAGACCTGGGTTGAGTGCGTAACATTCAGATTTAACAAACAAACAAACAAAAAACCCCACTAATACAGTAATTTAAACCTCCTTTACGAAAAAGAATCTCATCACTTACTGGAGGTCCTGGTAGTCCTTTGCCCTGGAAACAACATTTGAAACAGTAAAAGATCACTTAGAAGATGAACATACAACAAGAAGAGCAGTACCTCAGAAAATGCTTCTTCATTGTTTTTTGCCTTTCAATTTTCATAGCACTCTCCTGCCCCCACTCACTGTAATTTGCAGTCAGAGCATAGCTAGAATCTTAATGAACCCTCTTGTTGCCTCTAATAATTCATATTCCCCTTACATCCCTGATACCTATGACACATCTCTAAATAAAGCCACGCACGGTGACGTGATAGTGAGATGTGGGTATTCATGAGGACAATGTTCTAGTTTATTTATCTGCTTTCCATGTTTTCATACATTTTTTTTGTTTCTCGAAACCTCATCTCAGCTGACACCTGCCAGAAGTCCTGGGATGCAGGACCCACGGGTGGTGACAAGGAAGCAGGGTACTGAGTTAGCTGTGGGCACCCAGATGCCTAGGCACACCGTGCTGCCACGCCTGCGAAGGCCCTGACAGCCTTCCCCTCCTGCCCTGTTCCTGTGCCTGGAGAGCACGTTTACATTAGCAAGAAACAAGATGGGGTGACATCTGCTTACGGCACCAGAGCAACACGGCTATCTGAATCAGTGCAGCAAGCTCTGTAACTGAGCTCAGCTTCAGGAGGAAACAGGGAACTTAATAATTGCTGGAGAAGGCTGTTACTCGCTGAGCAGTAACTGACTGTCTTTTTAGATGCAATGCTAAAAAGAGATTTACCAGAGCAGTTGTATGCAGAAATCCTTAGGCTTCACGGCTGAGTGTGGATACACAGTCATCGTTTGATGTGATGGAAAGGATTTAAGGGGTTTTCTTTCCAGAGACAGCAGCTCTGGTCATGAACCTAGCACGATTCTTCAATTATTTCATCAATACAGACATCAAAGACTAAATGTGACTTGCCAGTAGATAATGTTTAGCAAAGCAGTATGGATTTCAAAATGAGCACAGAACAACCAGTAATGTCTGTGCAGCCAAACAGCTTAATGTATGAAACAGCCTATTTCTTCTTACACAATACAAAAGACGTTACCTGACAGCAGCAGGTTTGATATGCTAGTCTTTATCCCGAGCTAGGTGACTCTGTAACATCTCAGAGACTAAAAACAGGCCCTGTGTTACAGGAACAGATCAAACGTACACATTTAGGTACTTTTTGATCTCAGGTTTTCATCTCTTTGGGATACAAGGCTTCCCATCCTGTCTTGGTGCAGATTCTGGCACACCACTTTACACACACAGCCCTAGGAGTTACTTACAGCTGGTCCAGGCGGCCCGGCAGGTCCTAATGCACCCTGCAGGGATAAAACAACAGAGTGCACATTAGCAGGTCAATCAGAAATAAACCCAGAGCTCCCATGTGGCAAGACAGCACTGCCTGCTCTGCTCAACGATACTCTCTGCTTGGAAACTCCAGCAGCGTCTCACAGAAACAGCACACAGCTGGAGATGCTCACTTGGATTTACAAACATACGGACAGAAATTTATGGATAATGATTCTGCCATTCGTGATTAATTACTTGATTGAAGAACATTTTAAGATAGTAAGGAAGGATGCTCTGAACTGGTCCCAGCAACTTTCTCCACCATTTGCTGGCCATGAGTATCTAATTGTTCTTCATTTAGATTTCATTTAGTTGAAATATTCTCTTTCATGATGTAGATCCAGTGACTAAATTATCTGGAATTATTTACAAAATTTGGACTTGTTCTAGTGAATTTCATTACTTCATACATTTTCCTTCAGGCAAAGATGTTTTGATTTGTCAGCTTCTGCCTTTTCACGCGTTTCCTTGGCAAATCAGTTCCCAGTCTCCTTCTCCCGATTTGCATTCTTCCTCTTAAGCTTGAATAGGGTTTGGTGATCTTATGTCTTAGACTAGAATTAAGTCACTCTTGAATTTGCTAAAATCTTGCTTAAATAAAGATAATAAGCCAGCCAGCTAGACAGACCCTTCTTAACGCTCTGTTGCATCCCAAAGCCTTTCTCACCCTCTCAGCAACTCGATCCCCTAAACCTGTTTTCCAGAAGCTCTCAAAATGCTCTACCAGAGCCATCTTGAGAACAATTTCCTGAGCTGGTAATAAACCGTACCCATCCCCAGGGCCACAACAACAGGGCAGATGGGCAGACCTGGAAAGTATCCCAGCACGCTGCTGCTTGTTGTGCTCCCAAGGACGACTGCAGCCCTCTCCTAATGTTGTGCATACCAAATGAGATTAGAAACATTTTCCCTCACTCAGTCTAAAGAGAAAGATAGCGAGGACCCAAGCGCCTCATTAGGAACAGTCCTGTGAGGGAAGGACTATAATCCAATAAAAATCAACTCTGCTGCAAATGCCAGCTCATTCATTCTTCCTGCTGCAGGTTACTCTGGTTTTCTTCCAGTCACTTTTATTTTTAGGCTGAAGTCTTCATAGCCACTGATGCCTCTGGGACAAGCTAAGTTCTCTACTTGTAAAAAAACCACAGGATTTCCAGCACCTAGTGATTTACACCCTTAATCCTGCCCCCACAAAAAACAGCTGCATAGGCCCCTTCTGCTTTGGCAGTGTACCCAAAGCGCCAAGAGTTGGCACCTTACTCTCCTTATTTTGGTATCTTTGAGAGCGTGGGGTGGGGCGTTCAGCAGAACGTTCTTGGTGCAGTAATGGATCAGTGAGTCCCTGAGCAAGCTGCTGTGACTCCATTAAATTTAAATGAGAGACCCTAATTTACACCTCTGTTTTAATATCATTGTCTGACTCAACTCATTCTCCTGATAACAATGTTCTTTCTCCTTTGAAAACAATCTTCCCATAATTTTCCGTTTTAAAGTAACATACTTTATGAACATACAACTGCTGAGCACAGGAAATACTGGATTAATATAGCATTAAGAATTCATAAATAAATATGAATAATTATATAATCTTCAAGCACCAGCACTGTCAATTGCTTAGAAATCCACTGATCTAATGTTTTTCTCACTGCTTTTAGTATAAAGCACAAAGTTTCAAAACAGCTTTTGAAAAATTCCCAGTGAAAGACACCAGTATCCAGCAGTGAGTCAAAACCCAGCTCACTCTAGCTAAAAATGAAGTATTTTTTAATTGAAAAACAAAACCCCCAAAACCAAATAGGCCTGATCTAATCAGCCTGTAAACAGAACCATGAGAAAAGCTAATGGATGCTGTGAGTGACGGGAGCGTTTCAGACAAAAGCCATTTTGTTATGCTAGCTTCACAACACTTTGTTCCTGGTCAGACACGAATCCCTGCTGCACTGAAGCGTGGAGAACAGAGGGAAGGAAACGTTTACCAACAACGTACTACCCCGAACTGTGCGCTAGAGGCCCACTTCCATATGCCACACACCTTCACTCCCAGACACTCCAGTTCAGAAGTACTTGCTTACTCATAAGAAGTCACAGTGTTAAGCACGAATTCAATCCCACAACAGCCCGCAGACACCTGCTTATTTCAGCGATCCCTCTAAGACCTAAATGTGCTGTTAAACTTGGCCAGAGGAAAGTCAGGATAATGATGCTGCCCTTTTAGAGTGATAGAGCTTGTAGAGCTTCTTTGCTTTTCCAAGCTTTTATTAGACCAATTAAAACAATTTTCCAGACAGACCACTGACCTTGAAAAGCTCCCGTAAATGACAACAGGCCCCAGGTTTGCCCCATGCTGACAGATCGAGTTAGGAGACGTTGGAAATCATGTCAGATCAGAGCACACAGCTACAGTAACTCTGTGTGCTAAAGCAGCGTTTGTGTGCTCCTGCTAAATAGTTGGAGAGGAAGTTCTTGTGCCCAGAAATTATCTGCTCCATTACCCTGCTAACTCAGAGTTTTTGTGTGCTAAAGCGGGCATGGGCAAATTGTCACCACGAACATGAAATGGGGGCACGCAAATTCGTTTTCTGTGTGTGGACCTGAACTTTCCTCTTTCAAAAATCAAAGCTCAGTTCCCAGAAGGTGCTGGGCTCTTCCACAGTCTGAGAGTTGTCAGGATTCTGTAGCCCAGGATTTCTGTGGAGAAAGGCTGGCCTCAGGAGAAGTGCAGGAGATGTTTCTTGGTGCAGTGCCGATGGATGGAGGCTCAGAGCTGTGATCAAGATGCTTGGGTTCAACTTTCCCAGCTGCCAAACTTTGCACGTGGGAAAGAAGAGTGTATCTACGACACATGGCTCTACCACTCATTTCTTCAACTGAGACAACTCACAGTTTAAACTATGGCTGACTGACTCCCTGGGGCAAAAAAATAGGTTATTGAGAAATACTGAACATGCCAGAAAAGTTCACCACAAGCTCTACCTCCTTTTTTTAGCCTCTGCCTGCGGTGGTCTGTGTATTCAGCCCACCACTGCAGCTCGAAGTTCATTGCCACTAGGCAGAGCTGTAGTATGCAGGAAGCAAGAAAAAACCTTACTTCTTGCTCTGCTGGCTAGGGGAGTCTATGCCAAAGCAACTCATAGCGTGAACTGTACAGACAGCCCCAGAATTAATGAAGACAAAAGTTCGAACAGTTAATACACAGCAGCACTAACTATAACCACAAGATAGCTGTGTACTCAGACTGAACATAAAGGCCCAAGTATCTTCGCTTTGATAAACTCATCTTTCTCTCTCTCCTTTTATCAGATTACTCTCTCCTTTGTCTCGTTTTCCAACCCCATCCTGGAAAGTTTTTCTTTAGAGGTACTTCTATCTGAATTTTTTTTTTTTTTTTTTTTTTTTTTTTTTTTATTTTTTTAGTTTTTTTTTTTTTAACTGTCAATCTTATCAGGTCTCATTTGTTATCTCAATCCAAGGCACGTTTGCCTTGTAATCATATCACTTAGTATTTCTTTCGTTTAGTTACTGGTCTTATTTTCAAATATAGCATATACTAACTATCTTTTTATTGTTTGAATTGTGCTATTGATTTAATTTTGCAGAAAAAGTGTTTTAATTAAAAGCTGTGTTATATGTACAGTGCAAAATGTTTGACTTGTTAATGTTGGTATCATGAGTGGAACCTCTGAAAGCTAGGGAGTTTACGATGTCAGTTTAACATAAGATGCAAGAGTGCTTTATGTGAAAAAAAAATAAATTG